>QANY01002293.1:0-431538 GCA_003255025.1 Datisca glomerata
AGAAGAGAGATGAACAAGATATATTATGAACAAATGTTCCAAACAATTAAGCTACCTTGAGAAGAAAAAATAGAAGAAGATGAAGATAATAGAAGTATAGAACTTCTTCCTCTCTCTAAAATCACCTCTCTTTCCAACCCCTCTCTTTCTCACTCTAAAAAATGACTTTCCCCCTTTTTATTTTACTCCCCAAAAAACCTCCTCTTAAGTGAAGACTTCATTCCTATTTATAGGCAAAATTAAGGTTTGCCTTTTTTACTTTTAGTCTTTTTTTTAAGTTTTATTTTTTAGTCCTCTTTTTTCAATTTTTACTTTTTAGTCTTCTTTTTTCAATTTTTACTTTTTAGTTTTTGGACCACTTTTCTTATTTTAGTATTGGATTAGTTTTCAAATTATACACATAGTCTTAGATTATTAAAAGAGCCAAAATATAAAATATGTATATTTCATGTATTAGACCGGATAAAATACGGTATCTACACTCATCTTTTCTTTGATGATGATAGTTTGTTTATCTTTGATGTGGATATTAACTCTTGTATTAATCTTAATTTGACTATTAAGAGATACTACAATGCTTCTGGCTATAAAATTAATCTAAAAAAAAGTCGTCTTTGGTTGGTTCAGTGGGAATGTGTCTATGCGTCTGATAGTAGGAAAGTAGGAAAGAGATTGTTTTAAGAATCTTTAATGTTATCAAAGATTCATATTTTGGCTTGCTTATTGAGTGGGGAAATCCAAAGCTAATATTTATTCTCTCTTTGGAAATAATGTATAAAACAACATCTTTGTGGAAGGCTAATCTTTTATCCAGATAGTAATAATGTTTTATTTTTGTATATCCCCAATATAAAATGTATAAAATTAATTATCTAACAATATACTCTTTTAATTTTGAATATTAGTTCTTCGTATTTAATCTTATAATTTGGCTGATAATCAAATAATTTGAATCCATAATCTAGTATCCCAAGATAAATTTCTCAAGTTGACCTCAACAAGATTTATTTAGAACTAGAAGAAGATTTTGAATTCTTTTAATTTTTTTTTCAAATATCTATCAATTTTAACAGATAACTAGTTAAAAATCATCTAAGAGAGAATTGGGTTAATTTTGTAATTTGAAAAAAAAAAAAAAAAAGAACAGATGAATGGTATAAAAGCGAAAACTAAACAGTAGAGCGCGCAATGCTTCTAAAATTTTTAAAATATCAGTGGGTTAAATTTAAATTTCAGTGGTATAAAAAAATATAAAATATACAACAAATATAGAGTATACATGTAGCTTTTAGTGTAGTTTCTCTTAATTATTATGTTAGTCTAACAGAAATCATAAGTTAATAACATTAGAGTACACATTTTTTAAGACCTGATATAAATGATTGATCACATATTGAAACACAATTAAAAACATAAGGACTAAATTGAGAAAAGAAAAAATATCATGATTATGATTATAAAGAAAAAATATAATGACTATGATTATAAAATATAATAATAACGGCCCGTTTACTAGATCCTAATGAAGTTTAAAAGGAATTGGAAAGAAATGGAATGAAAAAATGAAAAGAAAAATAAATAATAAATTTTATTAGTGTGCTTACGAACTATCATAAATCAAAATTCAAAAAAGTGTTCCCAAACACCTCATTGAAAAATAAATTAATATTCGTACTTGTTAATTAATTTAGTGTAATTCATGTTTACAATAAATTACTAATAATTCAAGTAAATTGCCTTGCAATTTATCATTTTATCCTCTAAATTTTAATATATTTCTTATTGATACCTAAATTTTCTCTATCCAGCAAATAACCCCCCACACTGTCAAATCTCAATTAACTATGCACATGCATGGCACATGCCAATTTTTCTTTCAAATTGTCATTATCTTCAACCTTATAATGAAACTGAGACCCATGTATTCTTCCTCCCAAATTAGCTACAATTTCTTCTTAATCTTTATTGATTTGTCAAAACTTTGTTCAGCAAGACAAGATTCAGCAAGTTGTGGGTTCATCTCATTCAAATTCAGTAATGGTTCAATTTCGTCTCCTTAAATTTTAGTTTTTGTGAATTTTTTCTAACTGCTTTTTCATGAATAATCTTCTTTTTCATCTTTCATGAATAAATTTAGCAATTTTTTCTAATTGGTTTTTTACATTTTATTTTTAGAAATGACCACTTTATCAAGCAAAGCTTCGGTTTCTATAAGGCTAAAAAGGTTTTGTTATTGCAGTTTAATAGCTCCATTAAGGACATCTACAACACATGGAAATCTCGTAAAAGGTTCTTTGGTTGTGTTCGATGATATGAAGGATTTGATTGTACTTATTTTGAATGATATGATAGACCGGTAAAAACATGAGAACTATGAAGTAAGGAAATCAAACAATTGAATGAGAGCTACACAATACTCTTTACAAGCTCTTGCATAATGTCTCGATCGATTACTATCACCTCACTTTTCCATCATTTCTCTTATAGATGTTTCTCCCATGTCATGCTTGTGGCATCACATTCATCAAAGTTTCTATTAAACATTTTTGTTTATCTGATATGAATGTGAGGAACATATCAGCATCAATCTCTCCCACAACACTCCATAAACCACTTCCAAGTCTACTTTGTTGTAGACCCCACAACAACATAACAAAATGGACACTTGTTATCATTACCATCTATCCAACAGTAGTTAACAATACAACCACAAAAATTCTCTTAAGATGGTAACCATCTAAAAAAATTAATGGCCTACATCTAGTTACAAGACCTTTTCACATGAAAATAAGCAACAAAATATAGGGGTATATTAGAAATAATAGTGGTCACGTGCACGAAGCAATGTTTACATCCATTTTTCAGGTCACGAGTGTTATTTGATAAATGAAAAAACTTTAAGGACCAATAAGAAATAGATTAAAATTTAGAGGAATAAAGTGATTTTGAGTCAAAATACATGGGATCAGGTTACTTAACTAATAGGGGTATATTTGGAATAATAGTAGTAACTTGCACAACAGGTAGCCATTCAAATGGGGTTTACACAAATATTTGGGTTGGGAGGGTTATTTGAACCAATAAGGATATATTTAGAATAATATTAGTAACCTACACAACAAGTGGCCATTCAAACGACGGTCACACAAATATTTCAGCTTAGGGAGGGTTATTTGATGGATGGAAAAATTAGGAAAGTAAAGTGATTTTGGATCAAAGTACATAGTACTTTAATTATATTTACCTTTAAATAAATGTAACCATTATAAAATAAATAATTTATTACAATGAATTACTAATGTTACGGGTATTCCCAAACTACCAATGGTATAGCACCACGTGACATGTCACGACAAACATTTTTACTTAACTCCAGGAAGAGGAATTGGAGAACTGAGTCCCAATAAGGAAGGAACCAACCTGACCAGGTCAACCTCTAAAGGAGCTCAGGAAACATCGACCAACGTGAGCTAGGAGGCTTCAAGGGGAAGGACTGATGCGGGAGCTCGACTAGCCCTGTGTTAGGCATCATCATTATTCGCCAAAAGCAATGCTCCACTTGGCGTTTTCCCATTTGCACAAACACCAGTTGACTTCAAATCACCAAGATGAAGCATCGAGTCAGCCACCAAACGGTCACATCCACCACGTCCTATAGGACTAAAGGTAAATTGACATCCAATGCACGTCAGCTCGGGGGGACAAAAGAATTTAATGCCACCCCCAGCTCGTCATTTCAACGAAGGTCATCATCTCACCCAAAGCTTACTCGACACGCTTCCCTCTCCCAAGGTCAGGTATGAATACCCCTTCTACAGACTGTGTAAGGTATGAAACTCTCTCCTCAGGAAAACTCTGTCAAAATTACTTTGGGATACTGACTTAGGCTCTTCGAAAAGGAAATCACCATGGATTTTCTTCATCTTTAAAGTTTTTCATTTGTGTTGTGCAGAATTCAGGCAAAAAAGGATCCACACGTGGATGAGAGACTACATGCCATCTCAAGCATGAGACTTTTTGTAACAACAGTTGGCTTCATCTGTGAGAAGCGATAAAATAATGACCATGATCGACGAACCTCCGTCGGAATAGCCATGGGGCTAACCCATGGAACCATTGGAACCAGTTATTCTCTCACCAGAATAGCCATAAAAAATGGTCCAAATCAGGTTGATGCTCACCTTAGAGCAGAAAGAGAAACTCAGAAGTTCCTCTAAGACAATAGCGACATCTTTTCATGGACCCATGAGGACATGCCTGGCATAGACCGACGCGTTATCACCCACCACCTTAATGATGACCTGAAGTTTAAGCCAATCAGACAAAAAAGAAGGTGTGTGAATGCAGAAAGAGACGGAGCCATCATTGCGGAGGTGGAGAAACTGTTGTCCGTCGGGTTTATCAAAGAAGTTCAGTACCCAGAATGGTTGACTAATGTCGTATTGGTCAAGAAGATGAATGGAAAGTGGAGGAATGCCAGGAAGCTAAGCTTCCTTTGAACGGACTGAGGAATGCCAGGAAGCTTTCTTAGCTCTGAAAAATCACATGAGCTCCCCGATACTGCCCCCTAAACTCGTGTCTGGAGAGGTTTTATCCTTGTACCTGGTGATCTAAAAAATGACAGTCAGTGTCGCACTGATCTAAATCGGAGATGACTTGGTTGAAAAACCAATCTACTATGTTAGTAAAGCCATGGTGGGGGCGGAGAAATGTTACCTGGAACTGGAAAAGATGGCTATTACACTAGTCACAGCCGTGCAGAAACTTCATCCATACTTCTGGGCCCACTCCATTCAAATTCTTACGAATTCTACGTTTTGGCAAGTCCTCTAGACACCTAAGACCTCAGAGACGCATCGCCAAGTGGGCCATGAGCTTTGTGAGTTTGATCTTCGGTTCGTTCTACAAACCATCATCAAGGGGCAGGTGGTGGCGGACTTCATCGCGGATATGACGATGGGTCATGAAGAAGAAGCGGAGGCCAGTAAAGCTCTCCGGACCCTATATGTGGACGACACCTCCAATAAAATGGGAAGCGGGGCCGGTGTACTAATCGTAGTGTCTGACCAATCTCAGATCGATTATGCCTTGCGATTTAGATTCAAAGCTTTGAACAACGAAGCAGAGTATGAGGCGTTGTCAGCAGGTTTGAGACTAGCAGAAACCCTAAATGCGAGGACACTAGAGATTTACAGTGACTCTACTGATCGTCAACCAAATCATGGAGGAATATCAGACGAAGCGGGACAATATAACCAGGTACCTGGACCAAGAATGGGCCCTCCTCGAAAGGTATGACTCTTACTGATCCAAAGAATTCCCCGGAGCCTAAACACTAACATGGATGCATTAGCTAAACTAGCCTCCTCTTATGACACGGAGATCAGCAGGACTGTACTCGTGGAATTTCTTCCATGTCTGAGCATCCGTGGGGAGAAGGTGTTGGAAACCAACAGTACAATGGTGGCTCCATCGTTGATCACTCTCATACTCGAGTATCTATGGGATGGAACGCTACCTTCATATAGGAAATTCAAGTGAAAGCTCTATTTCAGGTCAGCCAATTATATAATTATTGATGGAACTCTGTACAAAGAGCATTTTCATATCCCTACCTGAGGTGCATTGTGCCCAATGAGGCAATATACATCATGATAGAGGTCCATGAGGGAGTCTACGAGAATCACAGCGGGGCTCGAGCTATACACTATAAGATAAAGAGGTAGGGATATTATTGGCCGACCAAGAGGCCCATGAACATTCCACACCAACCGCTAGAGTCGCTTACCTTAATCGGACCCTTGCCGATGGGGAACGACCAAAATATATTTTTCATTGTTGTCATGGATAACTTCACCAAATGGGTAGAGGCGGAGCCTTTGGCCACGATCACGAAGCATAAGACCACAAAATTCCTATGGAAGAACGTGTTTTGTAGGTGGTGTTCACACACACGATCCATCACAGATAGTGGTAAACAGTTTGACAATGCTAGGTTCAAATGGAGTTGTGAACACCTCAGAATCAGGCACTTTACCTCCTCACCAGCCCACACACAGTCCAACGGACAAGTAGAGGCGGTTAATAAAACTATCAAACAAAACCTTAAAACCAAGTTCGAAGGAAGAAATGGATTGTGGGTCGACGAGCTCTGAAACGTGTTGTGGGCTTATAGGACCACGAGCGGACGATGACAGAAGATACCCCCTATAGGCTGGCTTTTGGCATAGAGATCATTATACCGGTGGAGACGAACATCCCCTCCCACCGAGTTCAACGCTACAACTCGGAGCAGAACACCATTGAGTTGAGACATATCATGAACGATCTAGAAGAGTTATAGGATCAGGCCAACCAATGAAATGAGGCTTACCAGCTCGCAGTCTCGCTGTATTACAACTCCAGGACAAGGGTCCATCGATTTTAGACGGGCGACCTAGTCCTACTAAAGAGGAAAGACGCGGAGATAGGGGCCCTTGAGTACAATTGGGAGGGGCCTTACTTAGTAACAGAGGTGGTATGTCCCGGCATGTATCGATTACAGAACATGGATGAGCGAAATCTGACGGACCCTTGGAATGTTGAGCACTTGAAGATCTACTATGAATAGAAAAAAAAGAATAGGAGGGAGATTGTATCTCTGAAGGATATAAAAATGAAGGCAATTTTTCCCTAGGGAATAACCGACGAAGAAAAAGTGATGACTGGATCAAAAAGCGGAAGCGATGGCTGGCTCAACGCTCTATCCCGCCAGTCGAGATCAATAAGTGACATCTGTCGAGTACACCAACTCGTCAGACGGGAAAGAGCTCTAGACCAAAGTAGGAACATCCAACAAAACTCCAAGAGAAGGAGAGGAAAAACTCTGACCTAAGCAGGTGATGGCCGACCATGTTGCTCAAACCCGACCTCCTCCAAAGGGAGCAACTCTCCAAGAAAAGAAATGACAAAGGACAAAAGCAAGATAGAAACAAGATAGAAGAAAAGCCATTGAAGAAGTCATATCCTCATTAAAAATAAAAAATAGTACAAGCAAAAAAATATTAATACAAAAGCGATGGAACTCTAGAGATGCTGACAAGAACTCTTGGTGGGCTCTGATGACGAGGGTTGAGTCCTCCCATGACAGAATCACCTGGAACAGTAGTAAGAGGTTAGGAACCCTCTAGAACAAAAATCAGGTCTCCAAAGGAAAGTTGAGGAAGCTCAGGTCTAGCTTGGGGTAAGTGTTGACAATCTCATCTCGACAACTATCATAGCCAAGGGACACATCCAGGAGAAGGGCAGCCTTGAATTTAAGGGATTCTTTGAAATCATTTAATTGTTAAGTGAGCTCAATATCTCGATTCTCAGCTCGAACGAGCCTCTTCTGCTGAAGGTGGAACTTATTCAACAAGGTGTTCTCCTGTCGACGAAGACTCGCGATGACCTTATCACGGTCTAATAGCTGATCCTCCAGGTCCTGATGGACTTCTTGGACCTGAAGCAACTCCCCCTCGAGGATTGTCATCTTCACTACCTCAACACGGTGCTCCTAAATCTCCCCTGACAATCATTCATTGGTATGTTGAAGGGATTTTCACCTCTGAGTCACAGCGGCGAATTCAGCCTCATACCTCAAAGCGGCCTCAACCACCACAAACATGGCAGGCCAGCAATGGCCAAAATGTGTCAATATCATGAAATTATAGGCGAGGACCTGCATGCGATAAACTAGTATGTAAGGAGATGACAGACATATATAAGAAGCACCAGAAGATAAGGTACTTATGCCTAAGGTGTTATCCCCAAAGGCATCAGCAAGCTCCATCACCGGTAGTTCGAGAAGGGCAGCTCCCTTCTTGGGGTTTTCCTATGCCGACCACCACTCCATTAAGATTCTCTCCTTTCGCTACCAAGGTCATCAGAGCCTTACATTTCTTACCATCAAGGCTCAACCAGTCAGAAGCTGGAGAAGCGGCTTTCGGCAGCCGAGATGAAGAACCTCCAACCCTGAGATTAGCCACCTCGGGCCAGACTAAGACTGATTGAAGAATGTGGGAAGATCCTTGGGGAGTCGTATGATTAGGGTCATCTAGTGATAAGCTTCGACCAGAGAACGACTGAGCTTCTTGGGAAGGTTCCCGACAGTCTTTGAAGAAATGGCGAAAACGGCGGAAGGAAGGAGGGACGAAGGCAGTGACATCACTCTCAAAGTTCCTTGAGGATGGTTAGGGAGAGGAGTCGTAGGGAGGTTCTCCGTCTATTTCAATTTCCCCAGCTTTTTAGATTGAAAAACTTCCAACCTCTTCGCCTTGGCACCCTCGAGGTCCACCCAGTGTTTGCTAAAAGAAGCCACATCTGCAACGAAGAGTATGATAATTAGGCTATATACGGAGACCCGCTAGAGGATCTAGGTATAGTCCTGCCTAGAGCAAGGAGACGGGAGAGGTAAGAAGGCTGAATTGGCGCTGCTCCATGGGAATTCCAACTAAATTGTAGATCCGGGCCGCGAAGTCGATAAGGAGTTCCCTTGGTTTCTGCCTACCCACTACACACAAGGAAAGAGATGAGTTGACATTCAGGGTCAGGGGAAAAAACACATTTTCCTCTTCTTAGTCATAATCTTACATGTGACCCCAAAAATCTTGAGTATATAGTATGTGATCCATGAATCTTCGGGATGGGACTCCCAAGATTCAGAAACCACGAACCAGCGCTCTTTCCAGTCATGACACCAGATAGGAACGTTGTCCATGAGCTCCTTCACGCTCCCCCTTCGGTCCTGCCGCTAATGAAGTACCAAGCTGGGGATCAGGAGAGAGCCTCATCGCCTAGCTTCTTAGGAGGAGTCTTTAATTGAAACAAGAAGTTAAATTCCTTTAACGAGAAATTACCTCCACCGTAAAGCTTCCACAAGACCCAACATCCCACCAAGACCTTCCAAGAGTTAGGCTGAAGTCCGTCCAAGGTTATCCCCATGAGGAGAACCACCTCCCGAATAAGGGGTGTAGGGGAAGATGCAACCCACCTTCTAGCGCTGCTGAGTATAAACCAATATCACCACGACAGTTGTATATGGACGTAGTCTAAAAGGGGGTACTTCTCCCAAAGTAAGGATAAATCCCATTCAATTAAGGAGAATGGGTAGTCATCACCCCTCAATAGTCGGGACTCCCACTCGAGCTTATATCCCTTTCAGGATCAGAGTGGGAACCACTAGTCTCAGTCGACGAGCCTAAATCCATGTGATACTCAACAGCCGACTAGGAGAAGGAAGAGACTTGGAAGAAAAACCTAGCAGAAAACAGAGACCCATAGTTTTTTGAAAGAAGGAAGTAAAGGGAGAAGAGGAAATCCCCAAAGAGCTCGTATCTTTCCGATGTGGAAAGGGGAGGCCGCCGACCCATGAAGTGATGGGCTTAAGGAAATCGAGCATACACATATGTTGGAATATGTCCATAAAGTAGCGTGTAATAACTATTTATTTGTATTTAGTTATTTCTCAGACATTAGTATTATTGAATTTTATGAATAAATTGAAAACTTTATCTTAAATTATAATGTCTAGAAATTACTCAAGTCCTGAAACTTTTATCAACGAATGAAGAGTGGAGATAGATGCATCTCTAGACGAACTCTTCTGAGAAGGTTCAAAATGATATTCACAGTCTTAAGATCGACTGGGCAATCAAATCTGATTACGACTGTTAGATTGAACCTATGGATTTCATTCTTGGGGCATGAGAGTGGAGACTCAAACGGTTAACCTTGACATGTTATGAACATGTTGAATAGACCGGTAACGAATTCATTTAGAGCTCAAAATTATTTACCTAGCTCTAAATCTAATTGTTACACATTCAAGGTATTTTCGTAATTACCTTAATCCTGAGATGAATATGTAGCTCGAGCTAGTTAGTTTCAATCTTTGATATGTAAAATGTGTGAGTTCGAATTGGCGGGCAATACATCGGTTGTTAAGATTGTAATTTAATTAAGATGGAGTTACGTGATTCACAATTATGAAAATTCATGGTTGGATTGCGAAAGCAACAATATCACCTTATGCTTTATTGATAGGTGTGTAAATAAATTAACCAGGTCAAGTATTCAATGAATTGAATCATTAATTAAGACTTGTGAATTGTACGAGATAATTCACTATTATGTCTTTTTTATTCACAGTCAATAAAGAAGTTAAGGAAATAATAACAAGAGAGATAAAATGATAATTTTACATTTTGCTCTTTTTACTGGTATTATGTTGAAATATATGTGGACCGTGAAAATAAAAATGGTTTATTTACACCAACAGCAAAGTAGTGCGCATAAATCGAGAGTTGATTCGGTATCGAACATATAGTGGAGTCGTACAATGTCAGGATTAAATAGGTCAGGAATTTATGGAGATAAATTCGTCGGGTATTCGAATCCTTAAATTTGTTCATATGGGACCATACGGTCTCAGAAATAACTCATGAGAACAGGAATGAAAAATGAAGTAAATTGGATCGAAATGTGTTTTAGTGTCAAGGCATATTTTCTACACATATATGTGATGGATGATGTCACTTAATTAGTTAAGTGTGATTATCTATATTGAAATGAATTAGTTTATTATTTTCTAATTAGTAAATACAAATTAATTATTTAATGAATTGACAATGATCAATTAAATCTATCAATTTAATTGATAAATTTTGATACAACTCTAAAACTGTGGAGATATATTGATTTTCGGCAATTTGAAAATTTAAAACATATGGGTATATTTATAAATATGAAAAAATAGATTTTATAAATATCTAATAACAATTTGATTGCAGAGACAAATAGAGATATAGATCTCATATCAGATACATAGAAAAAGAGTTTTCTCCCCTCCCTAGTGATTGCCACCGATTAAGAATGCATTGAAGAAAAAATATTCGATATTTTCCTTCAATCATTTTGAGAGCCTAGATTCAAATTCATATACAAAATTCTCGTGAGAAATATTTCTGAAATTAACGGGTGGTTATTGGTGGATGAAATAAAAAATCATTCTTGGAGTTCAAATGCGCGATTCGGGTCCCGAAACTTGAAGAATACGAAGAAATTATGCTAGTTCATAAATTTTCTGATACAAAATATATGTGAAAAATTGTTTCTGACATAATCGCTCGTTGTTTGGTTTAAAATTATTTAATTCGATTAAATAAATTAATTGAATTTTTTTTTATACTCCACCTACGAACCGTTAATGATTCAAACTTATTTTTAGTTAATTTTAAAACATCTAATCCTAACAATTGGTATTAGAACCATAGGTTCTTGATTATGCATATAAATATTTGAAACGAACGTATCGTGAATTTTGTGGATATTGACGTATAATTTTATATGGTATATTCAACATTATTTTGAATATGTTATGCGATTGGATCCCTAACTATTGTCTCTAGGCATTTTTATTTCAATTTATAATTGATGTACGTCAAATTTGAGGCATAGGATTTTATGTAATTTATTTTATTGCAATGGTTGTATTTTTATAAACTTGTTGTAAGATCTTTGTCACCTCGAAACCGTCATCGGAGTACTGTTCATGTGGATTATTGTTCATGTCAGAATTATTGTTCACTCGAATCAATGTTCACACCAAAGTTACTGTTCTAGCAGCCAGCGATACAGTTCTAGCGCCATCACTGCCGTTGTCCGCTATCGTGCCCTGCGTGGTGACTAAGATTTATGAAAACCTAGGCGATAACAATTAGAGTTTAGGAAATCATGTGATGTTTCGCGATAATCCTTATCCTATTTTTTATCTTTTAAAATTTTAAATTTTCAACGAATGAAAGATAATTAAATTCAAAAGATAATTATCAATTTTATCTTTATATCTTTTGGATTTTGAATTCAAAGATAATTATCTTTTGAATTTTGAATTCAAAGATTATCTTTTAATCTTTTGAATTTTGAATTCAAAAGATAATTACCAATGTTATCTTTTTGTTTTATTAAAAATAGGATAATTAATGAGATTATTTAATTAGCAAAATAGTTTCCCTTAATTAAAGGGTTTTAATCAAAATTTAAATTTTGAATTTTTGAATTTTAAATTTTAAAATGGGAATGAACTTTTGTAAAGAGTTACAAAGTGGTGGGACAACATGGAGAATGAGAAAGAAATTAGAGACGCCATGAATATTAATTTATCAATTAATCCGTAATTTATTTATTATTCTTTTTGGGTTGTAATTAGAAATGAGCCAATATGGAGGTTAATTTTAAATGTATGATTTAATTTTAATCATGCATTATCGTATAACATGTAATATAGAACTAGGGATATGCCGATATCAAATTACCATGTAACATGTACATGTATCATTGTAGATTAATTTATAATGGTTATAATTTAATTACAATGTGAAATTTATAATGGTTATGATGATTTTAAATTGGGATTTTAAATTAAATAAAGGATTTATAAATTTTATCACGTTTTTCAAATGAATAAAAGTTATATTCTGAAAAACAACCAAAAATCCAAAAGTTTTAAAAAACCAAGTGGGATGGTCGTTTACGTTGAAACGTTCCCAAGGTCTCCAACGCGCACTTGATTGTGCCACGAGGAATGGTTTAGAATTGTCCATAGAGATCCTCTCTTCAATGGGAGAAACTTTGGAGTCGTGTCGCTTTGAGTCATCAAGTTGCTTAAGAAGCTAAGACTTCTTAAGGAAGTGGTGTGGTAGAGTCGTCCCATAGACAGGCTGTTAGTCCATAGCAACTTTTAATAGTCGATGCATTGGTTAAACACTTAGACTGATGTACATTGGAATCTCTGGTTAAGGGCTAGTCAATGGGGCCAAGATGACTAAAACCATTGATGATTGGTTAAGCTAGATGTGGAGACATTTGAGCGTTAACCAAACGAAAAGACTCTTGATGCTATAGGATATAGTTTGGACTTCATCCCTCGATTAGACAAACTATCATTTTTTGTCGTAACATCATGAAGTAAATATTTTTAGTGTATTTTTAGATGTTAGAGTAGTTGCATCATGCATCATACTTTCCTAAACGATTGAGCATTTATTTACACCACTTTATTTATTCTTTTTAGTAATCATGTCGTTATCCCCTCTCTCAACTATTCTTAACGTGAATAAATTTACTGGTGAAAATTATGTGGATTGGAAATGAAATATTGATATCGTGCTGACGGTAGAAAAGCACAAGTCCGTGCTCACTAGCCCTTGTCCCATTGAGCCTATTGTTGAATCGACTCAAGAGTAGAATGGTGCTTATGCTTCTTGGCTGCATTCTGCTGAGATCTCCAGATGTTACATCTTGGCATCTATGAGCAATGTGTTACAACAACAGTATCAAAACTTTGAGACCGCCATTGATATGATGTTCAATATCACTAAAATATTTGGAGATCAGAATCGTCAAGCCAGACAGACAGTTGTACGCAACTTCATGAACTGCAGGATGAAACGTGGAACCCCTGTTAGAGAACATCTGGGGATGATCATAAGTTATCTAAATGAGATGAAGATCATGGGTGCTGAGGTTGATGGTGACACTCAAGCGGATATGATCCTAGAGACTTTTTCTAACACCTTTGAGAACTTCAAGCTTAATTATTCGATGAATAAGCTGAAGTACTCACTTCCTGAGCTCATGAAGGAGCTGCAAGCTGTTAAGACTCCGTTTCTGAAGGGCAAGAGGAAGTATGGAGAGTCTAACTTTACTGAAAGAAATCATTCCACCTCTGGCTCTAAGAAAAAATAAAGAAGAGCTCCAAGGAAAGCGAAGAAGCAGAACCTGAGAGCTGCCAAAGGGAAGAGCACCGCGAAAGTTGACAAGTGTCATTGGAAACGCAACTACCCAGAGTATCTCAAAGGGTCCAGATCTAAAGGTACAGTAATGGTTACTGAGACCTGTTATGTAGCTGACTCTACTTTATCTTAGATTGTAGACTCTGCAACTACTAACCATATATGTTACTCCATACATAGGTTCACGGAAGTCAGAATGTTTGACGATGGTGAGTACAACTTCCGCTTGAATAATGGAGCACTAGTATCAGTTGTATTTGTAGGAACTATTAAATTATGTTTTGAGAAATATTTTATTATTTTACGTGATGTTTATTATATACCAGTTTTTTTGGGAAGAATCATATTTCAATTGGTGCATTAATTGAGCAATGATTTGATCTTAAATTCATTGATAAAGATATTGATATTTTTAGAAAATGCCTAATTACTGTTGCATGCATATTTAATAAACTATTTCACATAAAATCAATAGTTCTAATTATATGTGACACTGAAGTGAATAATGATTCACAAAGGGATAGTAAAAGGTTGAAGTATAACTTAATCGATCTAACCTATTTATGACACTTAAGCCTTGGGCGTATTAGCCTGGACAGGATTAAAAGGCTTGTGAATGATGATTCTTTGCAAACCTTAAGTGTGGGATCACTACCCACATGCAAATCTTGTATTGAAGGTAAAATGAATAAGAAACCTTTTTAGCAAAAGGTGAAAGAGCCACTCAATACCCTAAACTCATACATAGTGATGTATGTAGGCTATTGAATATCCAAGCAAGAGGAAGTCATGAATACTTCATAACCTTCACTAATGACTACTCGTGTTTTGGTCATGTTTATCTAATGCGTCAAAAGTCTGCAACCTTTGAAATTTTCAAAGACTATAAGGCTTTGGTTGAAAAGCAATTAGAAAAATAAATCAAAACACTATGATTCGATCGTGGTGGATAGTACTTGTTAGGAGAGTTCGAAGACTTTTTTAAGGAATAAGGTATTATTTCTCGGCTTACAACACCTGGTACGCCATAGCAGAATGGTGTGTCAAAGAGAAGTAATTGAACTCTAATAGATATGGTTAGATCCATGATGAGATTCCTTCTGGGGATATGCCTTGGAAACAATGGCATATATTTTAAATCAAGTTTTGTCGAAGACGGTGCCTGGCACACCATATGAAAGATGGTATGGATGAAATTCATCTATTACCATTTTAAAATATGGGGGTGCTCAGCACATGTTCTAAAACTGAAGACAGAAAAGTTGGCCAGTTATTCAGAATTATGCATGTTCGTAGGATATCCTAAAGGAACGAAGGGGTATATCTTCTACAGTACAACTGACCAAAAAATATTTGTTAGCATGAATGCCCATTTTCTTGAAGAAAAATACATTAAAAGTGTACAGCTGAGAAGCACAGTTGTGCTAGAGTAATTATTGAGTGGGAGGACACTGACTCCCCAATCAGAAATTGTTTCTGATTCAAGAATGGAAGAACCATGGCAGGAGCCAGAGCTTATGGAGCCTCGATGTAGTGAGAGGGTTGTGAGACAACCTGAGAGGTATACGTCCTATGAATAAGCTTTAACAGTTGTCTCAGATAAGGATCTTGATGAACATGTCTCTTACTCAGAGGCCATGGCTGGTCTTGAAGTAAATTTATGGCAAGAAGCCATGAACGTTGAGATACATTTGATGTACTCGAATGAAGTCTGGAAGCTTGTAGATCCTCCTGAAGGGGTAAAACCCGTAGGATGCAAATGGATATATAATAAGAAAAGTTGTCCAAATGGAAATGTAGAGGCATTCAAAGCTAGGCTAGTAGCCAAGTGCTACACCTAAAAGGAATGAATAGACTATGAGGATACCTTTTCGCCGGTGGCCATGCTTAAATCCATCTGAATTCTTTTGTCCATTGTTGCTGCTCTAGATTATTAAATCTGACAAATGGACGTCAAGACTTCTTTTCTGAATGGCAATCTTGATGAGCTCATTTATATGGCTCAACCAGACGGGTTCATGCGTAAAGGCCAAGAGGGTAAAGTTTATGAAGTGCAGAAGTCCATTATGGACTTAAACAAGTATCACGGTCGTGGAATATTAGATTCGATGAAACTGTTAAGAACTATAGTTTTGAACAGTTAGTGGACGAGTCCTGTGTGTATAAGCTACTACACGAAGGGAATGTGGTTTTTATGGTCTTGTACGTAGATGATATTCTACTCATTGGGAATGATGTAGGAAAATTATTCGATGTCAAGATTTGACTTGCAAAATAATTTGATGCGAAGGATCTTGGAGAAGCTGCATTTGTCTTAGGTATTCAAATCTTTCGAGATAGGAAGAACAAACAATTGGCACTGTCTCAAGCATCTTATATAGATAAGGTGTTGGATCGCTTCAGTATGCAAAACTCCAAGAAATGATTTTTTCTTTTTAGACATGAAGTCAGCCTCTTCAAGGTGCAGTCTCCTAAGACTCCTAGAGAAGAGGAAAACATGAGAAAGATTTCCTATGCCTCAGCCGTAGAAAGTATCATGTATGCAATGTTTTGCAATAGGCTAGACATTTGCTATATCGTGGCGTGGTGAGTCATTTCCAATCTAATCCTAAAATTGAGCATTGGAATGTCGTCAAACATATCTTTAAGTATCTTAAGAGAACAATAAATTACATGTTTGTGTGTTCAGGTAGTGACGGGGTATACTGGTTCTGATTTTCAAGCTGATAAGGGTTTCAAGAGGTCCAATTCAGGATCGGTGTTCATCCTGAATGGTGGAGCAGTTGTATGGAGAAGTATCAAGCAATCTTGCATTGTAGATTTTACCATGGAAGCTGAATATGTGGCAGCTTGTGAAGCTGCGAAGGAGGTTGTATGGCTTAGGAAGTTCTTGAAAACTCTAGAAGTTGTTCCAGACGCTGACAAGCCTATAACACTTTATTGTGATAATAGTGGGGCTATAGCGAATTCTAAGGAACCTAGAAACCATAAGAGATTCAAACACATAGAACGTAAAACATTACTTGATTAGAGAAGTTGTTCAGCATGGAGATGTTTGTGGTTACGCATATTTCGCCGGTCAACAACCTGACAGATCCATTCACGAAAACTTTAAGCAGTAAAGTTTTTATGGTCATCTGGAGGGCTTGGGGATAAAAGATTATACACGCCAACTTTAGTCCAAGTGGGAGATTGTTGGAATATGTCCATAAAGTAGCGTGTAATAATTATTTATCTATATTTAGTTATTTCTCTGACATTAGTATTATTGGATTTTTATGAATAAATTAAAAGTTTTATTTTAAATTAAAGTGTGTTTATAAATTATTTAAGTCCTAGAACTTTCATCAATGAATGAAAAGTGAAGATGGATGTGTCTCCAGACGAACTCTTCTGAGAAAGTTTAGAACGATATCCGCAATATAGGATCGACTGGGCAATAGAATCTCATTACGACTGTTAGGTTGAACCAATAGATGTCAGTCTTGCGGTATGAGAATGGAGACTCACACGGTTAACCTATACATGTTACGAACAAGTTGAATAGACCGGTACCAAATTAGTTTAAAGCCCAAAATTGTTTACCTAGCTCTAAATCTAAGGGTATTTTCATAATTACCTTAATCCCGAAGTGAATACGTAGCTTGAATTAGTTAGTTGCAATCTTTGATATTTCAAATGAGTGAGTTCGAATTGGCGGGCAATACCCCGGTTGTTGGGATTGTAATTCAATTAAGTTGGAGTTACGTGATTCACATATATAGAAATTCGTAGTTGGATTGCGAAAGCAACAATATCGCCTTATGTTTTATTGATGGACGTGTGAATAAATTAACATGGCCAAATATTCAATGAATTGAGTCATTGATTAAAACTTGTGAATTGTACGAGAGAATTCACTATTATATCTTTTTTATTCACAGTCAATAAATGAGTTAAAGAATAATAACAAGAGGGGTAAAATGATAATTTTACATTCCACTCTTGTTACTGATATTCACGATGGGTATTATGTTAAAATATTATGTGGACCGTGAAAATAAAAATAGTTTATTTACACCAATAGAAAAGTAGCACGCATGAATTGAGAGTTGATTCAGTATCGAACCTATAGTGGTGTCGTACGATGTCGAAATTAAATAGGTCAGGAATTTATGGAGATAAATTCATCAGGTATTTGAATCCTTAGCTTTGTTCGTGTGGGTTCATCAGGTCTCAGAAATAGCTCATGAGAACAAGAATAAAGAAACGATGTAAAGTATATCAAAATGTATTTTGGTGCCAAGACATATTTCCTACACCTATATGTGATGAGTGATGCACTTAATTAGTTAAGTGTGATTATTTATATTAAAATTAGTTAATTTATTATTTTCTAATTATTAGATAATTAGTAAATAAAAATTAATTAATTAATTAATTGATAATGATCAACTACATCTATCAATTGGATTGATAAATTTTGATACAACTCTAACACTGTGAAGATATACTGATTTTCGTAATTTGAATATATAGAGGTGAATTTTTAGAAATTTAAAATATATTGGTATATTTATAAATATAAATATTTATATTTTATAAATATCTAATAATAATTTGATTGCAGAGAGAAAGATAGAGATATAGATCTCATATCAGATATAGAGAAAATGAATTTTCTCCCCTCCCTAGTGATTGTCGCCGATTGAGAAAGCATTGAAGAAAAAATATTTGATTTTTTATTTCAATCGTTTTAAGAGTCCACACTTAAATTCCTACACAAAATTCTTGTTCTGAATTTAACGGGTGGTTGTTGGTGGACAAAATTCACAAATCGTTCTTGGAGTTCAACTACATGATTCGAATCTTGAAGTTTGAAGAACACAAAGAACGCTCGAAAGAATTTCGCCAGTTCAAAAATTCTCCGATACAAAGTATAGGTGAAAATTTGTTTCTAAGCTTATCTTCTTGTTTAATATCGTATATGCATAATCGCGCGTTGTTTGATTTTAAATTATTTAATTCGATTAAATAAGTTAATTGAAATTTTTTATATATTCCATTCACGAACCATTAGTGGTTCAGACTTATTTTTAGTTAATTTTAAAACTTACCGATCCCAGCGATATCGACATGACCGGTGACATGTCGGTAGTCGTGGTCCTCGTTCCTCTCCCCCACGTGCCATCATCACTACTACCCCCGAGAATGACGAGTTTCAAATTCTACGAACGTAAGAATTGCACACAGGAAATTCCATTTCAAAGGGGCACCTAACCCGCCTAGATTTGATCTCTGAGGAATTCCACAATTCGATTTCTCGCTAAAGAAAAGACATGAAAGTCTTTAGACACAAGCTGGTAGGACACGCACGAGATCCTCGACTAGAGGTAACTGTTACGGGTATACCTGAACTACCAATTGTATGACGCCACGTGACATGCCACGATAGACTTTTTTACTTAACTCCAGGAAGAGGCATTTGAGAGTTGAACTCTCAATAGGAGAGGAACCGACCTGACCAGGTCAGCCTCTAAAGGAGCTCAGGAACATCGACCAACGTAAGCTAGGAAACTTCAAGGGAAGAACTGACGCAGGAGCTCGGCTAGCCTTGTGTCCATCATCATTATTCACCGAAAGTAGTGCTCCACGTGGCATTTTCTCATTTGCGACAGGCACCAATCGACTTCAAATCGTCATGATTAAACGTGGAATCAGTCATCAAACGGTGGTATCCATCACGTCCCATAGGACTAAAGGTAAATCAACATTTAATGCACATCAGCTCGGGGAACAAATACATCTAATGCTGCCCCTAGCTCGTCATTTCAACAAAGGTTGTCGCCACTCCCAAACCTTACTCGACACACTTCCCTCTCCCAAGTTCGGGCGCAACTCTCTCATAAGAAAAACTCTGCCAAAGAAACCACCTCGGTTCTCTTCGTCTTTATAGTTTTTCGTTTGTGTTATGCAGTCTTCTAGCAAAAAGGATTCACATGTGGAAGAGAGACCGCATGTCACCTCACGCACGAGATTTTTGGTAACATGTAATAATATGAATTTTATAATATATTAATTACATTATTAGAAATAACTGAAATGAATCATTTTATTTATTACTAATTTATTAATTTATGTTTAAATAATATTTAAAATAAACTTTTTTAATTAAACTTAAATTTTCAGAGTGAATATTTTTAATATCATTTTTTATTTATTATCCAATAAAACTTTCGAAGGGGAGTTGGCGTTGCGAACTCCCGCGAATTTCCCAACCTTCAAGAATACCAAACCTTCCCCTCCACATCTGTCTCTCTCTCTCTCTCTGAAATCATATCTGAGAAACAAACAATCCCTTTCCTCAATATCCAAATTCTTCTTCCTCAGAATAACTTCCTAAGCAAATCATCCATCTCTCCTATATTACCCACCATGTCCCTTCTTTTTCATCCATCTTCAATTTCTCTCTCATTCCCTCATCTGTCTGCTTTCTCACTCCCAAATGGCCTCCAATCAAATTCAGGTTTCCACGCTGATATCCCCTTTCAAATATTCGCAACGTATTCTCTTGAAATCCATTTTGGATCGGAGCGATGACGGCTCAGGATTGGTTGGTCAGAGAGTGGTCATTGGTGGTTGGGTTAAGTCCTCTAAGGAGTTGAGAAAAGAACCTGTCCACCATCCACCATCTGATGATCGTGAAGTTGGAAATAAAGATGTTAGCTGCGCTGAGATTTTTCAATCTCGGATACCTATTTTTAGGTCAATTATGAAAGTTCTGTACGGAACGAATTACCATATTCGTGAGAAATTGGAAGCTGCTCCTAAACCGCCTCCACCTTCAATTGCTATTCTAACAGTTAGCGATGGGTCCTGCGTTGCAAGTCTTCAGGTACGTTTGCGCCACGGTTTATTCTTACTTGGAGAGAGGTTCTGTTCTTATATATTGAACCGTCTATAGTAATTATGGTTGTAAATTGCATAAACCAGATTAATGGTTTTCTATGGTTCAGAGTCTTCGGACGTCATTAGGAGAGTCAAACGAATTTAAAGTCTTTGAGAATCGGGAGACAATTTTTCACATTCTCTTTCCCAACCCGGTAGAAATAGTTTGATAGAAAGTGTTCAGATATTACTATACGGTCACAATCGGCCACCCGCGCTTAGTTATGCTAAGGATTATGGAGACAATTAAATCATATTCTTTTCTTCAAATTTGTAGCCCTAGTGAACATTTGAGTCTGTTGTTAGCAGCTCAGGTATGATGTGAATTTTTTTTTCACTTAGTTGTTATTGCAGTGATCAGCATGTTACGAACTCTCAGATTTCAGATAGCAAAATGGAAAAAGAAAGAATGGTTTATTGGATTTCGATATTAGCTTATGTTAATATCCATGTGGGCTGCTTCTATTTCCTAGCTGACTATTACTGAAACCTCTCAGGTCATTGTTGACTCTGCTTTAGCTCCAATAAGCCATCTCTTGCCGACTGGGACTTGTATACTGGTAGAAGGCATACTAAAGCAGCCATCGGCTCCAGGGAAACATTTGATTGAGCTTAGTGTGGAGAAACTGCTTCATATAGGATTTGTTGATCAAGATAAGTATCCATTGTCAAAGAAAAGATTGCCATTGGATGCTTTAAGGGATTGTTCTCATTTTCGACCTCGAACAACGACGGTAACATGCGCAACATATTCATATTTTATAATCTTCGTTTTAGACAGAAGTAGTTTTGTCCTTTATGTACGCTTTAAACCTAAGATATTTGGTAAAGACTAAGAGTTTCATGTAATTGATTTGCAAAAGACAAAAGAATTATATATCTCACTTTTTTCTTATTTTTACGCACTTACAAATTGAAAATTTTATGACCATGCAAGATGATTTTATAGAATGTTGAACTCTGTTTTGCTTGCCTGCATTAGATACGTTTTCTGGAGTTATCCCATGATTAAATACTTGATGAGACTGATAAATTAGCGTCAGTGATAGCAAACCAATTTACACGTTTTGCATTCTGTAGGTAGCATCTGTTATGCGAATCCGTAGTTCCCTGACTTTTGCGACTCACGAGTTCTTCCAAGATCGTGCTTTCTTTTATGTACAACTTCCCACCATCACAACCACAAGCCCTGATGGATTTAGTGAGAAGTTCCTTCTGGCAACTCTTAATGGAAAAGCGGGATCAAAGGCAGGGCAAATTGCCCCTATTGAAACTGAAGGTCTTAGTCTCGATATTGTTAAGGCTGCTATAAAGGAGAAAACTGATCTAGTTGAAGAACTGAAGAGAAGTGAAAGCAACGAGGAAGCGCTGCTTGCTGCAGCTCAGGACTTGGAGAAAACGAATAATCTAGCATCTCAGTTAGAAGCAAGAGAGAAATCCAAATCTAAAGTCACGCTGAAGGCTGATAAAGTGAACTTATCTGAAGATTTCTTCCCTCAGAAAATGTTTCTCACGGATTCTGGACACTTACATTTAGAGAGCTATGCATGTTCCCTTGGAAACGTTTACTCATGTGGGCCTAGATTTAAAGCAGATAGAACAGTTGCTGGGAAACATTCAGCCGAAACGTGGATGGTTGAGGTTGAAATTGCATTTTCGCAATTGGAGGTACAAGCATATAATTTTTTTTCCGGCATCTTTAGCTTTCTGTGTTTCACAACTGTCAACAGCTCAATTTATTCAACTCACTCGTCTTTGCTAACTTGGAAAATAAAATAAATGAACATCTTAGTCACTGATCAAAATAAACAATACCTAGTTCTGCATTTGGTTCCGTATATATCTCCACTCCTGCCTTGCAACATTTTGTGAAAAATAGTTGAATGCAATTTCTACAAGCCATAACATCTTATACTATCAATCTTACACTTGGTATGGAAGACCTTTTCTAAATCTTTATATTATACTGTTTTCTGGATTCCCAGGATGTGATCGCATGTGCAGATGACCTTTTAAAGTTTCTTTGTAAATGGGTTTTGGAAAAGTGTTCAGATGATATGCAATTTGTTACAAAACGCATAGACAAAACCAGCATCGATAGACTCCAATCAACCATTACAAGCTCGTTTGAGAAGATCTCCTACAGTGAAGCACTAAATATCTTGAAAAAGGTAAATCAGGGTTCCCAATATTTAGGGTCTTGTTTACAATTCAGAAAGTCTTTTAAGAAATTTTGACCACTGAAAAGTTTGTTATCTCCACCTCCCAGATGACAGATGAAAAATCTGATATAAAATTTGCATCAGATGGTGCTTTGACAGCCGATCATCTCAGGTATATCCATATTATGGTAATTATGAGGATATCTTAACATCTCCAAGGACAGGAAATGAGGCTATGAGATTCTAAACAAAATATATTACTCACCTCTTTTCAATCTATTGCAGTTATTTGGCTGATGAGATCTATAAAAAGCCTATCGTAGTATACAACTACCCCAAAGAAGTTAAGCCATTTTATGTGCGCCTAAACAATGATGGAAAAACAGTTGCATCATTCGATATGGTTGTTCCAAAAGTAATTATCCTTTTTGTCTTCCCCCTTTAATAGTTGAGAGGTTTTATTTTTCTCCCTTTCATATGGCTTTCACATCACCCCTAACGATTGATAGTAAATCTGAATGGTAATTGTTGACAGACTGGAACAGTAATTTCGGGTAGCCAGAATGAGGAGCGCATCAATGTACTAGCTGCGAGGTATTGTCATTCGAGTTACAGACCACACTCACCAATCTGTGTGTAAAATTACAGACCTTAGTATATTACTTGGCCGCGGTGTTATGTAATTACGGCATGAGCTGAGTGAAAAGTTATCTTATACAGCTATGACTTATGAGAACCACCCAGTGTATAAAAATATCACTGCTCTTTAGGAATCAACTAGTTATATACATACAAGTATGGCATTCTGGCTAGATATTATAACAATGACAATCACGTTTAGTTGAGAGTTTAAACTTCCATCACAAAACGTCAACTGATAAGTGATGAGGAAATTGACCAAGTATAAACAAGTAGATTCTTCAGTGGCTGCTGGTTATATTTGGTCCTATATTTTGAATCTTATATTGAGGGAAAGTTTAGTGTTAATGGCATCAACTTGTTCCTCTACGCATTGTATTCTCAGTTCTCATATATGTAACGCCATTGTTGGCAGGATAAAGGAAATGGGGTTGCCAAGAGAGCAATATGAATGGTACTTGGACCTTCGAAGGCACGGAACAGTCAAGCACTCAGGATTCAGTCTCGCGTTTGATCGTCTAGTCCTCTTTGCTACCGGCCTCACCGACGTTACAGATGCTATCCCTTTCCCAAGAATATATGGCAAATCAAACAACTAAGCAAGTTGGAAGGATTTTACTCTTTAGATTTGGAAGACAACATACACAACTGCAAGGGAAAAAGAGTGTGACAAAAGGAACAAGTTCAAATACCGAATTAGACGAAAAATTGTTTATAAGATAATGTGAATAAATATAAATTCTTACTTCTGACGAAAACGATTTGTTGATGAGATAAATAGATGTTAGTAAAAGAAAAACTATGCAATCATCATATGAAGTACTTGTAATTTTCTCTTTGAAGAATCCAACTTTCTCAAACCGAAGGAATGTAAATTACAGAACTTCAAGCAAAGAACTGAGAGATGGATTTCATTGCGAACATGGACGGATGTTGATCCATTTTTGGAAATACCCATAAACTTTGAGAGATCTCATGAATCGGATGGTATGTTGTAATTGCGGATCATAACATCCTACTGCATACTAATAAAATTTTGAATAAACACCATTTATAAAACTACTTATTAAAATTTTTGAATATAATTAAAGAATAAATGATAAATTTCACTATTTTACTAGGTATAACGTAGATAAATAAATAACAATTTATCAATGTGAACATGTTAAATGTAAATTACATTACTTTCATATTAATATTTTAAAAAATTATATTTCATGGGATTGTAGAATCATGGTCACGATCCTACTAATCTTACCCAAAAAATATAGTAGGATTATAAAATGATTATAATTTAAGATTTTGTCTATAAATTGAACTAGTTAGGATTGTAAAATGATAAAATCTTAGGATCCGGCTGATGGCTAACAAACCATGCTCATAAATTTAATTGTATAAACAAATCTTGCATGTGAAAAAGTATATACATTCCCACATATCAAACCAATAAATCATTGGTAGAAGGGTCAGAATGGTTCTTTAAATTAAGCGTCACTTTGGATCTCACAAACGTAATATACTATCAAATTTGGGACCAACATCAACAATAAGTTATTTTTCAAGAAATAAAAATAAAACATAGTTCAAAATGAAACAAAAATAAAAATAGCCACTAAATTTAAAAAGAAAAATCAAAACTCCGTGCCAAAAACCGTCACGCACGCCAGTGAAGTATTGAATTTTCATCCACAAAGTTTATGTGATATATACTGTATACATAAAATTTATTGTAAAATTACACATGTATATATATATATATAAACTATTAAAATTCGGTGTAGTGGTGCGCGTGCACGCGAACATTCCCTTACGTGAAATTTCATTTTTTTAAATCGTGCCAGAGAGTTATTTTTTTTTTTGTGATCATTTTTTATGATTTTTTTAGAAGTGAACTATTTATTAACCTTACTAATCAAATTTGTTACCTTTTGAACTTTTTTATTGTTGTTATTGTTCTATTTAATATCATAAATTTTATTATCTTACTATATTAAAACAAACTTAAATAGGGTAAACTTTTGATTTACCTTTTATTTTCCTTCAAACCTCCTTAAAATATAGTATAATATAGAGTTCTCATATCTTTCTCATTTAATGTAATTCATATTTAGAATATTATTTCTACTCAATACTAATATGTTCATAAATAGTTTGTAAAAATGTATATTTTATAATCTTATGTAACTAGAAACGTAAATATTCATACATATGAATTTTGAAGAATTTTAATATTATTTTTAGATCAAGAATAGTTTATTAGTTACAAAATAAATCATTAAACGTTATGTAATATCTATGTTACATATATATGAAAATTCATATAAATGAACTGAGAGAAATATTTTCAAATAAGATAAATTATATTTTAATATGATAGGATATGACAAATTGATGAATGATCATTTTTATATCATTCAAATTACAAAATGCTTATAGTAAAAGCTTGAAAATATTATAGACAAACTAATTTACTTATTACTACTATTTTACTTTTAATTTAGACTTATAATTATTTTTAAAGATAATATATTTATTTCAACGTTTGTATTATTTTAAAATTCTACGTGTATTTTTAAATTATTTAACACGTGCAAATCATGTAATTTTTTTACTAGTAATTAAATTGGTGCTATAACAAATCATAATGGATAGAATCTAAGAAGCACAGACACTTCTATTTGTGCAGAATGTCAGTATCGGACACCAACATGCCAAAATCGTGTCTGTGTTTTTTTTGTTTTTTTTATTTTCAGACACGCATCAGACACACAATCACACATTCCCGACACGTGCCAAACACGCCATCACACATTCCCGACACGTGTCGGACACATTCTTGACACGTGTTGACATCTTTCAGACATGTTACTAAGAAATTTTTTAAATAATCAAATATAAAGGGTGTAAAATAAAATGAATAATAATTTATTTTGTAAATAAAGAAAGAGTAAAAAGGGGTAAAATAGAGAAAAAATAGGTTTTAAGATAATATTAAATTAGAAATGGTATAAAATCAGATTTTTTATTGCGAAAACACTTGAACTTTTAACTTCCTAAAACTAAAACTCACTCGATTAATCAGTGACATCTCCAACTAGTGTGATATTCTAATTCATTTTCTTGAAACGATCGATACTGTAATTAATCTTTTTTATAAAAATATATATTTTCATACTTATAAATAGCATTATATTTATATATACATATAACGTATCTCAGTATCTTAATTTTTTAAAAGTGATGTGTCAACGTATCGCTATCGTATCGTATCTGTGTCGATGTCCGTACTTCTAATTAGGATAGAATCATTCTTTTTTTTTAAATTGCCATGTAGGGATATTTTTCTATCAAATATATCTAAGGATATTCGAGTTAACTATATATATGTTTTATTTTGTGTATGATAGTTGATTAAATAAGAAAACAATATATTATTTTCAATTATGGCATAGATATGTGATGATATTATATAACATGTAACGTCGTCGTGATGTTCATACTATTATGACATTATAACATATCTGACATTAAAATATACATTCATCTTATAATTAAAAATATATATTTTCTCTGATTAATTTCTATTTTCCACATAAAGCAATATCAAATAAATTATCAAATTATGATACTGCACAATAAGAATGGTATTCTTTTTGAAGAAATGCGGCTAAACGAGTAAAGTGTGATAGATAAACAAAGGTAACAGCTAAGTATAAAGCGTTTGGCTAGAGAGAAAGACTGAAAGAAAAGACGAGAATCCGAGCCACAAAAACCACAGCAACAAATTCCTCATCAGTTTGTTAAAACATTTGAATTTGACCCCAAAAAGTTTATAATAAACCTCCGTCAATCACGCAGTCTGTCCTGGCCTGGCTGAGTGATTAATGGATGCTTCGTTTTCTCTTTGCTAAAAGTTAAACCAAAACCCAAACTCAAATCCCAATCACACTCGAGTATCATCTCCCTCCAAACACCAACTCAACAGTCCTAACTGCCAATGGCGGAAGATCAAGGTGGAGAGGAGTACTTGTTCAAGATTGTGCTCATTGGTGATTCTGCTGTGGGCAAATCCAACCTGCTTTCGCGCTTTGCTCGCAATGAGTTCGACAACAACTCCAAGGCTACCATTGGTGTTGAGTTCCAGACGCAGGTGGTGGAAATTGATGGTAAGGAGGTCAAGGCTCAGATCTGGGATACTGCTGGCCAAGAGCGTTTTAGGGCTGTCACTTCTGCTTACTATCGTGGCGCTGTTGGAGCACTCGTCGTTTACGATATTACTCGGAAGACAACTTTCGATAGCGTCAAGCGATGGCTTGAAGAGCTAAGCCGTAAGTGGACTATATCCCTATTTTTCTTCCTATTGTTTGGTTGCTGAGAAAACTGATGGGAATTTGACTTGTGTATGATAGTTTTTGACGACTTAGTTTTTATAGTGTCTGCTGGTGGTCGAGGAGCTCCGCATTAAGTGAATTGTTGTTTTATAATTGCCTGTGGCTGCTACTTCTGTCTTGCATCTGTTTCGTAGGTGAGAAATCGCGGGAGATGTGGCAAAAGAGGAAAGTAAACTAGGGAGTGTAATTTGTGATTGTGTCCCACTTCTCTCTCGATCAGCTGTGATGATTTCACAATTAAGAGTTTGTTTATCACTATGGAGGGTGATTATTTTCCAGACGTTAGGTTTGTTTTTTTATCAATCTCATATAGTAGTGCCAAAAAGAAAATGATCATTTATGAGCTGGCTGTGCCTGAAATGGATTAGGTAATATTTCCTCTACTTCTCGTGCTATGATGACTGATTCAAAGATTTCTTTGGCACAGATATTTAGGAAAGTAGTACAAATACCAATCTCAGAAAATCGTTGAACCTGTATGGTCGGGATACATAACATAAACACGCTTGGGATAAAACTTGGTTTTGATTCTGTAATTAAGAGAGAGAAACCTGATTTTCTATTAGGAATAGCTGCAAGCATAAGAGAAATAAATGTTCCAATTTTTTATTAGAGGACTCATCAGTGGTGTCTCAGACAATTAGTTTCCATACATGGCTTAAAAAGATGCTAGACTTTTCAAATGCCTGTGGCATGGCTTGCATAGTTTCCTTAGACCATGAAAAACTTCTTAAAACTTTCGTCAAAATCCACGATGTTGTGTAACACATTGATTAAAGCAGAAAAGAACATAAGAGAAAACAGTGGTTCATTGTGGCTGCTCGGGTATTAGTTGTTTGGCCACCCTTCTCCTATTGGTGCTTTACAGGCAAGTTTGGACTTCGAAGGCAATGACATTGACAACCATTAATTATATCCTCCTTGATGGAAATAGCTGACATAAATCTATTGAAATGGACTGAAATTAAGGGGTTGGCCGTTGATTCCACCAAGAATGTTTGTTGGGTTCCTACTGTAATTTGGATAGAACTAGATATTCTTGTTCACCTTAACAAGATTTGTTTCGGATCCTACCAATAGATTAGAAAAATATAATCTTTGTTTTGGATCTTGCATTGCTTTTACCTAGTGCATTGTGTAAAACAATATATCACTAACATATATGTTTCTTAATCACTACTATTTAGTTCCGTTATCGACATGAAAGCTTTTGTTTCAAGAGTTCTCTTCTTCAAAATGGGGAAACCTATATTTTTTGGTCTCACTAATGTTCTCTTTTTGCACCTAATCTGTTTCTGACTTTTTCTATCTTCTCTTGCTTATTATGATACTGATATTTGAAAAATCAAACTGTGCAGTTCATTGCGACACTGCAGTAGCTAAAATGCTGGTAGGGAATAAGTGCGATCTGGAGAATATAAGAGATGTTAGTGTGGAGGAGGGCAAAAGCTTTGCAGAAGAGGAAGGTTTGTTCTTTATGGAGACATCTGCACTCGAGTCGACAAATGTCGAAACAGCTTTTGAGATTGTTATCAGGGAGATTTACAACGGTATCAGCAGAAAAGCCCTTAACTCTGAATCTTACAAGGCCGAATTATCCGTCAATCGTATAAGCTTGGAAAATGGCAATGGCTCATCCAAGCATGGTCTAACCAATTTCTCTTGTTGTTCCAGATGATTTTCACCTTTAAGTACTCTAATTGCACCTTATTCTGGTAACTTGTGGTGTGGTGGGGAGGCATAGTTTTCAATTTTGTTTTCCTATTCTTGTTGCTTGTATCAGCACCAAAGAGATGAAATTAGCACTGAAGACATGAAATATACTTGGAAGCAATCATATAAAGGATGTACAACATTTATAGGATATTTCTGCCTTGCTTGGAGACAGTCTCAATACTTCATGAATGGGGATATATGGTCCAAATAAAGAGGGACTTTTCAAAACTTGAAATTTTATCTACTTTTCATTTTCTATTGAAAACAAGCTTATCAAAATTAAATTCTCTACTTTCCGCAACCAAAACATGAACTTAATGGCTACTTAAATACGTACTCATTATTATCCTCCAAGCAAAATACCAACTTCTATAAAAACAAAAAACAAAAAAAAAGAACAGAAAATTAAGCATCTCTTAGAAAAGATTCTCTTTTATTAACCGATAAATTGAGTTTCAAACATCTTGTTGAAATATACATATTAATCATTAGGGAGCTATTAAAAATTCTTGCCTCATCTCTTGGGAATGCTGAGCTTGCACAGTAGGTAGCTTCAAGATTGAAACGTCTCTTAACACTTTCAGATCCACCAAATACATTTAACTTTGAGAACTATCTTGCATGCCTCTAATAGATATTACATGAAAAAAATTAAACAAATGACTATTTCATCTGCTGGTAACAACTTGAAATGACCTGCTTCTGGTGATGTATAAAAAAAAATTGAAGAACCAAAGGTCATATATTATAGAAATGCAACTCATTCCAACGACCTGAGTCATAGACCGGGGTCATAAGAAAACCACAACAAACGCGATCTCAGGGTTTCCGCAAGGCAGATGCTGCACCAAGAACTACAGCAAAAACGATGCCAAGACCAGCTCCAAGTGAAGCACCGACAGCTGCAGCTGTTGAGGTTTCCTTCGCTTGGATTGCATCTCTGACCTTTGCATGTTCTTCAGCCAACTCCACCAAAAGTCGATCTTTAGCCAGTTCCTTTTAGATTAAAAACATATTAGGTTAAGATTTATATTCTTTTTTTTATCAGTATTAAGATTTATATATTGGAAAGTGAAACTATCAATACAAACTACGACAATGGAGCTGAAGACCCATAAATCTTGATATAATAAACACATGCGAAGAAATATAAGCATACAAAATGGTATTGCGTATATGTAAAGCTAAAAACTCAATTTTTATAGCAAATAAAAAAACCTGGACATCAAGCTATTGATTTACAGGTAGATGATCATAATTGTCAATAATCAGTCCTACAGTTGTAAGCGATCAATAAATTATCAGAACTAATTTGATCTTAAGTAGATATTTCTACCTGGAAGGAGGCCTCCTCATGACTCACAAGTACGCGATGAACAATCTGACAAAGAGAGTTGACACCTTCTGCCGGTAGAACAGTTTCCTTTTTCTGGAAAGGTCTCCAAACAAGATCGATTGGAGAAAACATAAACTTCTGTGCAGCCGTTCTCACAACATCACCATTTCCATTAATGTCACCCCAAGATAAAGAAGCACTTGCAGCTCCAGGAATGAAAACATAGGGACAAGAATTAATAACTCCAGTGGTAGTAAGGGATGATTGGTAAGCATTCATGACAGCTTCTATTGCTGCTTTCTGTTGGTGGGCGCTGACGGAAAATTTATTCGTTATGGCAAGTACCCATGGGATTCCAAGAGATTTAGCTTCATCCAAAAGAAGGGAGAGGGCTGGCTTTGGCTGTGACTGATTGTATAGTGGTACTTTATGTGACAGGTTATGAACAAGAACCACCAAATCTGTCTTCTGACTGAGGTCACGAATTCCCTTCCACAGTTCATCTCTGAAGCGAGAGGCTTCCATCTTAAGCTCCTTTGGCATAAATTAGATAGTAAAAAAAAGTAAACAATACAAGTTGTAGAGAGGTGTGCATAAAGAACTAGAAACATTGTAAAAGGTCAAATATTCCAGCAAATCAGCTTCTAGACACACAAGTCATTTGCAACTGATCTTTTAGCTCCGTCAGAGTTCCTCTTTTAAAGTCAAAGCTTACTCTAGTATCTAAACTCAGCAAATGCCGGACGTAAAAGTTAACTACAGAGCAGCACACATGGCCTTGCAAATATACCTCTCTACAAGTGAATCGGGCAACAAAAATAAAAATATTTTCTCTTTTAATGCGTGTAATACAGCCGATCATGATTAAAGGTCTCAATATACAAAAGTTCTAAGTTACGAATTGTTCATAACCAGCAGAAGAATTTACACCAGAAATCGTAACACTGTACCTAAGAATAATTAATATTCCTTCAGGGCAACAAAACATTAATTTTCATTTATGTGAGGAGAAATATCATATATTTAAAGGTTTTGACAGAACCATATTTCCATGAAAAGCTCTAATAGTACAAGGTATTATAAAGCTCATAAAAGGACCAAATTTTTGTCAATATAATCATGGGTCAATACGTCAAGCTTCAGATCATCCCCTGCAATTAGAATATACTCTAAACAACTTTGTCACATTTCAAACTTTCTCAGCCCCAAGAGATACACAACTTAAGCTTTGAAGCGTTGTATTATTGTTTTGATCAGGCGCAATGATTGCCCCAATGCAACAGACTTTTAAATCTGCTTATCTAACAAGACTTTCTTATCAGATAATGTAATAAGGCTTTCTGTTGCAACTAGGAAAGAAAAGCGAGATCCTACAGTGCCTATGTATAGGAAACAGACAACAACAGTATCATACTTTCTACAGAGAAATACTTGCATACCTGCAGATTCACTCCTGAAGAATCACAGTAGCATAAACCACCAGCAACAGCTTCTTGAGCATCTGTTGCTGGGAGAAGATGCTCAATATTGGATAGAGTTGTTATCCTTCCCTGACTAGTTATTGCCCTGAAAAGTGAAGTTTTACCAGCTCCCTATATAGACCAAGAGTTTGAGTCATTTATGGGAAGTATCAGATCACAATGTTAGCACGCGCGCGCACACATGCGAGTACCAGTTCACCGACTGAAATATTTTCTTGAAGAATCCAAAATATTCATACATACCTCAAGACCAACTAGCCGTACCCTACGAGTTCTGACATGAACTTCTTTACTGATAGTAGCAAAATCACTCGTACAGATTATGACAAAGTCACTCAAGCCATCAGGACGGATGAATTTCTCCACACTAAATTGTCCCAATCTATGTTCTGCATTGGAATCAGAAGCAGCTGAATTGATTGAAGAGAAGACCGGTCCTACTGAATCTGCCACTATCTCATGCTTTGGTGGCTGTCTCAATGGTGTCCCAACTATAACTCGCATTTGTTGAAGTTCTGGCTGCAGACCAGCGCTTGAAGAGTAAGTTGGAGCTGAAGGAAATGACTCTACCCTAGTTGAGCACCTGATCAAGAAATAAATTACTCATCTGCTATCCATTCTTTAGTAAAAAATACGTAAACTGCTTAATTATCAGATTAGTCACAATCAACAAGTCGAGATCAATTCAATATTATAGAACCTCATAATTCCAACAGCTAAGCACATATGCTAAAACTACAATCACAAGCTTAGTCCTACTCCTTCCTCAACCAGTTATATACAGTGTGGATTCATAGAAATCATACTTAGCTTATCCCAGAAAGAAATCATACTTAGCATCTGACTTCAATAACAGGTTTCATGATCACTCTACATATTTAGAGATCAAGAGCAAGTTATGAAGGGACCTGGAAGAAGGGAATCGCATTCACGAAAGATAATAAGGTTGTCAATGATGCAATCTTTAAAATTCCTATACACTGCTAATATAGCTAGTTCCTATACACTGCTAATATAGCTAATCTAGATGAACTGGAGTATCCAAGGGGTGATGAGGTTAAGAAGTGCCAGGTACATATTTGATCATAAAAACTAATTCACAGGTATTCATATTCAATCCAGTCCAGTAACTTTTATGACAGCAAAGTCTTACTTCTCTACCTTCTTCATCACTAAAAGGATTACTTCTTCTCTTGGTAAGAAGACTAAGAATACTAACCGTGATCTGGATATTCTTTCATAGGTAAGAAACGAGAATTGAAAGAAATAACTGTAAAATTCAAGCAAAAAGACATCAAACGCATGCAATATCACAGGCTTTGGTTTTGAGGAACAGATGCAAGTAATTCAAGGTATATTAGCACATCTCCTCTCAACACTTACCAAGTATAATTACCAAGTATAATTATTATGCCAATCAAAGAAAGCTGAATAGATGTACAATTTAATAAAAAAAATAATAGACAAACCTAAGAACATATATAGCATGAGATAACACGAAAAAGGCAGTGCAAGGGCATAACATTTTCCTTCCATGAGTTATCAGATGTTGTTGAAAATAAGAAACTGAAGTGATGAGAGTAATCGTAATTTTTTAAAAATTAAACATAAGAAACATTAAGCACGACACTTCCATAATCCAAGTGCTGATAAAACTCAGCATATCTTCGAGGTTTTCTTGGCCATGTACTAGCTTAAAAACTACATAACGAAAAAGAAAAATATAGAAAAGTCAAGGCAGAGGGCTTATACCATTTACCATTCACCTGAGCATGAATAAGAGTGCATAAATGCAACCCAAAACCAGTAACATCCACTTTCAAGGGTCCTCCATACTTCTCACCGGGTTTACCACTCCATCCAAGTGGAACAATAGAAGTTGCCGTCCGAATGACTGGAGAGTCCACTATATGCCCAACCTCTATGGTACTTGCAAGACCAAGCCATTGCTGTAGATGTGGAAACTGCTGAAGTTGTTCCACGCCTAAGAAAGATGAGAAATTGTCTTTCATGTATTGGTCGTAAATACTGCAAGAAAAAAGATTACAGTTAATACGAAACCTGCGATATTTCAAATTCAGATGAATGTCCTACAAGTAACATCTGAACCTTTCTTATCAAAGCAGAACTTTCAAAATTTTCAGATTTTGTTCAAAATTTATCCCAATTGCAAAGGAAGATTAAAGGCCATGACTAACTAATCTAGAAAACTCTACATATACGATATGAGAAATTCCGTAAATAAATAACTACTGAGACCTTTTATTCAAAATCTAAAACGGAAACCTCGAAAAGAAATTTCTAGACAAAGTACTCTTTAATCTTTAGAAACAAAATTGCAGATAGCCAGAAGGATTCAGAAAGGAAAGAGAAAACGAAAAACTTTTAAAGACAAACTAAGGCTGCGAGTATTCATGCATGCTGCAATAGCTTTAGAACCAAAATAAATAATAATAAAATCAGGGAGTAAATGTCGCTCACTTCTATGGCTTTACACATGCTGCAATGTGTTGCTATTGGGGTTACAAATTTTAAACTTGATCATTTCACACCCGCCTTGCCTTGCACAATGCAGCTAGGCCCAGAAACTTGTTTAAAGAATTGATGTATCCAGCGCCACAAATGACATAACATTGTCACCATAACAGAGTCTTATAAAAGAGAATTTATCTATATCGTAGATCCTTCATATTTTTCTTTTATTCCAATTTTAGACATGAAAGTAATAAAATAGTAATTCAATTACATTACTATTTGAGAAACAATATTCATAGATTACTTTACCTTTTAAATTTACGATGCATGTATTGGCATTTGTTAAATATTTACTGTCTAACTTAATTTATTAAGTTTAATGTGCTATTGATAAATTGGAAAATAGTCAATGAGGGTATGTATACATATTCACATGAAAAGGTAGTCATTTGTTTCAATTAAATATTTTAAATTTAATTATTCTCATCAAAGGTCATTTTTTCCTTTTCTATTTAAAATTTTCTTTTTCTAAAACACAAATTTCATGGTGTAACTTTGTATTAAAATTGAATATATAGTAAATAAGCATATTGAACAAACAAATGTACAAAATGAATGTAACGGATCACCATCTGATTGCACGTGGTAGGTAACTAGTTACGAATACATGTTATAGAATCAGGAGCTCAATAGAGAAGGTAACACAAACAAATTATGCAAAACAATGAATCCCCACTGGATTAGACTTGAACGGCCAGGCCCAGTATCCAAGAAGAAGCAAAATGGAATTAACTTGAGTGAGAGGTAAGCTTTCAGATGTGCAGTAACTAAATACCTCTGGAATCGAGACCTATACGACCTCATTGAATGTGACTGAAACCGTTCCCTTAGTTCTGCAATTACAGAACTTACCTGAAGATGCCTTTGCCAAAAGAAAGCAAACAAAATGAGAAGTTTAAGAAAAAAAACAAGGACCTTAGCTTGTTAAGCACAAGAAACACATACCGATGTCAACTTCGAATACTCCGCACCGGATAGTGACTCGACTGTTGAATTTCCCAAGAGATAGAGCTGACATAAACAAAATGATTATGTTTACCATTTCAAATCACGAAATAAGGATCTCAAAACAACACAAAGCTCAAGGACGCAGTTGGGGGGGGGGAAGGGGGGACAAGAAGCATATCAACGCTGACAAAATGAATGATGGAAAGACAAGTACTGGAAAAAAATCAGCAGTGCCAACACCACAACCGTCGCATAAAATAAACAAAGCAGCAACTTATAACTTGGTCTGACACTTATGATGCTAATAAATACCAAAAGCCAACGATTTATCCAGGCTCGTGTAAGGAAAATTCTGAGGGCACGGTGTACGAGTCATGTGGGATTAGTGCGCAAGCCCATGGTTAAAAAAAAGGACTACAAAATTCAAGTTTCAGAGCACGATAACTACCTGTCCAAAAGGTACATATGAAGGTAAGTAAGGCACTTTCCGCCAATTTCTGACATTTCCACTTCTAGAATTATTTTTTCCAGGAAGCTTCCCGCTTGTTGGTGCATCTAATTGAGATTTATCGCTGTCAGAAATTATCTTAAGAGATACGCCATCGGAACCCTCTTCTATTTCAAGAGACTGTGGTTCAACTACATCATCCTCTATTAAGGGTGCTGAAATAGAATCCCTTGCAGAAGATGTCTGAACAGAAGCAGCCCGTTTCCATCTTAGCTTATTAACAACACTTTCCAAAGGAACAAGCTTTGAAAGTCTCCAAAAGGAAGTTTGTACAGGACCCAAACCTAAAACCAACTGCTCCCCCTCATTCTCTTTTGGTCTCTCTATCCCCTCCCCACTTTTGACCTTTGCCAAAGTAGAAGTTTCAGTCTCCGCAGGCACTGCAAGAGGCTGTGAATTATAATGGTGAAAATATGCAGGTGAGAGTATGCGAGGAACCAGATCTTCTGGAATGCAGTAACTCTTAAAGTAATGCTTCCACCCTTTTCTATGAACATAACTGACAAAAGGGTAAACCAGATACATATATAAATAGATGGACAGATAAGCAGACAGAGATAAAGTAACTGCACGTGTGAGATTATCTGTGAAGAGAGATAAAGAGAGAGGGAGAGAGGGAGGGAGAGAAAGGTCTTAACTGAACATAATATCAAAATGTGATGTTTCACAATCTAATCTTAGCTAGAAGCTATTGAGAGATGAAGGCCAGGACACCTACTCTCTTAAAGCGGCATTCCCCACTGGGGGTTGAGAAAATGTTATACATTTAACTTTAAATGATTCACTATCCTTAAGTGAAGAAGACGTAGCAATAACCCTCAGGATGGCAAGGGTTGCCAATGCGGCCACCTGAAATTATAACACAAGATGATTAAGTCTAGTAATCAATTATCATGAGTAAAGCATTAGCTAAAACTAATTACAAAAAATCAGACTTACGGCTCCACCAAGTGAATGTCCGCATAATACAAGCTTCCGTTTCTTCTTTTTAGCAAGCCTGTACAACTCTAAAGCAGGTATCCCTTTTGCACGAGCCAAGAAACCCTAAGGAAAAAATTGCAGTAAAACAGATAACAGAACCACATGCATAAAGGTATACTGCATACAATAACATGAATGATGAAGGTGAAAATGGCATATATGTATACATATGCTAATAAAAAAATTCTGAGTGGAAAATGAGAGCACTAAAATAATTGGATACCCGATGTGCAGCAGGCTTTGATTTATCTTTCAGTTGGTTAGCCTTTGACTCAAGGGGATTCCATAAGTTTTCTAGATTCCCCTTTTGAGTTTCACGTTTTTCTGATTTATTAGCTTCATTCTGGTCAGACAGCAACACTTCAGTCCCCTCATCACCATCCTCTGCATCTTCATGAAATATAGCACCTTGTAGTATATTCACATCGGCAATAACATCCCTTGATAATAGAGGAAAACATAAATAATGATGAAAAATAACAGGCAATAACTTTGCATCAGTACAGATACTTAGGAAGCTCATTGACCTACTTGTATTGCTTCGTCCCAATGAAAGAAGCAAACAACGTGTCACCTGCCTCTGCCAATAAGTACCTGAAACAATAATTATCCAAACCTGATAAATACGATAATTATCCAAGCAACATTGCAATTCTAATGGAACAATTTCTATGACAAATGCCTTTGTACCATTCATTATCATCATGAGGAGCTATCATTGCAGTTTTATATCAACCTTCCTTAATTACACCCATTTTCCAAAATCTCAACTTCATATCAAACCAGAAAACATCTTGGCTATAAACATTTTAGCTGCTGATAATTATACAGTGGATATCTTGTAGTCAATTGCTATTCAACTGGTGATATTCTATCACAATTTCATATTTCCCATGACCTATTTAATAGAAAGCTTATTAAATATAAAAACAGAACTTGCTCAATGATATTTTAAGGTATAATTAGAACAGTATAGTGGAGCGATTGAATCTCTATCATAAATCTGTTTGTCTTTCGGCTTTCCTCATGTGAAAAAGTTTTCAATGTACTATTACCCAGCCTTCTCTGTAGGGGAATGAAACTGAAAAAGGGAAATACATTATTAGTTCTTACCCTATAGTTTTAGCTTTTATTCAAGTAACCGGAACAATCACATGTGCAAATTGCTGTGAGGGAAGGCTAGCCTAGACAAAAGGCCTTGTACACATAAGAAAGTGTGAGGACCACATTTAACAATTACTAAATCTATAGAAACTAGACTGAAAATAAACTAAAGCTGCAGGACTGAGTTATATTTTACCCAACAAAATATGTTTCTTGTCCATAGCTTTTCTGGGTCATTTGCACAATGTTACAACAGAAATTTGTTTTCTTTGCAAAAACAGGTCATCGTCACCCATCTCCAAGAGTACTACAGTCAGCCATTAGGTTTTTTTTTTTTTTGCGGGGTGGGGGGGCACCAAGGCATTTTAGATAAAGAAATACTGAAAGGTCAGTCTCACCTCCTTCGCAATCCAGTACAACAAAAGATCACAGGCGAGAATAGGGAAAACTATTGAAGCAAAGTTCTTCATTAAACAATATTAACTTTCCAAATAGAAAACAGACCTATGGGGAACGTGATCCGAAGAAGGTTGGACGCGCTCTAGAGAAACAAGTTGCCCACCAAAGTCAGCCTTGAATTTATTAACAGCTCGAACCAACTCAGCAGTAGGTCTCTATCATGTAAGGAAGAAACGATATCAACAGCAGCAAAAGTTTTAATTTCAACCCCAATTATAATATCTTGTAAGAACTATTCGTTACTAACCACATATAACATGTTATATAGAATAACACTAACAGTGAGAGACATTAAAGTTAGCTGCCGATGTAACAGTAAATTTGAATTAGACTACATTGCAAGCAACTTCATGTTATATTTTCATTGCTGAATAAGAAGAATCACTATGATTGAATCATATCATTCTAATTTAGATATTGTAAAGCACTATGTAAGATAGCATTATCAAATCAAATTCTGAACTATCTGAGCGACCAAAAAGAAATTCAACAACCCAAACAAAGAATATATAACAAAACACAAACCTTATAAACACACTCGGACAGGACCATGCAACAGAGAATGTCCTGCAAGTCGGCGATAGACTCGGCCTTCACAGCGCAACAGAGATCGTGTAGTTGCTGCTTCCTGCGCTCGTACTCCTGCTGAATCATCTTCTTCTGCTCCCTGTCATTGGAATTCCAAAGCGGCCACTTCATCCTCCATTGAAGAGGTCCCCAAGAAACCTTGAGGAACTTGGCACGCTGGTCCCTAATCCATGACTCCACCCGGCTTTGGATGGACTCCATAGGGTCTCTTCCAATGTCTTAGTCGGATCGAACGCCTCAACTGCACATTTACAAGTGTGAGAATTTGGCAATGAAAAGGAAGGAATGGGAGAGAAGTAGAACCGTGTGATCTCGAAAGAATATGCCCCCAATGGAATCAGACAATTTCTTTTAATTTTTGAGTAAATTGCGAAATTGTGAAAAAGAAAGGGAATTTAATCAATTTATAATTTTATCATATTATCTTGAAAACAGATGCTAATGGCCATTTCCCAGTTAATAATTAATCTTAATCCTGAATTCCACTCGACTACTAGAATTTGTAAAGCAGATTATCGTTGGAGTTGCTCGTCTAATCTTGAATATTTTTTATTTTCTTGAAATAAATTTCACTTACATTTCTTGAAGCTTTTCACTATTACACTTAACTCCCTCTTATTTTAGAAATATATATATACACCTCTTAACTTTGCAAACTTTTCCTTTGAGCCTTTGATAGAAAGTTAACCTATTTATTTAGACTGATTAGATCCGCGTAAACCAAAAGTTAACATTGGATTAAGGTGCAAATTGATTTAATTTTCAATTCAAAATATGCAAAACTATTGACCTTTTTTAGGCTAAAATACACTTTTAGTTGTTATACTTTATACTTAGTTTCAATTCATGTCGTATAGTTCTAATTTTCTCAACTTAATTCTCATTTTGACTTTTGTTTCAATGGTGTTCGTTCTCACTCAATGGCACTAAACATTGGATTGAAAGCCTCCACATTATTTATTTTGCCTAATTTTTATTAGTGAAGAAAAACCAAACAAAAAAAAGCAAGAAATACATTTATATTCCTCCAAATTTCACTGATTTCGCAAATCGATCCCTATAACTTTAATTTATGTACTAAAAGATATATTTGAGTCGATTTATGCGTTGAATTAGAAACTACTTCAACGATCTAGATCGGCCAGCAATCTTGTCCTCCCAAACAGGAGATCGATTTCTTTTCAATTAAAGAACATTTGGCTATGGTAGTTCAGTTACAAAAAACATCAACAAATAGAAAATTAGACAATAATCTCACTTAAGAAGATAATCACTATATATTAACATCGTATCAATATTTCCATACTGAAAAAACCAATAATCAGTAACATGAAATAATCTACATCATCCTACTCTCCATTCCACTGCATCTATCATTCAACCAAGAAACAATATCACCACGAACTATCTCCACATTCTCATCGGTCTCTCCATACAACAAAGAATGCATCATCCCATCATAAATCTTGATCACTTTATCTTCACTTTGTGCCTCTTCATACAAAACCTTACTCACATTTGGATCAGTCACCACATCTGAGCTCCCATGTAGGACTAAAAATGGAAGTTTGACATCCCTTAATCTCTGACCCAAATAATCTGTAATTCTCAGAAGCTCAATCACAGTTCCTAATCTTGGCTTCCCCCTATATCTCATTGGGTTCATTTCTGCTACAATTTTCTTCTTCTCGACCTTAACAGATTTGTACATAAGATCAGCTGTGGGGACAATTGGCAGAGTGGGTAAGAATTTACCAATGAATGTGAGAATTTGAGGGATTGGCCAACCAGGTTTCACGTTATCAGAGATTTTACACATGGGTGCGACTAAAATCGCTCCGTCGAACCCTTTCGGATCCGCGAAATGAATCAACAAAGAGATCGCGCCGCCCATCGATTCGCCGTAGAGGAACGAAGGGAGGCCTTGGAAATTAGGGTTTTGTTTGGCGTAATTGAAGAAAGAGAAGCAGTCTTGGACAACTAAATCGACATTGGGAACAAAACCCTTGAGACCTTGAGATCGGCCATGGCCTTCGAGGTCAAGAGCAAAGCAGGCGAAGTCATTCTTGGCGAGGAAGATAGCAGTGGCTTGAAATGTCCAGCTGATGTCATTGCCATAGCCATGGACCATGAAGATGAGTGCTCGTGGAGGGATGGGGGAGAGAGGGAGCCATGACCGAGTGAAGAGCTTGAGGCCTCTAGGAGAAGTATAGAATGAATTAGAAGATTTGATTCCTTGGAGTTTGTAATATTCTTCCTCTGAAGTGTTGCCCCAAAAATGGAGGAAAGGTTGATGATTTTCTTGTTCCTCCATTCTGGGCACTGAGGAGGCTAGGGGAAAAGAGGTCCCTAATCCCTATATCACCTGTTTGAATGTTGAGAAAAAGAAAGGAAATGCTCAAAGAGATTACAATCTTACACAATATAGTAGGACTCATAAACAAAAATCACAAGTAAATGAAGCCTAATTCCAATCTTAGGCTCATCTTGTAATATATGCTCAAGAATCTGTATGTTACTTTCATAGTACACTCTCGGATCTACTCATCACTGCATAAACTTAGACATAACCAAGGAATCTAAAAAATAAAAGTTGACAGATCGATAAGGAATTCCATAGTAGCCCATTAAAACTTAAACTCAAGAGTCGACCACCTTTTAAAAAGGATATGTCTTTTGACTCTTAAGCTCAAATTCAATCCGTTCAAAGTGCATTACAATAATCAAATTTAGATAGCGGTGAAGAATGTGAAATAAGAGTAAATCGCCATTGCTTGAATCTCTTAACGCTGATGAATCACAATCCAAAACAGTGACATCAGTGCACCACCACTAAACCAATTGGAATTCCACTTCTCAAAATCGACCTGTTATCAAACTGATTTGAGTTCCACTTCGACTTGTAATCAATTCAGAGCTCTGATACAAACCATCAGGCACCAAAAAGACAAGCGTAAATTTAATCCTAATCCAAACTGTTACACCTTAAAGCTCCCAACTTTATGCTAGACGGAGCCCAGAAAAAATCTAGAACTGATCAAGAAATGAATGGAAAATAAAGTCAGAACCGAACTTTGAGTTTCGATTCAAACCCTAGTTCAACTTAATTTAGCAAAAGAAAATGTCAAAATGCAGCAGACAGAAACTTCATGAATAAAAAGGAAAATCGCTTGTTTTATGGGAAAATGGAGGAGTAAGAATACCCTGAAGACGCTACTTTTTGCTGGAATTCAGCTACTGGATATTTGTAATTGACTCAATTCCAAACCCTTAACTACTCAAAAATATTTTCATCAGATAATAACAAAGTTTGATTATTCGGCTCTACACATCTTGAATTACATAACCTCGTAGAAATCGGGCGAGGTCCTGACAACCTATAAAATAAACAACAATTTGACCTGGAACTTCAACTATTCAGATCAATAACTTCCTGTATAATAAGCATGCCTAGGCTCAAAGAGTTGATCCTTAGGAAACACAAAACCATCGCTAATGGATATTTTCTTGAAGCTATCGCTGATGGAAATTAGGAAGTAAACGAGAAAGAGACTGAATTAAACAAAACAAAAAAGAGAGTAGAAACCCGTTACATCCAATAAAATCGATTAATAATAAGAGAGCGAGGATAAGAGTGTACCAGCAGAGATTAGGAACAGTCTCCGAGGACGAAAAGCGAATAGAAGTAGCCAAATAATATCAAGCTTTCCTCTCTATTACAATAATGAACAACTGAATTAGCCAAATAATAAACGCAAATGTGTCGTCCTACTGATCACGCTGAATTGCATAAAAATATCTTTTTTTAATAAAAATCAATTACTAATTATTTTATACATACTGATTATTTTATAAAAATTAACCCCTACACTAATTATTTTTTTTTATTTTTTTTATTGTTTTTATTACCCTTCTTACAACATGTCTAATCAAATGTTATGGTATACTCACTTAACACTCAAAACCTTCTTACCCACCACATTTCTCCTTCTTCGTTTTTCATTTTTTTTACTTCTTCATTTTTTTCTTCGTTTTCCTCTTCATTTTTTTCTTCTTCTTCGTCTTCTTCATTCTTCCTGCAAGAACAAATGATTGTTAGTTCTTCTCTCTGGAATAAGTATAAGTTTTGTTTTCTTCTTTTCTGAAAACTTTGATTTTTCATGGGGTTTTCGTGATTATAAGTTTTCTGAGAATATTTTTTTTTTCTGGAACGTTGTTTAAAGTTCATTTATTATACAGAAATCACTACAAGATGATAGTGTAGTGTAAACGAGGACTACACGAGACTCATATAGTCATCGTGTAGACTACATACAGGGTACGCGATCTTTGTGTAGATCTCATGTATACTACACGACCATCGTGCAGTATATCAAAAACTTCTCCAGCAGCTCACGAGCATCGTGTAGCGTCTATTACACTGCACGATCATCATGTAGCATGATCGTGTAGTGTGCATGATAACTACACGAGGATCGTGTACTCCTCGTGTACACTACATGATTACACTACACGATCATCGTGTAGTCCTTCCTCGTGTAGTCTACATGATCACCGTGTAGTCCTCGTGTACATTACATGATTACACTACACGATCATCGTGTAGTCCTTCCTCGTGTAGTCTACACGATCACTGTATAGTTCTCGTGTACATTACATGATTACACTACACGATCATCGTGTAGTCATCATGTATGACATATTACAATACACGAGGTCTACACGATCATCGTGTAAGATTCCATTTCATTATGTATTCTTCTTGTACTGACTTCCTTCATTGATGTATATACAGATATGTTTGAAGTTCAAATTTTTGAATTAGCTTGTAACAGACACAATAAATATGGATGATTTGTACAGTGATAAAGCCAAGTTGTTTAAGGTTGCTCGTATGATGGCCATCAGGAGAAATTTTAAATTTCAGATCTTAAAGTCAAACCAGTCAATATTGGTACTTGTATGTGTTTAGATAACATGCCAATGGAGGTTATGGGCCATGAAATTGAAAAATTATCCATACTTCAAAGTTACAAAGTTCATCAATACACATACATGCACATTTGAAGTATTGAGACTTGAACATCATCAGGCTGCATTTTCATTTATTGGTCATTCTATAAAGTCCAAATACACGGATGTCGGACGTGTATATATGCTAAAAGACATAATTGAAGATATTCAGCTTGATTCCGGTGTCAACATGGGTTACTATAAAGCATGAAGGACTAGAGAATATGCTTTGGAATTAGTTCAGGGTCGCATGAACACAATTATAGGATGCTCCCAGCATATTGTCACATGTTAGAATAAAAAAATTTTGGTACTTATTTTTTATTTTACCATCATAGTGTCTACACGAGTCTCGTGTAATCATCGTGTATACTACATGATGGGTATACAGACCGTGTGTAGTCATCGTGTAGTCTACACGAATACTATACTGACCTCGTGTGTCCATCGTGTATATTACACGATGGGTACATTGACCTCGTGTAGTCTACACGATGATACACAGACCTCGTATACACATCTTATACACTATTTTGCCATCATAATGTCTACATGAGTACTACACGGAGCTCGTGTAGTCTACATGATGCCTATACTAATATCGTGTAGTCATCGTGTTGTCTACACAATGGTTACATGAACCTTGCGTACGCATCATGTACACTATATACTCTACCGATTTTAATACAACATTATTAAATATTTTTCAGGGACAACAACACACACAAAGACCGATGAGCATGATCATTTTAAATATTTTTTCATGGCTCTTGGACCCCCTATTCATGGATTTTTCAGCTGTATATGGCATGCCATTATTGTTGACACAACCGCCTTAAAATCCAAATACAAAGAGGTATTATTTGTTACAACAACAAATACAAGTATATCTCATTGCATTTGGTATTGCCGATTCAGAAAATAATGATTCGTGGGAATGGTTCTTCCGTAAACTTCACGATATAATTGGTGATCCGGAAGACTTGGTATTTATATCCGACAGGCATACGAGTATGTTAAATGTTATTTTTCCCAATGTGCTTCATGGAGCTTGCATCTTCCATATGGGCCAAAATATCAAATCAATTTATAAAAAGAAAGATGTGGTCTCATTGTTTTTTAAATCAGCAAAGGAATACCATTTCAGAATTTGATTAGTTGATGACTCATTTTACAAACGTTGTGGGCAAATTGGTCACAACCGACAAATGTACAGAAATTCAATTCATATATCTCAACGAGATGACCAAGCCACTTAAATATAAAATAATGACTTTTGTAGACTTAAATTAAATATTAATATACAACTATACTTGTGTTTGTTATTTAATAATGTCATAAAATTTAATTAGCCTACATGAAGTCTACACGATGCCTGTGAAGTCATCGTGTAGGCTACATGAAGCCTACACTAAACATATAGCAACCAAAAGCATTCAACAATATAAGAAAATTGGGCATTAATAATACAAGTTATAAATATCAATAATTCACAATTCACGTCTGTTAACTTCATGGACATATCTTAGTTGCATCTTTGATGAAGCCATAACCTGTAGAAAATTCAAGGCAAACATAAGTACCTGGATTTTTACACGATACTCGTGTAGTCATCGTGTAGACTATACGAGGGGTACATGATCCTGGCGTAGTCTTTGTGTACTACACGAGGGTCATGTAAGCCACGTGTAGACTACATGAGGGGGACACGTTCATCGTGTAACCATCATGTAGTGTATATGAGGTTTACACGATCCCCGTGTACAGTACGAATGGTTACGCCATGAGCGTGTACCCAGAAAATAGGATACCCACCAAGACCAGAACCTCAGAAACCCAGAAAAAAATACTTGGAAACCTAAAAAAAACTTAGAAACCCAGAAACAAATATTAAAAACCTAAAAAACAGCATTGTTGTGATTCAGACATCCACAAAAAATAAAAACGCATAAATCCAAAAAAATCCTCAAAAACCCAGAGAAAACACCTCAGAAACTATAAAATAAAAACTCAGAAACCTAAAAACTTACCTTATTGTGATTCCTTACTGTGGGAGATGAAAACTCAAGGATTTGCATAGAGAGATGCTGCGACTTCAAGAGAGAGATAATAACGGTAAGAGAGAAATGAGGGAAATGCAACTGAGATACACGAAGGGGTGGGGTATCGTGTAATGAAAATGTGTAATCATCACTTTTTTTCAAATCGTCGTTGAGAATTCATGAATGGGCTTTTTGGTAACTTCATAAGCTGATTTTGAATTGAAGGTGGGTCAGGGGTCAGTGTAAGCAAAAATTAGTGTAGGAATCAAATTATATAAAATGGTTAATGTAGGGGTCTACTTTACTAAAAAACCCTTGCATAAACACTTTGTCATTGGCTCCCAGGCAAAGAATCACGGTTCTAAGTTGAACTTAGCATGGTAAAAGTGATTCTTCCTTAACTAAGATTTAGATTAAATTTTAATTGTAATATTGATGTTTCAATTATTTATAGTTTAATTTGACAATCATTCATATTAAAAAGTGAAGACTAACATGAATGATTCACAAATCATTTAATCAATTAAAATTTATTCTATAACTTGATCAGTTTAAAACTTCCTTAACTACCATCCAACATGCAGGCCCGTCTGGTATTTCTTTTAAGACATTGAAAAATGATTTTTTAATAATTTAAGTAGGTTTAAGTATTTGATAAATTTGATTTTTTTTAAATTTTCTCATAATCATCTATTTTTTGCACCAGTTTTCAAAAGCAAGGTGGGACTAGCTTTTGAAAACTCATAGTCACTTTCATTCCAAATCCATAACTTGAAACTCATAATTGATAACCTCCAGGTTACGATATTCTAAAATTTTGCTTTGAAATTTTGTGTTCTTAGATGTTCGGAAATCTTTTAGAAATTTTCTTGAAATCTTTTATTATTATGTCAATATATCAATTATTTAATAGTATGTCAGTACATTACTCGTTGTTTTTAATACATAAATAAATATTCATTTTTTAGAGTTGATATTGAAAATTATTAAAGAAACTTTTTTAACTGTGTCTATTTTGGTAAGCTATATTGCATCAGAAGTTACAAATTTTAGATTTAGCAAACACATAATTTTTTATTTACAATGCATAGTACTTTTAAGCAGTACGTTTACCAAACAACTAACTGCTTTATAATTAAGCTGATTTTTCCAACAGCAAAGCTAACTATGATTTTTTTATAAGCTACAGCAATACAAAATTGGCCCGTAATCTCCACAAACAATATAGAAACATTATATTTTACATAAATGGCCGATTAATTTTTCAACTTTATGAAATTTAGTGGTGAATAATTTTTTTACCAAACCAAATAAAAAATGATTGTTAGTTCAAGATTTTAACAACTTTCAAATTGAACCGAACTCATGCGGCTAAGAGAATATTTTACCCTTAGTTTTTATTAACGGTGAAGAAAGAATAATACTAATTCTACAGGGTATACTAGTCGGTCAAGTGTTGGGTTAAGTGGTAAGACTTGACTCATGCTGATACCTTTCTCTCATGGGTTCGAATTTCTATGGTTACTTGTTAGTCTAAGCATACTTCTGATCTCAATCTATCATGGTAACCCTAAGTTACCACTTTGACTTAGGTGTGACGTGGTGCACTTCAGGTGTGGTTCGGTGAATTGAAACTAAAAAATGACGATGCAGGACGTCTTTTAGTGTTTTATATGTAAGATGGCTTTTATATTTTTAATTTGTAATAATGACTCTTTTTATTTTAAAAAAATTTAAAAGTAATTATAGAGTTTAACTCTAGGGGAATACAAGAATGACTGATTTTAGGGAGAGTTGAGTAAATGATCGAACAATTAATAATTGATAAAAATGATTAAAAAATTCTTGACTTTTGCGAAGGAATGAGTAACTCAAATCAAATCACTAGTGATTTCATGTAGAAACTCTGAAAATCCGATCATATTTGCAACAAAATAAAAATAAAAATCATAGCGGTTATTTCCTTAACTCTATCTTTATCGTTTTCGATTATTTATAAAATTAGGTATTCTTGTCAAAAACCTTAAACAAGCCTCCGACAAAAAACATTGGGCCACTTAACTAGAGGCAAGGGTATATAGGCCAGTTCAATTAAAAGGAAAACAAAAAGAAGTTATTGCAATGTGACAATGCTTACTGTATCTGCCATAGTTCATGGCAACCGCATGGCATACTGATTTAATAATATATCACAATATATGTGAAATTTAGCTAAAATGACATTATAATTTAGTATGAAATCATAGAGTTAACAAAAGAAGATTTAAAACAAATATAGCTAATATTTTCAAAGGATGAAAAGATTACATTACTAAGCAATAGTGTTATTGCGATAAACCTAAAATTAAAGAGATTGAATAACTAAATACATGTAAATGTGTATATTACCTGTGTTTGTATTAAAATTTTAACAGCTAATTATAGATAATTGTGACAATTGTAATAATATCCCAAAACCATAGTTTGATAATCAATAATAATATCTCATAAAGTTTAGAGGTAAAAATAAGGTATGTGTTGAATCGACGACATAATTATTCATTTCACATAACAAAATATCAAAAAGAAAACTTATGGTAATCTCCAAATATGTAACTTCTTCACATGTGATTAACTCTTTTGCATGACTCTCATATAATTGGACCTAATTAACTGATCACATTTAAGAGTATTCTGAGAGTATTAAGAGTGAATTGGATAAAAAATTCTTAAAAGTACTTTAATTCATTGAAAAATATAATTTGAGATCGCATTTCTTAGTCAATGTGTTGTTGTGATATATACTTTTGTATTTAGAAATATTTCCACAAGAAACATCAATCAAGTGCTTCCGAAAATGCTTTCGAACTATAAAAAACATGTTTTACAATGCATTCAATTGCTTATTATAGAAGTTGATATGAGTATTGGAAAATGAGTATTTTGTACATTATTTTCGTAGACTAATTTTGGATAAATTTTATAGTGAGATCCCTACACAAAAGTGTAAGGTCTTCAGAATTTTGAGTTATTCTCCGTGAGTACATCGAAATCGACTTTGAGATGAATGAGAAATTATCTTCAAAAGTGAGTTAAATAATAATGAAAAAATAGATGGGAATTGTAAGAATCTCACATTGAAAAGGGAGAAAATGTTGGAGTGGTATATATAAATATGCTTGTATTAAGGGTGATGTTAGGATCGATATATTTTAAAATTAACTAAAAAATAAGTTTGAACCACGAACGGTTCGTGGGCAGAATATAAAAAAAATTCAATTAACTTATTTAATCAAATTAAATAATTTAAAACCAAACGAGAAGATAAGGTTATAAATAATTTTTCACCTATATTTTGTATCGGAGAATTTCATAACTGACGGAATTCCTTCGAACGTTCTTCGTATTCTTCAAGATTCAGGATCTGAATCACGCACTTGAACTCCAAGAACGATTTGTGAATTTCGTCCATCAACAACCACCTGTTAATTTCAGAAATATATCTCACGAGAATTTTGTGTAGGAATTGAGTGTGGGCTCTCAAAACGATTGAAGAAAAAAATTGAATATTTTTCCTTCAATGCTCTCTCAATCGGCAGCAATCACTAGGGAGGAGAGAAAACTATTTTCTTTGTATCTGATATGAGATTTATATCTCTATCTCTCACTCTGCAATCAAATTACTATTAGATAATTATAAAATTTAATTTTTGATATTTATAAATATATCCATATATTTTAAATTTTTGAATATTCACCCTCATATATTCAAATTGCCGAAAATCAGTATATCTTCACAGTGTTAGAGTTGTATCGAAATTTATCAATCTAATTGATAGATTTAATTGATCATTATCAATTAATTATTTTACTTATTTTTATTTACTAATTATCCAATAATTAGAAAATAATAAACTAATTAATTTTAATACAAATAATCACACTTAACTAATTAAGTGACATCACCCATCACATATATGTGTAGGAAATATGCCTTGACACCAAAACACATTTTGATCCAATTTACTTCGTTTCCCTATTCCTGTTCTCATGAGCTATTTTTCAGACCGGATGGACCCACATGAACAAATCTAAGGATTCAAATAGCCGACGAATTTATCTCTATAAATTCATGACCTATTTAATCCTGATATCGTACGACTCAACTATAGGTTCGATGCCGAATCAACTCTCAATTCATGCGCGCTACTTTTCTGTTAGTGTAAATAAATCTTTTTTATTTTCACGGTCCACATAATATTTTAACATAATACCCATTGTGAATATCAATAACAAGAGCGGAATGTAAAATTATCATTTTATCCATCTTGTTATTATTTACTTAACTCATTTATTGACTATGAATAAGAAAATCATAATAGTGAATTATCTCGTACAATTCACAAGTCTTACTCAATGACTTAATTTATTGAATAGCTAACCAGATTAATTTATTCACACACTCATCAATAAATCATAAGGTAATATTATTGCTTTCACAATCCAACCACAAGTTTTCATATTTGTAAATCACGTACCTCCAACTTAATTGAATTATAATCCCAACAGCTGAGGTATTGCCCCACCAATTCGAGCTCACTCATTTGACATATCAAATATTACAACTAACTAAATGTATTCACCTCATGATTAAGGTGATTATAAATACCCTTAAAGTGTAACAATTAGATTTTGAGCTAGGTAAACGGTTTTGGGTTAATTTGTTATCGGTCTATTCAACATGTCTAGGTTAACTGTTTGAGTCTCCACTCTCATGCCCCATGACTGACATCCATTGGTTTAACCTAACACTCGTAATCGGATTCAATTGTCCAATCATCCTAAAACTATGAATATCATTCTAAACTTTCTCATAAGAGTTCATCTGGAGACGCATATATCTCTACCTTTTGTTCGTTGATGAAAGTTCTAGGACTTAAGTAATTTACAAATACACTTTGATTTAAAATAAAATTTTTAATTTATTCATAAAAATTCAATAATATTAATGTTTGAGAAATAACTAAATATAAATAAATAGTTATTACACGCTACTTTATGGACATATTTCAATAGGTAACCTGATAAGCTTAGAGGCCAATGGGCTGTCTTTTGTTCCAGATTTATTTTTCCTTCTCATAGGAATCCCAAATGTCATAGAATATGGAATATTCTTTGTAGTTTAAGGCCCAAAACGCTTCTTATTTTTCAATTTAAAGGAAAGAAATTTTTGAACTTAATTTTGGTTAAATGACATTTTAGTGGGTTAAATACCCTTTATGACACCTCTCCCGCACAAGTAGTATAAAATGAGGTATTCCCCTCCTCATTTTACATATCAAAGTAGCATTCTAACTCTATTTTCTCTCATTTATTGGTCTCCACGTTTTTCTAGTTTTTCTTCAAGTTTTCTTGGTTCGGTTTTCGTTCGGTCCCGGTTTGGTTTTTTGTTTGATTTGATCAGTTTATTTCCAGTTCCACACTTGATTTAGTTTTCCGGTCCAAGTCTTATTATGGGTGCTCACCAGCCGTCTCAAACTGTTTTATCTTGAGAAACAGACGCCGTTATCAACCTTGCACTACTACAAGTGAGGTGGCGTAACTGTTTTAAGGAAACTGTGCAAACATGACTCGATTTGATTTTTCGTTATACTGTTACTCTGTCCGCTTTATTGAACGTTGGTATTTACTTTATCTACATTTTGTAATAACTGTATTTATATTTTTATTCGTAACTATATTATGTATCTGTTGTAATTTATATATTTACAGAATTGTTGCATTATTGTTATTTTCATTTAATCTTACAATGCAATACACTATTTCCAACAATTCTTAAAATAACTATTTCTTATACAAGTCATTGTACTATAAGATTAGTTCTGAAAATTAATTTGTTTTTACAAAATTGTTCAAAAAATTGTTTCGGAAATTGATTTGGGGTTTTCAACCTAAAAAATTTATTTTAATATTCACCAAAATTTTGAAACTGTAAGTAACTATACAGAGAATTTTTTCTAGGAAATTAGAATTTAAGAGGACTTGTCCCTCCAATTACCTGAGAAGTGAATACTGTCGAGAGGATTAGTCCTAGATTGGGACTTAGAATCCCACCAGTTCGTCTTGACGGTTATCTATAAAAGTGCTATTTGGTATGTTTCAGAAAATATTTGGAAAATTAGCATATTTTCGTCTTCGAGAAAATAGCATAATTTTCAAAGTGTTGAATATTTTTTGTACTTTAAGGCCAAAAACATTTTTAATTTTCAAATTTAAAGGAAAAAATGTCTTTGGACATAATTTTGGTTAAGTGACCTTTAAATAGGTTAAATACCATTTATGACACCTCTCTCTCATGAGTAGTATAAAAGGAGACATTCATCTCTTCATTATACACACCAAAGAAGTATTCTAGCTCTCTTTTTATCTCAATTTTTGGTCTCCACGTTTTTCTAGTTTTTCTTCAAGTTTTATTGGTTCGGTCCCAGATTGGATTTTTGTTCGGTCTGATTAGGTTTATTTTCGATTCTGTCGATGGTTTGATTTTCAGGCCCAAAGTCTTGTTTTTACGTTGTTACTCTGATGGTAGAATTTTGACAAGTCAGTTCGATTAAGGTGGTAAAGTTAGGTGCTTTTCAACTACCTCAAACCATTTTATCTTGGGAAGTGAACGCCTTTATCAACTTTAGTACCACAATTCAGGTGACGTAACTGTTTTAAGGAAACTGTGCAAACAACATGACTCAGTTTGATTTCTCATTATACTGTTACTTGTCCGCTTTATTTAACGTTGGTATTTACTTTATCTACATTTTGTAATTACTGTATTTACATTATTATTTGTAATTATATTATTTACATAATTGTTGCATTATTGTTATTTTCATTCAATCTTATAATGCAATGCACTATTTCCAACAATATTTAAACAATTATTTTTTATACAAGTCATTGCGTTATACTATTAATTTTGGAAATTAATTTGTTTTTAAAAAATTGTTCAAAAAATTCTTTTGGAAATTGATTTGGGTTTTTTCAACCTAAAAAAATTGTTTTTAATATTCTCCCAAAGTTTGAAACTAGAAGTAACTATAGAGAGAATTTCTGTCCAGGAAATTGGAATTTAACGAAAATTGTCCCTCTAATTATCTGGGAACTGAATACTGTTTAGAAGGCTGGTCTTGAATTGGGTCTTTGAACCTTACTAGTTTGTCTTATCGTTATCGGTAAAAGTGCTATTTGGTTTGTTTTAGAAAATATTTAGAAAATTAGGATATTTTTGTCTTTGAGAAAATTGCATAATTTTCAAAGTGTTGATACACTTCTGATTTATATTTCAGATAAGGACACATGACAACAGAATCCAACAATAATGTTATGGAGAACCATGCTGCTGAAAGCCAATGGCTGAAATCTACTGTTGGGGCTCAAATGTCAAACCTGGGTGTGCAGAACCCTGTCGAAACCCTTGCGGCATGTATGGCACCGATGCCTATGCCTATTTCTCACGGAAAGAAACCTAAAAAATTTAACGGTCTAAATTTCAAAAGGTGGCAAAAAAGATGCTCTTCTCCTGACCACACTGAATCTGGCAAAAGGCTTGATTGAAGAAGCTCATAAGCTCAATGACGATGAGCAGGATTTCTAAACGACCAATGTTATTGATGCTTGGAAAAATTCTGATTATTTATCTTGGAATTAGATAACGAATGATCATGCTGATTCCTTGTATAATGTTTATTCTGACAAGAAAACAACAAATGAGCTACGAAAATCTCTAGAACGAAAGTATAAGATCAACGATACAGACGACAAGTAATTTATCGTGGACCGCTTTCTGGAGTTTAAAATGGGGGATACCAAAATGGTGATCAGTCAAGTGTAAGAACTACAAATTATCATGTATGAGATTGATGCTGAGGGAATGATGATAAGTGAATAATTTCAAGCGGCTTGTATGATTGAGAAATTGCCTCCTACGTGTAAGGATTTCAAGAATTATCTCAAGTATAAATAAAAGGAAATGAGCATCGATGATCTTATTACCCGACTTCAAATCGAAGAAGATAATAGGCTATCTGAAAGAAGAGGGCCAAACCCTATTGTTACGGAAAATGCTAACATTGTGGAGCATGGTCAAGATTCCAAAACTAAGAAGACCAACAAAAAAGGGAAGGGTGAAAACAAGCTAGGACCTAAATGAAGGGTTTTTAAGAAACCAACATTTCAAGGCAAGTACTACAATTGTGGTAAGCTGGGTCACAAATATTCTGAGTGTGGATTTTCTAAGAGAAACAAAGAGGCTAATGTAGTTGAGAACATTGCTCGGGACGTTCCTGATATCAACCTCTCAGCAGTGGTCTTTAAGGTAAACATGGTTGGATCAAAACCATATGAATGGTGGATTGACACTGATGCTACCCGACATGTGTGTTCTGATCGCGTGATGTTTTTTACCTTCGAAGCTATCGAGCATGGAGAGAAGTTGCTCATGGGGAATTCGGCCACCTCTGAGATCAAAGGCCAATGATAAGTGGTTTTGAAGATGAATTATGGGAAGGAATTATCTCTGAATAATGTCCTATATGTACCTGAAATCTGGAAGAATCTTGTGTTTGGTTCACTGCTGAATAACCATGGATTTCATATGGTATTTGAGTCAAACAAAATTATTTTGTCTAAGAGATGAATGTATGTTGGAAAGGGTTATATGAGTGTCGAAATGTTCAAACTCAATGTAACGACTTTGGTCAAACCCGATATTAATAAAGCTAGTTCTTCTGCTTATTTGCTTGAGTCTTCAAATTTATGGCATGGTATATATGTCATGTTAATCGTGATACTTTACGTAAATTGATTAACTTAGATCATTTACTGACATTTCATATTAATTCTCACAAGTGTGAAACTTGTGTGGATGTAAAGTTAACGAGGTCCTCATTTTAAAATGTTGAAAGAAACATCGAACCACTTGATTTAATTCACAGTGATATATGTGATTTAAAATTTGTACAAACAAGATGTGGTAATAAGTATTTTATTACTTTTGTTGATGATAACATAAAATATTGTTATGTATATTTACTAAAGAGCAATGATAAAGCTATAGAGAAATTCATTCTCTATAAAAATGAAGTTGAGAATCAACTCAATAAGAAAATTAAGGTACTAAGAAGTGATCGAAGTGGTGAGTATGAATCATTATTTGTTGATATTTATGCTCAACATGAGATTATATATGAAACCACAACAACTTATTCACCTCAATCCAATTGTGGTGTTGAGCGCAAAAATCGTACCTTGAAAAAAATGATGAATGTATTGTTGATCAGTTCTGCATGATCTCAGAACATGTGGGGAGAAGTCATTTTTACGGCTAACTATCTTTTGAATAAGACACAAAAAAGGATAAGACCCATATGAGTGATAGAAAGGTAGAAAACCTTCATACAAATACTTACGAATATGGGGATGCCTTACTAAAGTGAATTGCGTATCAGTTTCTTGTGCACGAATCTAGCAATCCTGAGATTCAGAAGAACACGATAATGGAGCCTAGGAATGCATCATTCTTTGAACATGTATTTCTTTATAAATATAAGGAGAGTCAAACTCTTCAAAAAAAACTTATTGAGACTATTGATGAATAAGATAGTGAGGACCAAGATGAAGAAGTTAAGGTAGAACCTAGAATGAGTAAAAGAGCTAGGACAGAAAAGTCTTTTGGATTGATTTTCTAACCTATATGATTGAAAGTGGACAGAACTTTCAATGAAACTGTAAACTCTAATGGAGGTCCTTTTTGAAAAAATGTCATTATGAGTGAAATTGATTATATTTTACAAAATCATACTTGGGAACTATTGGATCTTTCACATGGTTGTAGACCTTTGGGTTCCAAATGGATTTTCAAACGAAAACTAAAAGCTGATGGATCAATTGATAAATGTAAGCCTAGACTTGTAAATAAAAGACTATAGAAAAAAGAAGGTCTTGGTTATTTTGATACATATTCTCCGGTGTCGAGAATAAACTCCATTAGGATGGTACTTGCAATTGCAGTTTATAAAATCTTGAAGTACGTCAAATGGATGTGAAAACAACATTTCTAAACATAGATTTAGAGTAAGAAATCTACATGGAACAATTATAAGGGTTTTCCGCTCCCGGGCAAGGAAAGAAAGTCTGTAAAATAGTCAAATCATTGTATGGTTTGAAACAAACACCAAAATAATGGTATGAGAAATTTGATAGTCACATAATGTCAATTGGATTCAAAATCAATGAGTGTGATAAATGTAACTATGCTAAAGATATAAAAAATGGATATGTCATTGTGTGTTTGTATGTTGATGGCATGCTTATCGTTGGGAGTAATGATAAGATGATCAAATCTATGAAAAACATGTTAAAATCTAGATTTAATATGAAGGACATGGAACTTGCTAATGTTATATTGTCAATAAAAATCAAAAGAACATTAGATGGACTTATTGTAAGTCAGTCTCATTCTGTAGATTCCATTCTTGAAAAATTTAGCAAAGATGAGACTAATCAATAAAAAACATCAATGGATACAAGTGTACAAGAATAAAAGTGAGAGTATATTTCAAGTAAAATACTCTAGAGTGATAGGTAGTCCGATGTACTTGATGAGTTGTACAAGGTCTGATATGGCCTATACAGTAAGTAAACTAAGTAGATTCACGAGTAATCTTGGAGCTGAACACTGAAAAGTCATTATAAGAGTACTAAGGTACTTATGATTTACTCAGAGTTATGATTACACTATTCAAGATGTCCAACGACCCTAGAAGGATATACTGATGCAAAATGGATATCAAAGAAAGATACGAAGCCTGCTTGTAGGCATGTTTTCACAATAACAGGTGTGTCATAGCATGAAAATCCTCAAAACAGACTGTTATAGCCTATATGAATTATGGAATCTGGGCTTATAGTTTTGGACAAATGTGGAGATGAGGCTGAGTGGCTACACCACTTTCTAGAGGATATTCTTAGATGGACAAAGCCTGTGTCACCAACCTGCATACACCGTGATAGTCAAAGTGTTATTGGAATGTCACAAAATAATATGTATAATGGTAAATCTAGACACTTTCGTCGTAGACATAAATCATTAAATAACTATTCTTGAAAGGGGTATCGATCTTTACTATGTGAAGTCAAATGATAACATTGTGGATCCATTAATTAAATGGCTAAATAGAGAGTTAGTTGAAAAATCATCGATGAGAATGAGACTAAAGCTCATGTAAAAATAAGTTGATACCAAGGAAACCCAACCAAGTTGACCGGAGATCCAAAGATCTAGGTTCAAAGAGACGACCTAATTGTATAAACTTAGTTGTATCACTATAGGGCTTTTCCCTATCCATTCCTATGATGAAAAAAGTGATACCTGTTGAGATCAAGTGAAGCTAAGCTTTTAATGATTCTTATGCGTAAAAAATTATGTGATCCGAGTGGAGTAATACGAGTTTACTCTTAAATTAAAAGATCACCTATGTGAGAGTGAAGTGGGGCCGCTTCTATAAGAATTGTAAGGGCACAATTCTTTAGAAACTCTTGTAAAACCAGGAGGATGTTCAGGGCCAAAACAAACATTATCATGAGAACTGAATTGTGTCAAGGATGACTCATGTGTGTAGTATGTCATCATTTACACAAAAGGTCGAATAGTTTAAAGATATTGTTTCTACTGATCAGCTAGTAAAGTAAACATACTTATACAATGGAAGGTTCAGAAGGTAAAACCTACCTATCCTATGGAGATTTCAGAACGTAGATTTCTATCACCATGTCCGTCGTGTCGTTGGTCGTCAATTTTCATTCATATGAGGAATTGTTGGAAAATTGGTATTTTGTACACGATTTTCATAGAGCAATTTTAGACAATTTTTTAGGTGGGTTAAATTCTTCATATTTTTTAGTTCTCCTCCGCGAGTACATCGAAATCGACTATCAATTGTCAAAATTGGCTTTGGGATGAATGAGAATAATCTCTCAAAATGAGCTAAATGAGAATGAAAAAATAGGTGGGAAGTGTAGAAATCTCACATTGTGAAGGGTGAAAAGGTTGAAGTGGTATATATAGAGATGTTTGTATCAATGGTGATAACTTGATAAGCCTAGAGCATCTCTCTATATGGGCCAATGAGCTGTCTTTTGCTTTAGATTTATTTTTCATTCTCATAGGAAGCCTAAATGTCATTATTCTTTGTAGTTCAAGGCCCAAAATGTTTTTTATCTTACAAAATATAGGAAAAACTTTTTTAGACTTAATTTTAGTTAAATGGAATTTTATTGGGTTAAATACCCTTTATGACATCTTTCCCCATGAGTAGTATAAAATGATATCTTCCCCTCCTCATTTTATATACCAAAGAAGCATTCTAGCTCTCTTTTTCTCTTAATTCTTGGTCTCCACGTCTTTTCTATTTTTTCTTCAAGTTTTCTTGGTACGGTTTTTGGTTTAGTCCCGGTTTAGTTTTTTGTTTGGTATGGTTTGGTTTATTCTGGTTCTGTCGACGGTTTGGTTTTCTGGTCTGAGTCTTATTTTTGCGTTGTTACTCTGATGTAGAATTCTGACAAGCCAGTTCGAACAAGATGGTGAAGTTGGGTGCTCTTCAGCTGCCTCAAATCATTTTATCTTAAGAAACATACGCCGTTATCAACTTTAGTACCACGAGTGAGGTGGCGTAACTGTTTTAAGAAAACTATGCAAACATGACTCGGTTTGATTTTTCTCGTTATTCTGTAAATCTATCTGCCTCATTTAATGTTAGTATTTACTTTATTTACATTCTGTAATCTGTATTTACATTATTAGTCATAATTATGTTATTTACCTATTGTATATTTATTATATTTTACATAATTGTTGTATTATTGCTATTTTCATTTAATCTTACAATGCAATATACTATTTTCAACATAAGGGCGTTAAGAATAAAAATAGATAAGTGATTTTTTTATAATACATTTATTTATAGGAATTCTTTTGTTAATATATATCGAGAGTTGACAATATTTGATACAAGTTTTTATTGCTGATTTATGGGCGGATCATACTCCTTGGCCAGTTATAAATTATTGGTGAAACATGGATCGCTTAGGAAAATGGCATATTATCATCCTATGCTCCTTGAGTTGTTCATCAATCTAATTTTTCTGCAATTTTCAGGTTCGTAGCTCGGTAAAAATTTTCCTACCCTCCTCTAATTCGATGTACTTTCTCTCGACTCCCACTGTTTTTTTTTCTTCTTCTTCTCTGTTAAGCCCTTTCTTCACGTGCTCCCACTGTTCTCGCGTCATTACTGCTCTAGCAAATCTTACAATATTGGTGGCTAGAGATACTCAGAGATTTCTTTATTTTTTGTGCAAGGCTGGTCCATGTTATTTTAGTTTATTGGGGTGCCGTGTGTGTTATGGACCTTATGGTATATTAGTGGAGTCCTTATTTCCATCTGTCTTGTGCTTTTTATATCTACGTTGTCATTAGATATCGAAAGGGCTTTTGGATAAATATGGTCCTTAGAGAGCTTTAATACCCCGATAACAGAGGTAATTATTATTGCTCAACCTTTGAGGCTACTAGATCAATGTTACATGCGTTGCACATGTTATTTCTAATTAATATCAATATCATTTATATTACTTAAATCTGTAAGTTTATAGAATCATCATATATAGAAAAATAGTAAATCAAAAACATCTTATTCTATGAGTACTTCTTTATATACAATATTCCTGGTATAATGTTCATCATCCGATTTGACTAAAATATTTGTTCTCTCTATTGAAATTCTTATCTGTCCATGTATCTTATTGATGATCATTGAAAAATAAAAACATAATGAAAACTGTTTCCTTTAAATTTGAACAGATACTCTTCATCACTTATAATACTTAAATTGATATTATATTTTATGAATTGAGAATATTTATGTTAAACAAACAATAAATTATTTGTGTAACTATAGATTATGTCATTTGTAGAATAATATTTTAATGTTAATTTCAAATCTAATTGTTTTAAAATATCAATAATATTTGTTGAGTTTTTAAAAAATAGAGCATTTAAAACTACAACAATCTATCAAAATTCATAATAATTTATAACAAAAAACAATTCCCAGTAGCCATCCTCCTAAAAAAACCCTAAAATAAGTCACACCACATCTTTTTTGTCTTCCTCACGCTCTCTCTAAATCTAAAAATCCCAGCTTTCCAACGCCTCCCTCTTTTCCCTCGGTCGTCAATCTCACCTGTTGATTTTGTGCCGGTGAGAGATCACGGTGAGTAATTACGTCGAAGTCACAATGGAGCTTCGTTGAGTTAAGGACTTGATTTTATTCTTCTGTTTTGGTTTTGTCTTTCTTCTCTGATTTCTTAGTTCGCTAATTGATTTCTCACTGTCGGACGCGTGGAACCATCACCGTAGAATTATGTTTGTGAGAGAACCTATTTTTGGATTTTATGTGATTTTCTGATTGTTGAATGAGATTGAGAGGGAAAGAGTTTGACACGTAATTGCTTAGTTGTTTGTATTTGGGGAGCTTAATCCTTTATCTCTTGCATGTAGCTTAGTCTATTAATATGAAGTTCTAATTAAGATACTCAGGGTCATTTTATAGTAATTTATGTAATTTCTCATGATTTGTTCGCCCATCAATCTTTAGTACATTGTATCAGAGTCTATTAGTTCATTCATTCGTTATTGTTTCTCAATTGTTCATCTTCTCAACATGTAATTGAAATAACATCACTGTCGAACAGTTCTGGAAGTTTTGTGTTTATTCTTTATGCTTGAATGAAGAAAAGTTGTATGTGTGCCATTAACCTCTTGACTGAGACGATTTCATTAGTCTTCTTCTCCATTTCTAGCTAACTTTGGACGAATCACTGTTAATTTCAGAATTTATGAATTTTGTGCATAATTTTCGTTGAGAAGAGTATTTATTTTTTGTGCATAATTTTCATTGAGTTGGTATTGGAATTTTGATTACTAGATCTAATTTTTTTTTTTATAATATTGGAGTTTTTATTCTTCTTATCTGGTCATGAATCGTGAAATAATTAGTATGGCAGAAAAGTTTCGCTCTTCTAAATTACAGTGGTTCAACCATCTACAATCAGGGAGAGTGCTAACTGTGAGAGATCTTCTTTCGTGGGTTGCTTTTATTGACTCAACTCAAAGCAGATTGGGTCAACTCAAAGCAGATTGGGTCAACTCAAAGCAGATTGGGTCAACTCAAAGCAGATTGGGTCAACTCAAAGCAGATTGGGTCAACTCAAAGCAGATTGGGTCAACTCAAAGCAGATTGGGTCAACTCAAAGCAGATTGGGTCAACTCAAAGCAGATTGGGACCTGAATATGCATTTCTTCATGGGGCCTTCCTTGTTTTGCTAGATGGTTTAAGTCTAGGTAATCCACCCTTTTTATTCTATTCTACTTCTGAAATGGGACATTTCAATAGCAGCTTTTAAAATAATTGTACTTTCTTGTAGTTTTTTGCCATAGTATTTCAATATAGTTTTTCTCTTACTAAAAAATAAACTCTGTTTTACCAGTATTTCACATTTGATTTGTTCAATGGAGTCACTTTCTGTAGATGAGTATATTGATAGATAGGGTTGGATACGACTTGGCTTTTCAACCATTATGATTTTGAGTTTTTTCATAAATCGTTATGCGCATTCTCTCTCATGAATACAAAACCTATGTATTAATGAGGAATGGTATCAATCATATATTTATTTACTTTAACACTTTAGTTGTTCAGTGATTGGGTATTTGGTGGAGATCTTTGTTTAAACATCCTTGGTACTCTTTATGTCTCTAATATATTTGCTTTTAATAATTTACCTTAAAATGTGGAAAATGATGCTTATGAAAATATACATTTTAGAAAGAGAAAAGGTTTGCTCTACTTGCATTGATATCAATGTATTTTAAACATGATTTTATTATTTTCAAACATATGGTGAGTGTTCAAAACTGACCTCAATTTCTTCATGTTGTTTGTTTTCTTATTTTGTTTTTCCTCAGTCTTGTCCAACTACCTCTCTTTCTTGATCTGTAAATATTTGGTTTCTCGTTTCAGTTACTTGAGGCTTTATGCTTTTGTGTGGGTGTTACTCTATTGTTATGTTGTGTATGCTTAGTTACTCTTTCATTTGGTATCTTTGTTTAGTTGCTCTTTTAGATGCCTTACCTTCTAACTAATGTGGCAGGTGAAAGTGGGGAACATCATTGAAAGAAAAGGTCAATTTTAACTGCAAAGACAAACTTGAAATGTGATTCTCGCTTATCAGTTTGCTTTGGATTTAATTGTTTCTCATAGTATATATCAGGTACTTGCTGATCATTTTACTTGTAGTTAATCAATAATGTTAATCAATAAGGAAGGGGAAAAGCTACAATTAATGTTACTTTCTTAAACTTGAAATTACAATTCTGGTTCCTAACTTTCTTAAACATGAATTATAAAGCGCTTGTAAGAAGCATCAAAACTTTAAACAGTTTAAAAAATACATCTTCATCCGCTAATATAAGTTTCAGTACTTCAATTGGTCCATGATCATTTGAGTAGGATTCTATGATTCCCTTACATAGTACCACAACTTTAAGAGTCCATTCTTTTTGAAAAGCATACAATTCTCTTATCAAGGTGTTGCAAGCCATGACTCTGTTTCAAGAGCGCTTATAGGTAGAAATCTGAAAATGAAACTACTGATTATAGGTAGAAATCTGAAACAAAACACTCTGGGAACCTGGGAATTCTAGTATGAGGAAATGTGGCTTATGAGCGGGGTGGATATTATATAAGAAAGAAATTAATGTGAAATTGATGAAAACTGTTTGGTGGTACTTGGGATGGCACTGTTCGATATTTAATGTGAAGGATTGCACTCTTTGGAGTGTCAGTTGCACTCCTATTTGTTGTGTTTAACTATAATATTGGACATCTTAGTTTCAAACATAATTTATGTCAACTGTCATGTTCTAAATGTTCTTGTCTAGAATATTTTATGTTGAAAATTAGTACTTTACTAATTCAAGTTCATCGTATTGTAATTTTCTGGATTTAAATTAGTACTTTACTAATTCAAAATCATGATACTGTAATTTTTTGGATTTAATTTTATTGATTATTTTGAACAGTAAGCAAATATTACCCTTTCTTTATGTTCATAGCTCATTCAAAACATGTATATAGTTTGGCGCCACGAGTATTTTGGACAGTTTTATTCATTAAATATTTTTTTAGTGCATCCGTGGTGAAGTGATCTTTCTTTTCAAATCTGTGAAGTAAATCAGGGACTGAGTTATGAAGAGTTGTTAGGAGACAGTAGATTTTTTGGAATGAAACCTTCAAAGAGTTCAGCAAGGGAGGTGGGTAAGTGCATCCAAAGAATTTTGAATTGAAGATGGGACAAAACAGATTCATTTATAACAAATAAGGAAGTGACAAATTTAATTTTTAGGGGGAATTCAGGAATGGTAGAAAAACTGGTAGGACATAAATGTAAAAAAAAATCTCAGTTGTCCCCCTTTTTAATATATTATAGATGTTTGATGATTAAATTTATGAGAGTTTTAAGTAAATTATACAAAATTAGCTTCCATTTTTAATCTGATTAGCTGTTGAGAACAATTATGTTTGAAGCATGACTCAAACATTCATGTTATACCTATGTTATAACTGGTACTTATTTCGATCAGGATTGAATTTTTAAAGTTTCGATCGAGTGTTTTTTCATGTTTTTACTTCAGGTGGTGCTCAGGTATGGGAGCATGGGTATGTGTATGGAGACGGTTATTTAGAAACTTCAGGTTTTTAAAAATATTTTCTCCTGATTTTGTGTGATTTGCTAGAGACTGCGCACTAGACTCTATAGATGTAAGTTTAAAAGGATTGTATGTGTTATGTTATCTTTCATAGATGAGATGTGTATAGATGGGGTGTTTTAAAATTTTTATTAATATGTTTTTTGTTTGTTTGTTGTATTCTTTATTATTGATATTTATATGATATTAGTTTATTATATATATATATATATATACTAATATTTAGTTGTTTAAATAATTAAAAAAATATTATTATAATTTTGGCACATGTCACCTCACCTAATGGTAGTGAAAAATGGTCCATTGTTGTAAGTGGATAACAGGTGACTCTATCTTTCTCTTCTTTTCTTTTGTTACTCTGTTTTTATACATAATTACAGAAAAATAGGCCATTACAAAATTGTCCCGTTGAAAAAAGCATCATTAAAATATTTTTTGGTGTTTTAAATCTACCTAATCACATCATACCTACCTTAGAGAATCCTTTCACACTTTTCCTTTTTATTCCATTATAAATGGACTGACGTGTGACCATCTCTTTTCATAATTTATGGCTTAAATTCTCAGTTATATATTGGATTTAATAAAAAAAAATATAAAGAAGGAACTCTTGAATTTTGTGTAATTTATAAGTTCACTTCTAAACTTTAGAAATAGTTTTGGGGCTCTTAAACTTTATAAATAGCCAACAATACGCGTGTTCTGAATTTTGAACTCGGTTTAGTGCAAAGTAATTGCAAAATTGTAGTCACTTATATATATTTAAACATTGTTACAAAGATACATGATTTTCAATAAAGAAGTAAGGTGATTGTGTGTATTTTTTGACAGTAATGGTGTTGTTGCTTATCTATCAAAGTTGATAGGCTTCATAAGCCATTTTTAAAGTTAAGGTAGCGTAATTATAAATGACATGAAGTTTTATGTTTTTTTGCAATAACACAATTTGTTTAGGGAATTTCACATTAAAGAATATAGAATAAGTTTATTTAATTAAATGATGTAATAATCATTGATATTTGATGTTTATTATATCTTCAAATAATTTATCAAACTAATCTATAATTTATTGACAAATAACTTGGCCAATTAAAATTTTGCCTAATATTTGTTTTTTATCTAAAGTTTTTGAAAAATAATTTTTAAGTTTATTTAACACTGAATCGGGTTTTGGTAAGCTCGTTTTTAGTAATTAATTTATTTTCAAAATAGAAAAATAATTAAAGTCTCAGTCAAGTCTAAAAAACCAAAAAAAGAAAAGAAAAGAGAGAGAGAGAGAGAGTAAGATCGAGTACATGACAGTGAATAAGAAGCCAAAACGATGCCTAAATTATGGCAGTTAAACCACTTATAAACCACTCTTTCCCCCTTCAATTATAACATTTTATGCAATCTGAGGAGACTGGCCAACAACTTCACAAAAAGTATGGGCATCTTGTTCCAAAGCAACGAGAGAATTTTAGTTTATATGGTGTCTACTGTCTTATGAAAATAATGTATCAATCACGTATCACTCGAGATAAAAATCAATATTTAGAATATTTTCTTACATTCTGTAATTATTTTTTAATTTTTAAAAACTAATGACCACTTATTTATTTAGTCAAATAATCTGATACAAAATATGGTAAATTAATATACGCAAAATGACAAAATACGCAGTGTTTTTAAAGTATAAGTTAAAGTGGATGATTGTGAAGGGAAGTAAGGTGTTGTTTGGAGTTGGTCACTGCCACTAGAGGAATCGATGACCACTTTTGAGATAACCAATGAGTGTGAGACGCACACCCTTTTCTTGCTTTCCGACAAATTTGAGAAATTCCCTACAAACAAGTTGACAATTTGCATCCAAACCCTTTTATATCACATAATTTATTCTTTAGTACTTTGATATTGAAATCTATTATGAAATGAACATAATGTATTGCTTTGGTTGGTAACCAATGTGATAAGATTTCTAGCGCCTAACTGGAGGATTTGAGTGAGGCTACACGGTCAATTAACAAGTTGAATCTTCCAGATATTTTAGATATAACATCTGGACACAGTGTGAGTGATTTCGGTTATCAGATCAGATTTATAGTTCAAGAGAACCAAAGAGTAAAAATCGAGAATTTTGATAGAAAATTATAATTAAATTAAAAGTAATTATGAGAATATAATTTTTCATGCTTGGCCGTTTGACTTCAGTGAAAATACAAATGTAATTAATTTATCAATCAATTTTGACATTTCATGCTCAGATCATAATTTTAAAAAAGATGGAAACGAGTGGTGACTGAGGTTAAACAATCTATAAATATATATTTAATATATTTCAAGTAAAAATGTCGTGAAACCAAAGCCATAATACAAGAAGATGAACAATAAATAAACAAAGAAGGGCTCTCTCTCAAAATCTAAACAAAGCAGAGGAGATGTGGGAAAAAAAGGGATATTAACAAATGAGAATGTCGATTGTAATTTGCCCTTATAAGCGTCAATCATCTACTCAAATGCCGAGAGGCTGTTGCCTGCTTTGTCCATTGCTATTATACCCATCGTACGTCTTCGTCGACTTGTTCGATTTCCTCCTCAATACCACGATCCACGTTATTGCTTCCAACAACACGGAAATCACACCAAGGATCGAGATAACGACTATGTAAGCTGATTTCCATTTCTTCTCCGGGTTCAACATGTTGAAACCTTTGAACACGTTGAGGATTCCAAGCACAATTATCACGTATCCGATGCCCTGGTGGTAGATGTTCCAGTAAAGCCGGAACTTGTGGTCCTTCTTCGGTCGCAAGAATAACGCGAATATCTGCAGAAACGTTACGAAACATGTAGTGTCACTATCTGGGAAACACAACTTGCATAATAAGTTCCCAAGTATCTCTCTATCTCTCCTAACAGCTCAGAAGATAGATGAAACAAAAGATCAAATTAGTCTTTTCTGAGACAAGACACTTTCTTTCCCCATCAGGCCAAGGACTCATAGAAAGCGATAATTCAAATCTCAATCTCGGCTGCATCAACGTCCAAACAAATGAGCAAAGAATATCTTGCTGAATCATGTAATTTGCTATTCATTTGTAAGTTTCTCAAGTAATTAGCTATTGATCAAAGTTAACTATCCGAGAAATCTAGCACAACAACCCAAAACCATCGATTCTCACTTAAATTCAGGTTCAATTTTAGATATTGGAAAACAAAGTAATTGACAGGCTTGACAAAAACGGATAAGAATATGGACCTGGATAGTGGCTAAAGAGAAGAGGGCGATCCCGATATTGCGGTGACCAGTGGCAACAAACCCTTTTGATTCACTTCCGAGCTTTAGACCAGTTGCCCAGCCAGCAACTCCAATGGCATAACCAGATACTTGACTGAAGACATGAAGATAAAACCACGCCGGATCTGCAGACGGGAACGTTTTGAGGTATCTTGCAATGATTACTCCAATTGGAAACAAAATCCCCCAACTCACCACATTCAATATCCCGTGAATCTAACACATTACCAAACAAAAGTAACCCATTAGAAATTTACCCAGACCTTTTCTGCACAAAGTTGCCGACACTCCAAGGATTTTTTCACCAGAAAAAGAAACTAATTTTCAGAGGATATAAATCAATAGATCTAGAAAGCGAATTCATTCATATGGTATAGCAGTCATTCTTCTTTTCTAAATTTAGAATTTGGAATCTAAAATCTACTTTCGAATCACGGTGAAAATCATGTGTTATCATTGAGAAGGAACACCCATTCGACTCTTACCCAGGCTTTTAAGCAATATAATTCAGCAATTATATTATAGAGTAAACAAACAAACGATTTATTTAATTTTTATAAATTTTAGTCAGCAAAAGCATTCTAAAATAAAAAAATTTAATCAAAGGATAGAAATTTTATATTTGCCGTAACCAATCGAAACCATACTTCCCCTGTTTGGTCTACTAGCTTACTTGTAAGGAAAAAACTCTCTGTAAGAAAAAGAAAATCTAACTTTTAAAAATCATTCATGCATGAAAAGAAATTCAACTTAAAATAGAAAGAGAGACACACATTCTTCTTCCTCAGCCTGGAGTCAGCTCCTCCAGTGGAAACTACCGCCCGTCCTGCCCCACCCGTCAAGCTTAGGGTTCCTTTAGCATTGAGATTGGCCGCCGCAAATTCATGCCTCCCAGGAGCAACTCCAGTGACAGAGGCTCCAACCTGCCATACCTGATTCAATTTCGTCGCCTTCTCCGGCACCTTTAATTTCGCAAAGATCCTCATCACGCCGTCCGTATACTCCGCACTCATGTCCCAAACTTCAAACAAGATCTTCGACGGAAGAACAGGGCCGTAGGAGGTGACGTTGTAGGTCTTGACGGTCATGACGCCACCGGATTTAAAGGCGATCAAGGACTGGGACCCAACCATGCCGGTTCCCGTAGGATTGATGGCCCAGGCGATCCATCCTTCAGGCTTCGGTGGCGGAGCAATGAAGGCGATGAAGAGAGAAGAATTAGAGGAATCATAGGTCCAGTGGAGGAAAGATCTAAGCGTAGGCAGGTCAGCGCACTCTGAGTAGAGATTGTTGTTGGTGAACTTCTGGGATTTGCATGTTTGTGAATTGGCCGGTGAGATTTGCAGAACCAATAAAACAACAAATAAAACCCCAAAGCCCCACATGGAAGATGAAGCAGCGGCAGCCATTGAAGGAACAAATGGAGGATAGAGAAAGTTTAAGCTCCGTTTGTAAAAAAGTTAACGAGCACTCATATAAAAATGAGAGAGAGAGAGAGAGTTAACGGTTAAGTTCGATGGAAGAATACAGAGGGCTCTAAAATTAGAGAGAGAGAGAGAGAGAGAGAGAGAGAGAGAGGAGGGGGAGTGGCACTAAATTTGGGGGAAATAAATAAGAGCTGAGGTGAAAGGGAAGAGTAATAAGAAGGAAATGGCATAAATATAGCGTGAAATTCTCTATCTTCCTGTTATGGATTCCAACATCACACTCTTTAATTCACAGAGATCCACTACTTTTACGTGCCCCTTCTTTCTTTATGTGCCAGCGCGTGTACTCATTTCCTTTTTTATAATTAATTAATACATGCATCTCATAAAATTTCTTACACTACTCGTATTATATTTTATAATGGCTAAATTTTTCAGATTTCAAGACTCTATTTTTAAGGCACATACAACTTACTCACCATAATGAATGTATTAAAAACTCAATATCAAGATGTACTATAAATTTTTCCATCACCCAAGCACGTCCACAAGAATTTGATTAAATCATCAAGAATCTTAAACTAGGTTGGATTGGAGAGCACAAATTTTAAGTTTAATAATGTTGATTTGATGCTTAACAATTATATTAAATTGCTGTGAAAGTTTTTGTACTCAACTCACCAAATCAAATAAAAAATGACCAGTTTAGTCAATTCTTTAAGGAGTTTTGAATCAATTCGTTTGAACAAAATTAAAGAGTCGAAGTATCAGTTCGATTTAATATTTTGATACTTTCTTAATCGAACCGAACTGAAACTTTCAATTATTTTTACTTTCGTTATATAAGTTCATACTAAACCAAATTAAAGTAAAAACTTTATATTTCTATTATTTTTTAGTCATTTTCTTTTAAACTTTTTTTAGAAAAATAATTTTTACTACTGAAAATGAACTTTACTCAATTTGATTGGGTTCATTTTTATAACCAATTCTTTTAAACTTGAATATTTGTCACATTTCTTTTTCCGGTTGATCAGTAGTATTTGTCACCCCACGCGCTGCTTGTGAGTTTGAGAGAGTTCTTAGAAAAGGCATCATGGGAAGGTGCAACGTGAGTAATCATCGCGTGTAAACATTGTTTTAATATATAACATCAACCTTATTTAGCGCACTTAAAAAGATCTTTTGCTATATTGACCAAATAACCAAATTTATTACCTGAAAAAAGTAATAATTTACCAACAGTAATATCTGAGAAATTACTATCAATTACTATCAATAATTTAGATTCGATTTAGAATTATTATTTTCATTATCTTTTGACCAATACTCATGATCAACATATTTTATTGTTTACATATAATGGCCAAAATACTTTCTTCCTTTAATAAAAATTGCAAATATAAAACATAAATACAAGGACCGCACTGTACATGAAGATAACATGTACGCACTAAATGTTCAGGAATTCTTTATTTTTTTCTCTTATATCGTCACTTGAAATTTAAATGACATTTTGTTAAAATTAAAACCGTCTCTTAAATACATGACAAAATATTTTGAGAAATGACTTCAATTTGGACAAAATACCTAAAAGCTTAAATTTTAGGTGACAATATTTGTTAAAAAGTGAACTTTAACGATCGTTTGGTATCAGAATATTTTCATCAAAATGTCTAGAATATTAATAAAGTTTAGAGATATTCTTATTTGGTATGATAAATTCAAAATTTTTAGATACCCGAAATATAAGGATACCCTCATTTTAAGATATCTCGATACCCAAAAAATTGAGGGGTATCTCCATACCCTGCATCTCCCATTAATTTTTTCTTATGATTTTTTCAAACTAACATTTATCATTCCCTCACATCATCTTTTATATGCATGCTAAATAATGAGTAATTAGACAGTTAAAATATATTTTTAATATGAGCAATTAAAATTTGTTTACTGATTATCCAATATGACTAATTTTGATATTTGAAATATCAATATAAATATGGGTATGGTAAATTATGTGTTTATGGTCTCTTGGATAAATGAAATTATTTCTAATTCTAGCATTATATATTAGTTCAAGGGTAAGGGTAAATTGTAAATTGATAAATTATTATAACATTATCTTACTCATTCTATCAAAACAAATAAATTGACATAACATGCTCACGGTTTAATTTATTTTTTATTTTATTTTTATCTTTTCTCATTATTTTATTTGTATGTTATTAATTAATTAATGCATTCTCAATATTTTTGAGAGAAATTTATAATGTAACAATTTTGATAAAGTTACAATTTAGCCATTATAAATTAGTAAGCATGGAAACTTTTTTTTCCATTGAAGATTTTCTTCTCTTTGGAATATGAGTTCACCAAACAATGAGTTATGACCTTTATGTTCCGTCAGGAGTTCCTTTTCTTTGTAGCGATTTCTGGTTGAGGTGGGGAAGATGGGTACTTCAGTTGCAAATTGTGTTTATATTTTATAATTTGCACGCTCAAATATTTTGTTACAAAGTTTTTTCCTTAGTTAAAATAACTCAACAACAGGTAGATCTATAGGACATGTATGAGTTTTCACCATAGACTAAATTTTTGAAGCATATTTTGTTGGTCACAAACATGTAATTTGTAAATATTCATAGTATTGAGCTTTTTAATAACTGATCTGGTACTAACTTAAAATCTCATATGAGCTACTTGGTATTTATTTGTGAAGATTACAAGTTTATAAGTGAAATGTTAAATATATTCACATATCAAATGATCACTTCTGATATTTTAGATCACGAACTTCTAAAAGCGTGAATTAGATTCTGAAATTATTATTAAGACGTCAATTAGAAATTTAAACCCTATGTTTACGTTCGCGCTGAACACGTGAGATACTTATGTCGAAGCAGAAAATCACTTTGAAGCAAGAACTCAGGTTACTTCAACAAGTGTTGGTTGTTGCCTGATAAGTGGTTTTTTTTTGTTGCTAAATATGGTATTCTATTTGAACACAAAGTACAGTAATGGGTTTAGGTAGCTCAATTTTTAGTATTGTGTTGAGTTTTTGACAGAAAGACGAGGAACTTAAGCATAATAATCCAACTGAATAATCCAACTGAATTATTGACCATAGTTTATGGACTCAATTGATATTTAAAATGTTTATAGTTTAAAGTGTCAGATCATAATAGCTGGAGGAATAAATGTATTTAACCCAAGTAAGAAAAAACAATAAGATAATTTTTTAAGGGTGAATTTGAGAATGATTTATTTGAAAAACGCTTTAATGCATTAAAAATAAACACTTTAATCGTATTTATTTGATAAAATATTGTTGTTTGAACTATTTTTTTTAACAAAGGCAGATTTCATATCAAACAGAAAAAGAAAATACAAAAGAATTCAAGCAGGTTTGAATCATATTTTAATTATAAATCAACTGTACAAATAAAAAGAAACACATTTAAATGTTTACTTAGAATTAGACAAATAAGTAGGATTGAACAAATATAAATATAAAATAATTGTTAACTAAAGTATTGTTATTTTGGTGTATACAAATATTTATTTTTCATGCACTCCAAGTACTCCACAAAATCGTCTTTCCCTAGAAGCACGGAGAAAACGTTGGCTGTAATTTATGTGGAATTTACTGTCTTCTAGAAAGAAGTTTGGGATCTTTACCTAGTGTATTTTATTTATAGATAAATGAAAAAACGTATATTTCACTAAAAATAAAAGGGAACAACAAAAAGCTAAGCCATTACTAATAGTTTAACTGGAAACTTTTATTGTAAAATTAAAATAAATTATTTTTGTCAAATATTAATTATAATTAGAAGAAAGAGAGTTACAATGATCAAAGAACCATTCAATCAACGGCTAAAATTAAGTGTAAATCATTATAAAAGAACTATTCAAAGGATTTCAAATGTAAATTCACCTATAAATATATGCCTCATTTGGCTACGGAATTTAATGGTAGCATTTTTGGGGAATAAATAAATAGATTGTGTACTATTTTTGGATATTATTAGGTGGGAGAGTCAAGGGGTTAGGTTGTGTATTAAAATTTAAATAACTAACCCAATTTGGAAAAGAGTCCAACCCTGGAATTGCTGACCTACCTTTTCGACATTTCTTTGTATTACACACTTCTTAATTTGACTTTTTGACCCCATTTAAGTTCTATTTCTTACCAAAAACAAAAAACACAAATTGATCGCTCAATTATATGATGCGAAGCTTTAGTCATGCTGACATCATCTAACCTTGTGATTTTTCATCAGTACAACAATTTTTTTGTCCAATTAGTTTTCAATATAACCTCGATTGTGTCACGTTATCATCCTTTATAATTTTATTGTAATATTTTTCTAATTAAATTATTATGTTTGTTGGACTAATTCTTAAAATATAAGACTGCAATCTTAATTTGTGATCTCTCAAGGCAATTTACGTAATAAAATGAAAGTAATCTTAATTTACGATATCATTGTAATTCTAATATCAAATAAAATTACTTTCCTACCCTAATTGAAATATTCTTTCTATCACTTTCTCTCTCATTTTATTAATTTAGTTAAAATTAACTTTATGAATATTTAGTTTAGCATTATTAATTTATTTAAATATTAATAAAAATAATATTAAAATTTCACGTGAAAATATTTTTTTATTATATCTCCTAATTTATTAATTTAGTTATAATCATTTTTATAAAATTTAATCCAGCATTTTTAATTTATTTAAATATCAATTAAAGTTAATTAAAATTCATTTTATTAATTCGTTTTTTATTCTTTAATTAAAGTACTAAGAAAGTACATTTTATTAATTTAATTAAAACTAAATTTATTAAAGTTTAGTATAGCAATATTAATTTATTTAAATATTAATACAAAATAATTAAAATTAATGCTAAAATTTCACGTGAAAATAATTTTTTATTATACTTCTTATTTTATTAATTTTATTAATAATATTTATTAAATTTAATCTAGCATTATTAATTTATTTAAACATTTATTAAAAAATTGTTAAAATTACACGTCAAAAATATTTTTTAGATAATATATAAGTAACATGGTATTTAAGTAACTTTATGTTATTTACTTAAATTTACAACAAAAATTAACATATATCAAACATAATAATCATTAATCATCATCCATCACATCATAAATTACCATACATAAATAAGCAAGACAATCATATTTTACAAACAATTGAATTACATACAATTAAAGTTACCAGCAACTGAATTGCGATGACCATTCTAGATTGCGCGAACCAAATGACCCCTAATTAATTTTATTTAACATATAATTAAAATATGCTTAAATTAAGTCTATCACATTTAATAATAAACTAAATCATATTATTAACTTACTAAATATATTACTATAAGAATAATTTTAAGGTGATCAAGTCTTAAGTGATCAAGTGGTGGAACAATCATTTATATGTTGATGTTTTATGACTCATTGAGACGATTTGATAAATTAGTCGATTAATGAACATCATTGATCACTTAAACCTTGATCAATTATTTAATCAATGTAAGATTACTCTTATTATAAATTTACGAAAATCATTCACAGGCCAAGAATCTCATTTATGTTAAAACTAAAACTTCACCAAACATATTCTCTCAAACAAATGAGTCACATTCATGTCAAAGGGTGGGACTTATTCAAAATTTGGATTTTCTCTTGTTAAAAATCCAACGACAAAGAGATAATTTAATAATTATGGAACATGTAGCATGACCTGAATGGTCAAAATCTCACTCACTGAATGTCAGATTTTTTTGTTGGCTTTTATATATAGATATATTATATTTTACTTTTGAAGTGTTGATATGAGCTTTTCAAATCTCATTGAACGACGATCAAAGTTGAATTTATTGTCGCTTAGCAACTGTAGACAATTCAAATCCACTTGCTCTTATTCTAAATGCAAGATCATTTCAATGATTCCCATAGTTAATTTCATTAGAGAAGTAAACTTGCCTTTTATTTATTAATGACCGGTGCTTCAACAAAGTGAACAATATGGTAAGCAGCATCTCATTCCTTTCAAGCACACGCCGACAACATTATTTCAAAGAAAATACTCGAAAACTGAAATTTTTGCGTTTTGCTAGCAATAAACATATTCTATTCTTTGAAAAACTTATCATTAGTTGTTGTTCTTTCTAAAAGTAATAGATAACAGTTGATTTCAATTAAGTATTAGGATATGGATTCTTTGCAATCCTTATGAAGATGTGCAGTTTGCTCAATTCTGTATGTTCGTTTCACAATAGACGATCATGATGTGTTAAGAATGTTCATCCCATTAAACTTTTTTTTTCAGTTTTTATTTGCTTATACAGTCCGATCTAAATTCAGTGTGATGATTTCTTTGTCGTTCTAAATACAACATTGAGGATCTCGTTTACTTTACTATGTCTAGTCGATTCTAATAATAAAAGGCTACAACGACTAAATGTCTGTTTGTGTGGAATTTCATTATCGAAAATATGGACTCAATTTGAAATGATATTTGTTTAGTTATGAACTCATGAATTCTGAAATACATTTAAATTTAAACAACATATTTGGCAGTTAACACTAGCCAAATCAATCAAGATGCACACATGACGTTGCATGTACCCAAATAAGAATCGGCTTATCTACCGTTCACAAATAAACGCGAGTAATTGTTGATTTGAAACGATCTAGACTGAATCAATTAAAAAAATATTTCTTATTTATAGACTTTTAATTGGACCAAATACATGTTGAGAGAGGACGATCGAATTTTAATATATGTCCTCAGATTTCTCTTTTTTTTTTTGTCATACCAACCCACCAGTATATGCATGATGAAATGGATGAAGTGAACGCAACAATACCGACGAGAGTCTAAACTCCAAAAGTGCCTAACCCATTTAACTTACGACACATTTACTTACATTTTGAATTAGATGAAGTTTGAAATCGGTTTTTTAAAAAATTAGATGAAAAATAGAATGATCAGAAATCAAAATTTTGAATCAGATTAATGCGTATATTAACCGTTAGGAATTAGAATCAGGAATAACATTATTGAGAATAAGAATATTTGTTTGTGTTTACTAAAAATCAATGAATCAAAATAAAATATATAACATTACTAAAATGTCCTTGAAGGAAAATAAATAAAAGAAGTGAGAATTAGATTCATATTTTGAGGGCATAATGGACATTTGACAATTCATTCTAAATGAATAAAAAATATAAAATCCCATTACTACATTTTTATAGGAATCTCATTCTATGAAATAAAAAAATCAATTCTAGTCAATAATATGAGACTTACTTAAAATCAAATTTTAAAATCATAATAAAGAATTAAAATGATAATTAAACGCGTCATTAATCTAACGAAATTATGAATGAAAGAGCCCGTTATAAGAATTTGTAGCTTTGTTGAAGAAATAATATAAAAGAGACAGCGATCTACTTATGCTTTGTATAAAAGAGACAACGAAATTGTAAGTTCAACACTTTTCAACCACCCTCCTTTTTGGACTTTGTTTGTACCTCTATGTTTTAAGGATTTTTCCTTTTATTTTTCTTTCCCATAGATTATTGATGGAGTTTAATTTTTTTTTGTCAAAATTACATTATAAATTTTAAAAGAGTGGAAAATATGATTTAAATCCATGATCTCTGAAATATGAGTGCGAGAGCTTAACCAATTATGTCAACTCAACTTGTCAAAAGAGTTTAACTTCAAATTTACAATGTAGTTTACGTTATCACCCTTTTTTGCTTGTTTAAAAAACATCATTGTAAATGAATATTTCCCTCCACACTAATAAGGTCGTGATAACGATCAATGAAGAGAAAGAGAGAGAGATGAGTAAATGCTTTTAGTAAATCTTTCGTTGGATTGAGTTGAATTGGATCCCCCATTTATCACGCGAGCATTTATATATATAGGCCGTATTTAGGATGTTGACAAATTAATAATAATAACAATAAAAAGGGGGGAATGATCACCTTCCCACTATGTTTTTGGGAACCTCCTCATGCCCTTAGGACCGCTCCTATATTTATGGGATATTTGTCAGCCCCGGGCTCCAATGCTTTGCATGTTCTCTTTAATTATCATATTATCTTGTCTTTCAACTGCCGGTAACCACACAATCAATCTCATGGTCCCGACTTCCTTCTTTCTGTTCTCGCACGGTGGAGATCTTCTCGCTGCCGCTTGATTGATTCTTCCTCTTCCACGTAGCATAGTGGGGATTTCTCACCTATTCATTTGCCCCCCATTACACTCAACAAATATTGACTCGTTGAGGTGTAATGAGTATACTTCACGCGTGTCTTGGTAGGGGACTAGTTGGTTCAACTTTTTGCCTTTTCATCGCTTTATTGGGACCTTCAAGCATTACTAACACACAAAAGGTATGCTTGTAATTATTAAACAGTGAAAATGTGTACCATCATTGCCTCATTTCTGACTATCATTGGCGCTCCCCTCGAGAATGATACTTCATCACCTATCTGCGTCGTTTCACCTTCTCGTTCTCAATTATTGGCGTTGGGAGCGTTTGTAGTTATTACTGTCCATGTCGTTTCGCCCTCCGTTCTCAGTTATTGGTGTGAAGAGCGAGTTTTTAGATGTTTCCATGACACGCCTCTTTTCCCTTTTTCCAGCAGTAGTTTGCTATTTGTCTATTGCAAATGACGGCTGATGCCATCATTTCATTTGTTGTCTCTATACGCCTGCTGCACTCTTCCAGGCCATGCCTTTTTAGAATTAATTATATTTTACACTTTTTCGAATCCGTCAACTTTATTGCATTTCCTTTTCAAATCTGCCCCCTGTTTAAAGTCATCGTCTTCCTCATTTCTTTTTCACCTTTACAGTTCTATAAGTTTTCTCTCCTTCATTCTTATTCCCTTTTTCCCTTTTGTCATCTTTTCTCTCTCAGTGGGTTTTTTGTTAGTCATGGGAGAAGAGAAAGAGTTTAGGGTCAGTGTCCCCTTAGTTAGGAACCAAGACGAGTTCAACCGATTCATGAACCGTCACCGAGATGAATTTCCTTCGGATGTCATCTGCGCCTTTGGTGACGGGATACCAAAGTCTTTTAGCTATCGTCCTCCCTACCATATTACTTTAGCTCTTATGTAAATAACTTTCGGGTTGAAGTTCCCATTTTCCCCTCTCTTCCAAGAAATTTTTAGTACTTTCTTCCTCATCCCTTATTGGTATACCCCTAGTACGTATATGATCCTCTTAGGGATATAAGTTTTAAACAGGAGGTATAACCTCAACATAGGTGTAGATGAAATTCGTGTTACGTATTTTATTAAGAAACGTGACACATCTTATTATTTGGCTCCCCTTCCTAGCGAGAGTCGGGGATGTTTGGTTACGGATCTCCTAAGAGGGGATAAATGCTGGGAGAACAGGACCATCCTAATCAGAGGAAACTGGGACGGTGATGGCTGCTAGATCGTCCCCGGGACATGAGGATCTTTCAATAAGTAGACAAAGCTATGATTTCATGTTTTTTAATAATACTGTCACTTTTTCTCTTTTTCATTTATGCAAATAAAAACCTGAACAAAAGGTCATTCATCCCCAGAGATGTAGCCGCACGACTTTCTGCTGCCTACAACTGCTGAGAACGGGACTAGAAAGACCTTCTCGATCCGAGCAGAGTAATCAACGTCGTCTACGCCCCCATTCCTATAGCTGAAGTTGCTCCCCCTTGTCTTCAACTTCACATATCCCCCGGGAAATCCCCGTTCCTTCTTTCCGCTGTGTGGTAGTATCCATCCCTTCGGAATCTGCTGAGTCCAAGCGGGAGGAAGAGGAAGAAGAAGTAGAAGAAGGACATCGAGAGGTAGAGCAGCGAGAGGCAGAAGAACAAGACGCGTTGTTCTGAGCTCTCACTGAAGAGTTGGAGATGTCAATGCATCTACGGAACAACCTGTGTGGAACAATTGGCGACGAGAGAAATGTCAGTCCGAGAAGGAAGCTGCTAGTGCTGCCCGCGACATCCCTGACACTGTCGCGCCCACTGATTCCTGTTCCTGCTGTCACTACTCCACCTCCGCCCGCTTCAAACAATACTCTTGATCCCACAACCGAGGATATTCCAGTGCGAGAAGAAGCTTTTCCACCTCCTCGTCCGCCTACTCAGAGGTCTACTCCCTCCTCTTCTGCTAGTTCCAGTGTGGAGTTGGTGGCAAGATACAATGGCTCTACCTGTCCCGACTTCTGTCAGCTTCTTGATGGATCCCCGTCCTTCACACATCATCCTGAAGGGGATCAAGTCTGATGTGGACATGACTGCTTTCTGCCAGATATCCGTTAACGACAAGGTCGTTGGCCTTAGTTACTGCTTGATGCATATAAATTTTCTTACTTAGCTTATTCATTGATTTGTTTCTTTACACTTTCATTTACTTTTTTCCCGTTTAGTTACACTTAGGTTTTCTCTTAATAAGTTGTGACTTATCACATCCATGAGGACATCCACTCTTTGAAGCTCGAGATGGCAGGATGGAGGAAGAAGATGGGGGAGATCAATAAGGACCACGACGTTGTTCTCGCTAAGCAAGACGATCTTAAGAAGCCTGATGATGAGCTTCAAGAGGGTCATCGCTCGCCTTATTGAGGAACTGCATGCTGATGCCACCGAGCGGGCTAGGCTTGAGGATTCCCTGAGGGAGTTAGAAAAGGCTGCTGTGATTGCCAGGAGAATTTGAACTTCATTGAGGGGAAGCTGATTGAGGTTGAGGAGAAGTTGTCGGCTGTGGAGGCAGCTTTGGCTGAGGCCGAGGAGGGAGACTAAACTTGAGGCCGAGCACCAGGCCATAGTTGATTAGGCCGAGGGAATGGCCTACAGTGCGGGTTACAGGGACACTAAGGTCGACAAAGCTCCGCGTTAGGGGTGAAAAATTGCTATCGACCGAAATGAAAATGGTCGGTTCGATTCGGTTTGACATTCTTATAGAATCGTAAGTTCAGTTCGGTTAAAAAAATATATGATTTTGAACCGAACTGAACTGAACCAACATAAAAATAAAAAAATAAATAATATATATACACTTTACAACTTGTACATAACCTTAAAAATATAACATTTCTCTCACACATGCCTCCCTCCCTCTCATTTTCATTCTCTCTCCTTCCCTCTCTTTCTCTTCGTAAAAAAGTACAAAGCCTAATATCTCCCCAGCCGCTCCACCCTTAGTAGCCATATTCGCCTCGTCACGCAGTCAGAGCCATCTCCTCCTTTCCTCCACTCGCAACCATATTCTCTTGCCTGGTCTTCCCTCCCACTCTGCCTTCTCTCTACTCGCAGTGCTCCTCTCTCTCGCAATGGAGCTCAATGTCTCTCTCTCTCACGGCGATTGTCGAAGCATACTCAGATCTGAGTAGATCTTAGCCCATATCTGATCAGATCTACTCAAATTAGAGTAGATATGATTTTTTATTGCCCTAATTTTTTGTTTGAGAGATTTTAATGTTAGGGTTCATATTTTTTTCTACTCAGATCTGGTTTTTTTATTGCCTAAATTTTTATTTTCGGAGATTATAATTATAGGGTTCTTATTTTACTGATATTATTTTTATGAATCTGTAACCCTAGTGTTTTAGATTAATGTTTGTAGTTAATTTGATTTGTTTGTAATTTAAGTATATTCAATGTGAATTTTGGAGAATTTGTAGTTTTACTGGGAGTTCTTGGTTCTGTTCAATTTGCTTGTCTATGAAATATTAAGCTTAATGAAATATATTCCAGAAAGAGGGAAAACTTGGGCCAACATGGGAATGGTCGTACATCATCAGTGGAGTAGGTGGAAGCATATACTATCATTTGAAAACGGAAGAGGGAATGGATCTGCCAAAGCCGTGGAATGCAGACCATCTAAATAAATATTTTGTTTAAAATTTATAAATTTCATTATAGTGAATATTTTCCCGTGGTTTTTTCTGTAAAAATTTTTTCACGTAAAAATTTTTGGTGTCAGCTCTCTCATCCACTCTAATAGCAGTAACGAGAATGAATGTATAAGTCTTTGGGAGTGAGAGTTCATAAGTCTTACTCCCAGAAAGAACTAGGGACATACGTTCTTGGGAGGGACAGTTCGTAAATCATACTCTCAGAAGAAACTAAGGTATAAGTCCTTAGTGTTGGGATCGGGTTTTAAAATTTGAAGAAAAATCATTGAATCACGAATAGTTTGTGGGCGGAAATCAAAAATTTTTACATCAACCAATTTAATCATATTAAATATTAAAATCATACATCCGATTATGCATATAAAGTTAGGCGTATTCAAAAGAGGTAGAAACAGTTTTATACCTTCCTTATATCGGAGACATTCTGATCAGAAATTGAGTGTGAGCTCTCAAAACAACTAGAGAAGAAAAATCAAATTTTTCCTCCTCCTCTATAGATTTCGGCGGCAAGCAGGGGAGGGAGAGAAACTATTTTCTACTATGTGTAATCACACACTATGTTAGAGTGTGGATACGACCCTATTACCATCCCTTATTTAATAATTACAGAATTTACACATACACCCATATATGTTAAATTATCCAAAATTCACCCTCAATCTTTACTATTGCCAAAAATTACATATCTTTCTAGAGTTAATACTGCGTCCAAATTAATCAATCTAAATTGATAAATTAAATTGATCTCCATCAATTAATTAATTAATTTTTTATTTACTAATTATCCAATAATTAGAAAATAATTAATTAATTAATTTGAACATTAATCACTTGGTTGTCACTAATCAAGTGACAACACCCATCACGTATGAGTTCAGAAAATATACATTGGTCCAAAATACATTTTTGGTCCGACTGATATTGTTTTTCATTCATATCCTTATGAGTTAAGAACGAATGAACCCACATGAATAAAGCAATATGAATCAAATACTCGACGAATTTCTTTCCATAAATTCCTGACCTATTTAATCTTGACATCGTATGACTCCATTATGCCTTGGTCCAAAATACATTTTTGATCCAACTGATGTTGTTTTTCATTCATGTCCATATATGCTACTCCTAATACCGAATGGAGTCACATGAATAAAGCAATATGACTCAAATACTCGGTGAATTTATCTCCACAAATCCTTACTTATTTAATCTTGACATCGTATGACTCCACTATAAGTCCAATGCCGAATCATCTCTCGATTCAACGGCGCTACATTTTATGTTTGTACAAATAAATACTTTTATTTCACGGTTCACATAATATTTTAACATATCATCATTCGTGAATATCAATAACAAGAGTGGGATAATTACCATTTTACCCCTCTTATTATTATTTTCTTAACTCATCTATTGGTTGTGAATAAGAAAGACATAATAGTGAATTGTCTCATACAATTCCCCATGTCTTATTCAATGATTTATTTCATCGAGTACTTGGCCACGTTGATTTATTCATACACCTATCAATAAAATATAAAGTGATATTGTTGCATATTACAATCTAACCATAAATTTTAATATCTGTGAATCACGCAACTCTAATATAGTTGAATCACGATCCCAACAACCAAGTATTGTCCGACAATTCGAATTCACTCCTTAAGGTGTAATAATTAGATTTAGAGTTAGATAAACGGCTTTGCTTTAAACTAATTGGTTACTGGTCTATTCAACATGTTCCATAACATGTATAGGTCAATTGTCCACTCCCATACCCCAAGATCAAAATCCTTTTGTTCAACCTAATAGTCGTAACCGGACTCGACTGCCTAGTCGATCCTAAGACTGCGAATAACATTATGAACTATTTCAGAAGAGTTTGTCTGGAAGAAAAATGGGTCCGGACCTCTGTTTTTACTTTTCTTACGTTGACAATGGTTTCAGGACTTGAGTAAATTATAAATAGACTTTAATCAATAGAAAAACTTTCATTCATTCATTAAATTTAGTAATACAAAATGTATGAGAAATAACTATATATTCATAAATAGTTATTACATCATACTTTATGGATATAATTCCAATTCTTAGGAGGATCAGTTCATAAGTCTTACTCTCAGAATGAACTAAGGGCATAAGTCCTTCGCAGGGGCAGTTCATAAGTCCTACTCTCAGAAAGAACTAAGGGCATAAGCCCTTGGGAAGAGCAGTGTATAAGTCATACTCCCACAAGGAATTAAGGACGTGATTCCTTGAGAGGGGCACTTTATAATTCCTACTCTCATAAGAAAACTAAGGATGAAAGGCATCTTCTAGAACTGGCAAAAGAAGAAGAATAATTTTTTTTTGAAACAGATTAACAAATGAACTATACAAAATGGAAACATTGTGAAAATGGACTGTTTGATGAAAGCAGATACGGGCCCGGTTTAAACCATTGTAAGTCCAACAAAGAAAATTCTAATCTTATCTTTTAAGCAAACTTAGAAACAGAGCGGGTCCGCGTAGACATGTAACTAAGGAAGTAAGATGTATTCAAATTTTTGCTAAGTGTTTCGGAAAGGAGTAGGAAAGAGGAAGGAGAAAACAAAAGATCATTTAAGTAAGAAAATGAAAATTACTAAAAATGAAAGGAAAAGAAGCGGGAAGATGGAAAAGATCTCTTCATTAATTTGTGGGAAACGTTGCAAGGAGGAAAAGTAAAAGTACAAGGAAATTAAAAGCGCATAAATGAAAATCAAACAAACTAAGACCCTTTAGCAGGCGGGTAAGATGTAGCAGCGGGAACGAAAATGTCCAGTTCAGGCTGAGCCATCGTAGGATCCTCGGGAAGATCAACAAGGGGCAAGCGGGGAGTAGGGCTATAATCGATTCGGTTCAGTCGGTTATTTGAGGGAAAATTGAACCGAACCAAAAGTTTTGGTTCACCCATTTCACGAACCAAACCGACGTGAATGACATATGAACCAAACCGAACCTAACCGAATTTTTGGTTTGGTTTGGTTTGATTTCACGGTTCGGCAATGTTAACCAGATCTCCCTTTTAAAATTCATGTTTCCGTACTCTTTTCTGGAAGTAAGATTTCCTTTTCTAATTGTAGTGCGCCATTCGGATCGAGGCTGCTTCATGTCGTTCTTCCAACTCACCAAGGTTTTTTCTGAGGAGTTCCTCATTCCGTCGTTCGTCCAGTGCAGATTTCGTAGTGGGGCTCCCAATCTTAACATGAATTACTACTTCTGCTCCATATGCTAGAGCAAATGGGGTTTCACTTGTTCCCTCTATAGAAGTTGTTCTGTACACCCATAGTACCACATACAATTCCTCCACCCATTTTCCCTTACGGACTCCAGTCACTTCTTCATATTATCAAGTATAATTAAGTGTACTCTCTCAGCTTGCTCGTTTCTTTGTGGATAGTAGGGTGTAAAGAAATGTTTGATGATATTCAAGTCTTCACAAAGGGTATTCACCATTCTCCCCGTGAACTAAAGTTCGCTGTCAAATACAATGACCCAGAGAATTCCTTACCAACATACTATGTTTTTCCAAATGAATCTTTTCACTTCTTCCTCATGAGTCATTGCGAAGGCTTCAACTTCAATCCATTTGGTGACGTGATCCGTTGCGACCAACAAGAAGCATTTTTTAGATGGCGCCATGAGGAGCAATCCAACAACGTCTGGAGCCTACTATATGAGCGGCTAAGGGCTTTCTACAATATTGAGTTTACTAGGGGCCATCTTGGCTATGGGCGCAAAACGCTGACATTTATCACATTTCTTTGCATACTGTTTGACGTCTTGATGTATTTTTTACCAGTAGTACCCCTCGTTCATCACTTTGTGGGCTAAAGATCTACCCCAATATGATTTCCACATACTCCTTCGTGAATTTTAGTTAACACATACTGGGCTTCCTTCTCCCGTACACACTTCAGGTACGAGTCTGTAAAGGAGTTTCTATACAATAGCTCATTCGTCAATTTGTACATGGCACTCTATTGATGTACTTTCCTACTAAGGAGCTTGTCTTTTAGAAGTATTCCCTCTTTGAGATAGTGATTTATATCATCTTGCCAGCTGAGTTCCCTTTTTACTTTGATATCAGTCACGCCGTTCCACGAGAGTGAGACATTTGATTTTCCAAGAAATTTCACAGGGACGTCTCTTTTTTATGGGAATTGTAAGGATGATCCCAAGTTTGCTAGTGCGTCAGCGTGCCCGTTCTCAGTTCTTAGGATTTGTTGGATTTTATAGCTTTTTAATGCACCTAACAGGTCATTTGCCTGTTGTAGGTAGCTCACCATCCTTTCGTCTTTTGCTACATATTCTTCTGTGACCTGTTTCACAATCAACATTGAGTCACAAAATATTCTTACGTCTGTTACCTCAAATTGCTGTAGCAAGGAAACTCCTACAATTAATGCTTTATATTCCACTTTATTATCTGACGCGTTGAACCTGAAGGAGATATAATGCTCTAGTGTTTCTCCAAAGGGGGTTTGCACCGCTACCCCTGCTCTTGCTCCTTTGTTATTTGAAGCACCATCGACATACAACTTCCAATGCCGGTTCCCAGCTTTTTCTTGAGGCTCCCGTTCAACTTCTTCTCCACTTAGGTCAACAATGAAGTCTTCTAATGCCTGCCCTTTGATTGAGGTTCTAGGTTTATAGTGAATTTTGTACTGGCTTAACTCAATTGACCATTTTGCCATCCTCCCGCTTACCTCTGGAGAATGCAGGAGACTTTTAACAGGTGAGTCTGTTAACACTTTGATACTGTGGGTCTGGAAATACGGTCTCAGCTTTCGTGTGATAGTGACAATTTCCAATACTAATTTCTCCATCCGTTTATATTTTGTCTCAGCTGCCGTCAGACTCTTGCTTATAAAGTACATGGGCTTTTACTTCCTTTCTTCCTCTCTGATTAGCACGATGTTGATGACCACTTTAGAAATGGCAACGTACAGCATGAGCTATTCACCCGATACTGGTTTAGAGAGAAGACAAGGAGTTGTCAGATACTCATTAATTCTGCTGAAGGCATCCTAACATTACTCGTTCCATCCGACCACAAAGTTCTTTTTCAATTTTTTGAAGAACGGTTTACAGTCATCCGTAGACCTTAAGACGAATTTGTTTAGAGCGGTTAACCTTCCCATCAACCCTTGTATCTCTTTCCAGTTTTGTGAAGATTTAATTTCCATAATTGCCTTCACTTGGTCTGGATTCACTTCGATTCCCCCGCTTGTCACCAGGTCTCCAACGAACTTTCCCGCAACTACTCCAAACGTACATTTTTTCAGATTCAGCTTCATGGAGTTTTTCCTTAGAATTGAAAAAACTTCTTCGAGATCTCGAATATGGTCTCCCCGTTTCGCACTTTTGACCAACATGTCGTCAACGTAGACTTCCATGTTTTTCCCGATTTGTTCACATAAGACTTTGTTCACTAGCTTTTGATAAGTTGCACCTGTATTTTTAAAGCCAAAAAACATAACTTTATAACAGTAGATACCATATTTAGTGATGAAAGAAGTCTTTTCTTAATCAGGTTGGAACATTTTCACATGATTGTATTTGGAGTACGCGTCCATGAAGCTGAGGAGTTCACGTCCCGAAGTTAGACCATGTGATCTATCCTTGGTAGTGAGTAATCATCTTTAGGGCAGGCTTTATTCAAGTCGGTGAAGTCCACACATATTCTCCATTTACCACTTTCTTTCGTACCATTACCACGTTGGCCAGCCACTATGGGTAATCGACTTCTCGAATGAAACCAACCGCTAATAGCTTTCCGACCTCTTCCTTGATTGCCTTATTATATTTCGGTGCAAAGCTTCTCTTCCGCTGCTTTACTGGCTTTAATACTGGATCCGTATTCAGCTTATGACAGATAATTTCTTCAGGAATGCCCGACATATTTTACGCTGTAGTTGAAAGCACATCTTTTTTTATCGCATAAATTTTACTAATCTTTCTTTTTCATCTTTTTCGAGGCGGGTACCAACTTTCATCATCTGTTGGGTTCCTTCTTCCAAGAATACAAGTTCCATTTCTTCCCATACCTCGTACTTTAGGCCATCTTGCCTGTCTTCCTCTGGTTGCTATAAATCTGTGGGCCGCTTTATTTTTTATTTTTTCGTAGCCTTTCTCTTGACGAACTGCAGAGTGGTCATAGAGAAGATGCGAGCATCGACTTGATCTCCTCTTATTGTTTTAACTCCCTCAAGTGGCGGATACTTCAACACTTGGTAGAAAGTTGAAGGGGTGGCTTTCATTTTGTGGAGCTAGGTTTTTCATAGGACAACATTGTACGGGGATGACGTGTTCAGTATCACGAACTCAATCATGTAGCTAAAGGGTTTTTCATTTACCGAGAGAATGAGGGTTCCTTCTGAGTAACTGATGATGCCATTGAAGCCTATCAGCGGTTGTGAAGTTTCTTGCAATTTCTGCTCTCCCACTGACATTTTCTCCAAGGTTTTCCGATATAGAATGTTCACAGCGCTCTCATTGTCAACCAAGAATCTCCTTAGTAAGTAGTTTCCAACTTGTATTGAAATGATAAGAGCATCGTTGTGATTCCCGTCATGCTCTAAATCTAGATCACCGAATAATAGCGGCAGATTCCCATTGACACTTGGGGATCCTTCTTGGTGCTTGTCCAGCATCGACTTTTTACAGTATATCTTCCTTTCCTTCCTCGTTGTCATTTCTCGCTCTGTAAGTGCAATAATTATGTCGAGGATACGAAGAGGTTGTTTCCCATTGTCACGCGTGTATTCCTCGTGATTATCCTTTTCAACTTCTCATTTCTACTATTCCTTTTTCACAAATTGGTGAAGGTTATCTTTTATCAGCTGTTCTTGTAGTATTTAAGTTGGAGACAGTTTATCGCGCAATGCCCATTGCTCCTGTGAAAGGAGCAGTACTTGTTTTTATCCTTGTAGCTTGGCTTTTTTTTAGCGGGGTCGGCCTTTTCAGCCAAGGCTGGTCTTTGATCATGTCCAGGATTTGGTTTGCCAAAATGGTCAATGGCGTGTAAACCTAGTTTCTTGGGTGTACCAAGTCTGAGTCGTGCCTTCGGTACTCCATTCTTTCCTGCTTGCTATTTCTCTCGTCTTCACTTTCCATCCCGTCAGACTTTTTCCTTTCAGGTCTCGAACCTTTTTACTGCTTTCTTGACTCTTCAGTCTTCCGTTCAACTGCCTTCAACGGGTTTTTTTTCTCCTCTTCCAGATTGATGTAGGCTTGCGCCCGTTGAAAGGTTTCCTCCGTGGACATCGGTTTCATCTTAGAAAGATCTTCGAACATGGGTGATTTCGGGTCTAATCGTGCCTGAAGGCTAGTCTGGTAACTCAATCATCACAAATCTTGACTTTTTCCATTCCGTCCTTAAATTTATGGGTGTACTCCCGCAGTGACTTCCCTCTCTTGGTGGAAATCATCAAGAGATACTCCGTGTTCTCCATGCCTGCATGATAGGTAGAGTACTATTCCAGGAAGACATAGGACATAACAGTAAAATTAGTAATCGAACGCGCATGGAGGGAATGATATCATTTCAGAGTTGTCCCATCCAAGCTGGTGGGAACATTCTGTACATTAGTTTGTCATCATGCTGATACGGCTACAGGATCCGTTTTCCCTTCGTAGCATTTAAATTTTGGGGGCACGAACTTTTTGGGTACGGGTGCTGTCAGAATTTCAGGGCTTAATGGAGTACGGGTGAGAGATTCGAGGTTGGTCTTTTCTGTAATTCCCAAGTTTCTCATTTCCATCCCTTTCCACTCCAATAATTCCTCCACCGCTTCTTTCTTATGACCCGGGACTGACGAGCTTCACTCATAGCCTCTGTCATGTGGTTTTGGGATCAGACTTCTACCCTCCTCTCGTTGTACGTTTATGTTGTTCTCATGGTTTTCATGCCTTACATCTTGCCCATTGCCCCCCGAGCAGATTTCTCGTTCCTCGTTATTCTCCATTTGACTAACTTCGGCGCGTGTCCATGCTAACTCTTCCTGAAACGTGCTGATTTAGTCCTGCACGGTCTGCCATGAACTGTGCAGCGCCTTCGCGTTCATTCTTTCCATTTCCTGCATCCCGTTTTGGATTTTCTGCAACATTTCTTTCGGTGAGTTGGTTGATCCACATGATCGTCTCCGTTTTTGGTCCCACTGCCCTCATTCTAGGTTGTGTTTGATCTGGTTCTAGGTATACTTAATGTTTTCGGGGTGGTTTTCTCGAGCATTTTTCTCAACTCTCAATGAAAGCTCCAAAATGTAAATGAATATTTCCCTCCGCACTAATAAGGTTACGATAACGATCAATGAAGAGAGAGAGAGGGAGGGAGGGATGGAGGGGGGAGGGAATGCTCTAAGTAAATCTTTCATTTTATTGAGTTGAATTGGATCCCCCATTTATTACATGAGCCTCTATATAAATAGGCCTTACTTAAGATGTGGACAAGTTAATAATAATAATAATAATAATAATAATAATAATAATAATAATAATAATAATAATAATAATAATAATAATAATAATAAGGGAATGATCACCTTCCTCTTATGTTTTTAGGAGTCTCCTCATGTCTCTAGGATCGCTCACATACTTATAGGATCATTGTTAGGCGTGGACTCTCATGCTTTGCCTGTTTTCTTTAACTACCATATTATATTGTCTTTCAACTATCAAATTAATCATAATCACACGATCCATTTCACGGTCCCGATCTCGCACGGTGAAGATCTTCTCGCTGCCTTTTGATTGGTTCATCAAAACATGTTAAATTGTTCAATGAACATTGCTATTATAGGAAAAACGAAAAAGGAAAATAAGGACTTTTTATTGCTGTGAACAAGGAAAAAAATCACAGTATCAAATGTGAAATAATCATCTGAGAAGTTCTCATGTTAGGAAATTCTTACCTCAATATTTCTTGATATATTTTCAATTTTGTATATATCAATGTTTTAGAATATGTCAAACATCTTTTATGTTTTCGTTTTGTTGTAATTTAATGTATTTAAATCAAGTAAGAATGAGATATCAATCAAATAATATTATTTTCATCTTTCACACATTGCGCAACTAAAGACCGTGGACTGTATGCAATTATACGAAATAGATAGAGTATTTGTGTAATTTTATTTAGTAAATCAATATATAAACTTGTGAGCAACTAATCTCATATGTTCTGGGTAAAGTGGGGCATGACTCAGAGCCACAATTTAGAGTAAAACAACGCTGACCTGATCGAATAAAACCCATGGCTTGACTGTTTAAGACAAATTAAAGTATAATTTATCTTATAATTAACATAAACATAATGTAACTAAATTGGATGGTCTAGATTATTGAAACTAACTTCATTAGTCTAACAAGGTCCCATATATTTAATTCGTAATTCTTATTTTAATTTTACAATTCGCTATACAGCACAATTGAGAAAATTCAGAAAACTCAGCCTGTTAAAATTAAAATGATATTTGATTTTTATATAATCATGTAAGGAACTATTTGTGCAGTTGGAAAATGGATTTCCATCCTGCATAAATGGCAAAAATAACAATGATAATTAAATGAGTTTCCAAAATTAAATTGGTACACCTATCTGATTAGGTCTAGGTTCAGTGGATACCACACAACCATTAATTTTCATGTCCCATTTATTATCACATGATATTTTGGAGATTTAACATGTTTCACACTATTGACCCTCGCATCCTCCTAATTTTAATGTCTTTTTTCATATTTATTTTGTAAGATATCTTATAATTTTCTAGTCAAAGTTACAACTAAGCCAATAGCACGTGATTTTATAGTGTCAGTATAAAGGCTTAATCATTGTACATTTCTTATTATTAATTATTAAATATATATTAAAATTGAGGAAATATAAAATTACAGTTACTCTAATTCATTTCTTTGAAAAATAGATGGAGTGTTTTAAGCACAAGGCCAAACTCACTAATTAAATTATCTTTACGTTTCTTCTTCTTTGATGTTCTGAAATCATTCAAATTTTTTTGCCCCCAAGAAGGGTATAGAAGCAATCACATAAAAAAATAAAAATTTGGAAACAAAAGAGTGCACAAATAAACTAAAAAAGAAAAATATATTACCAGAAAAGTAAAAAAAAAAAACGGAACCAGAGATCTGTTTCTGAAATCTCTCCCAAGCAATTATTAACTTTGTTTTTATACTTAATTACAAACTTTTAACTGTTGATTGATGATTTTTCTACATAATAGAGATGTGAGGTGGCAACACCAATAATGGACACCCTTTATGGACAGAATATGAGTCGTATTTTAATTAATTTTTGTACTGTTTAGAAATTTAGCGATATGGGTTTTGTTTCCTAATTAGGTGATTATCCAGACATTTATTACTCAGAATAAAGACATCTTAATTATGGTTGTTGTGTCCCATTAAGAAGTAATTTAGGGATGTCTTCATTAGTGTTTTTAATTTTGAAGCTCATAAATAGGCTCCTATGATGTAAAAACATACGAAAACAAAAGGGATGATTTTGTAAGAATAGGATTCTACTTTGAGGAAAAAATGAAAATTATCTGATTTTTGTTTTTGTCAAAATTATAAATTTATAAGGAAATTAGAATAGTAAGACTCTAAACCTCTACGCTTTAATTGTGAATGCAAGGATTAATCATCAGTGACACCTCAATAAAAAAGAAAAAGAGCTAATTAGCTATAAAAGGAAAATGGAGAAATTTGAGGAATGACTTAACACTATATTTATGTTAAAATATATTTTAATCATACGCTAAACATTGATTATAGAATGAACGAAATAAAGAAAAGAAAAAAACTCTTTACTTTCTCACAATTTTAATTAAATAACATCATCAAAATTCTTTCCAATCTCTACCACATAAAATTTGGGTCAGGATGGACAGTATACCCAAATTCATGAAAAGGAAAAATGAAATATATATTAATGTTATGGCTCTGTAATTAACATCCTGAGAGTCATCCTGAGAGTGAGACTGAGACTGAGAGGGATGGGGGAAATGCAAATTAAGAACACTGAGATTAAAAGAGAAAAGAAGAGTATAAAAATATCAAAATCAGAAAACGGTTAAAGCTCCAACAAACAGAAAAACCCCCAAATACAAACCAACATTCATGCTTCTAATGCTTGAAACGCCATCTTTCTCACCAGTACTATTACTACCATTAGAAGGAGCAGGAACCGGAGAAGACGCAGGACTACTGCTAGGACTGCTACTCTTCCCTCCCAACTCCAATACACCTTTGGCGTTAAGATTTGCCGGCGTAAACGCGTGCGGTTCAAGCCATCCGGTGGTCTGGTTCACCCCTGGTCCTACCTGCCATACCTGGTTCACGCTCGTCGCCTTCTCCGGAACCTTCACGGTTGCAAAGATCTTGATCGTTCCGCTTGAATGCTCGGCGCTGAGGTTCCAAACTTCGAATGAGAGCTTCGACGGGATAACTGAGCTGTAGGAGCTGATATTGTATGTTCGGATAGTGACGGTGCCATTCGATTTGAAGGCGACTATGGCTTGGGACCCAGCCATGCCGGTACCGGTAGGGTTGATGGCCCAGGCGACCCAACCGTCAGATTTAGGAGGAGGAGCAACGAAGGCGACGGACAGCGATGAGTTGGAAGCATTATAGGTCCAATGGAGGTAGGCGCTGAGGTAAGGAAGGTCAGAGCATTGGGAATATAGCTTATTGTGTGAGAATTTCTGCGAACTGCAGGTGAGCGCGTAGGCAGGAGAAATAAGCAAAACTGCAAATCCGATAGTGAGAACAATAAAACAGGAACGAGACGCCATTGACGGCCTAGAGGGAGAAAATAAAGAGAGAGAGAGAGAGAGAGAGAGAGAGAGAGAGAGAGAGAGAGGTAGCGGAGGGATGAGAATTATCTGCAAGAGAGGAATGGAATTATATAATGGGAGGGGGAGACAGAGAGGGGAGATTGGGGAAATCTCAGAGCGTTGAATCTAGTGCGAGTAATTTGACTTAGGGTACATATTATACCCAATAAAATAGAGACACGTACGATAGGGCCATATCGTAGTTGGGTTGTTTTAATTTCACCATAAAGTAGTACACATTTTTAATTTCCACCCAATAGAGTAGTACACATTTATTATTATTATTTATATATTTTGGAGTCAATGTATTGACTTGGTAAAGAAATAATTATAAATTTATTAAATAATTAATCAAGTTTTAAGTAATTAAATAATATAAAAATTATTTATATATTATTTGTAACTCATAAAAATAATTTGAAAAAATTAATTTATGAATTTTTTATACATAATTTGATTACTTAAAATTTTATCAATTAATTAATCAATGTAAAATTATTCTCTTAAAAAAATATTTAGGGGAGTGAGGTTTGAATTAAAGTTTGAATTAAGGTTTTTTGTTAAAATGGATCCCTTAGATTAACTGTTTTGTAAAAATTGATAATATTGTTAATTTTAGCTTACCTTGGCCCCTGGACCACCATCAATTCAAGATAGGTCTGTGAAGTTACCAAAAAGCCCCCTTCACAAATTCCAAACAATGGCTAAAAAAATGATGATTACACTTTTTCATTACACGAAACCACACCCCCTTCATTTCCCTCACTTGCACTTCTCTCATTTCTTTCTTACTGTTACTATCTTTCTCTCTCTCTCGAAGTCGCAGCATCTCTCTCTGCAAATCCTTGAGTCTTCGCCTCTCACAGCATGAGAAAACAACAATGTAAGTTTTCAGGGTTCTTAGGATTTTTTTTCTGGATTTATGCGTTTCTATTTTTTGTGGATGTCCGAATAATAACAAGGTTGTTTTTTGAGTTTCTAATATTTGTTTTTTTCTGGTTTTCTGAGTGTTTTTTTCTCCTGGGTTTTTAGTGATTTTTTTTTCTGGGTTTTTGGTCTTGGTGAGTATACGTTTTCTGAGTTACACAAGGGTCATGTAAGCCTCGTGTAGGCTGCACGAGGGTCGTGTAAGTCTGGTGTACGCTGTACGAGGACTACACGAGGGTTGTGTAAGCCTAGTGTACGCTACACGAGGACTATACGAGGATCATGTAAGCCTCATGTAGACTACACGAGCACTATACGAGGGTCGTGTAAGCCTATTGTAGACTACACAAGGGTCGTGTACCCCTTGTGTAGTCTACTCGAGGACTACACAATCATCATGTATATTTCCTGATCTTATGTTTTCCTTGAATATTCTACAGGTTATGGCTTCGTCAAAGATGCAACTAAGATACGTCCATGACGTTGACATTATTCCAAAAGTAAGGGTCAATGCAAAGTGCAATACCCATTACATAGAGGTTATCAAGACCACGCTGACAACTACTCAACTCTCCCTATTTAGGGAGACATGCTTTGGTCATCTCCTTGATCTCCCACCCCTGAAGTTTTCAACAACTATGTGCTACCAAGTGCTGGCCAGAGAGGTCGGATATGTGGACGACACTCCATCTGAGGAGCATATCCATTTTCTTATCAATGAGGATCCACTGTGCTTCTCCAAGAAGGAGTTCTCTTTGATTACCGGACTAAAGTTTGGTGAAACCCGAGATGAGAAGAAGACTCGTGGCCCCAACCGATTCTCAAATCTGTACTTTCTCAAAGCTCAATCAATAATCATGGCTGAGTTAGAGGAGAAGTTCAAGAGCTTTGAATATAAGTCAGATTCTGATGCGATCAAGATGACTTTGATTTATTTGCTAGAGCATTTTGTGTTGGGGGAAGGAGAATCGTACCCTAATTGAGAAAATATGGTTGGTTTTGGTTGACGACCTTGAAGCGTTCAACCAATATCCATGGGGAGACCTCTCGTTCTCCAAAATAATGAAATCATTATTACCTGTGAAGAATATAAATGTTGTTTTTGGTGATCTTAAAGATAAAAAACAAAAAAAAAACACATAAATCCCCCACTGCTGTTCACGGGTATTCACTCAATGGATGTCCATTTTCCTTCTAGGTTCAATTTATTTAATTCTATGTAGTGCTATATTGAATTATGTATGTGTTGAATATTGAATTACTCTCTTTTATAACAGTATGCATGGTTATTTGAAAGTATCTCCTTGATGGGTAGTTTGTATGGTAACTAGGTTTCGACAAGATGCCAATGATTCTCAAGTGGTGTCCGACCACGATAGTACCGGTTGAGAATCTACAAAAAGAAATCTTTTCGAAGGAGAATGTATGTTGGTGAATTATGTTGACATGTTAATTTGTATATTACTTTCTCATATACTAATTTATATTTCTTACATTTTTAGTTGACAGTTCTTTCCTTGGTCCTTACTGAGGAGGAGGAAGAATAAAGTTTCTGGAGATCAGTAGTTGGAGAGAATGTATGTTCAAAATTATCATCATCTTCTTGAACACGGACCTCGTGTAGACTACACGATGGTTACACTGACTTCGTGTAATCATCGTGTAGTCTACATGAAAGTTACACTGATCTCGTGTATTCATCGTGTAGTCTACACGATGGTTACACAGATATTGTCTGGTCATCGTGTAGTCTACACGATTGTTACGTGATTACTACATGTGGTCCGTGTAACCGATCTTGTAGTCTACATGATAACTACACGGATCTCGTGTAACCATCGTATAGTCTACACGATGACAACACGATGTCCGTGTAACCGATCTGTAGTCACCATTTCTTTTGTTTTGTCTCCTTAATCTTAATATTACAAGTTTCTTTTAGTCGACACCTCCTCAGTCACCCTTTCCAATAGAAGATGAGGCTAATGAGGAGGATGATGCCATTGAAAAGGAAGAGGAGAAGAAGAAGAGGAAGAGGTCCGAAGAGGCCATTGAAAAAATAGAGGAGAAAAAGGTTGTGTCCAAGAAGTTCAGCGGACATAAAGATTGAGTGAGAAAATGTTTGATTGGAATGAACCAAAAGATCACTTCAATGGACAAGAAGATTCTGTTCATGCAATCAGACATTTCTTTTGTAATTTCCAAAATCAAAATTTTGATGGATCATCTGGTAACATCGAGGCTAGATAATTACTCATTCTGTCCTCGATCTGACGGAGAGGAGACAAAGATTGAGAAGGAAGAGAAAAAAATGAAGAATGAGAGAAGGTTGAAAAAGAAGAAGATATGGTAGAAAAAGAAGAAGAAGAAGAGGAGATGGTGGGAGAGAAGGAAGAAGAAAAAGAAGAAGTGAAGGAAAAAGAAAAAGAAAAAGGAAGAGAAAAAGAGGAAGAGAAGGGAGGTAATAAGGAGAAGGATGGTGAAGGTGAAAAAAAGGAAGATGGGAAAAAGAAGAAGGAGAGAAAATAGAAAAAGAAGTAGAGAATGATGAAAAAACAAAAAAAAGAAGCAAAGGATGTATAAAAGAAGAAAAAGCAAAGGAAGAAGAAGTAAAAGAAGAAAAAGAAGAAAAAACAAAAATAGAATAAGAATAACAGAAGGGAGGTAATAAGGAGAATGAAGGTGAAGGTGAAAAGAAAGAAGAAGGGAAAAAAGAAGAAGGAGAGAATAGAAAAAGAAGAAGAAAAATATGAAAAAATAAAAAAAGAAGAAGCAAAAGAAGAAGAAGCAAATGAAAGAGAAAGAAGAAAAAACAAAAATAGAAGAAAAAGAAGAAAATAGAAGAAAAAGAAATACACAAAGAAGAAGAAGCAGGAAATAAAGAAAGCAGGAAATAAAGAAGGGAAGAAGATGAAGAAAATAAGTATTATAAGGAATAAAGTGGAAGAAAATGAAGAAATAAAACAGAAGAAAATGAAGAAAAGAAGAAGAAGAAGAAGAAGAAGGAGAAGAAGGAGAAGAAGAAGAAGAAGGAGAAGAAGAAGAAGAAGGAGAAGAACAGAAGGTTGCATCGATAATATCTGCATTGATGGATTCGGTTTGGTCAACAGAGTAGTCCAACGATGGAGAAGAAGAGCTCATCTTCCTCGGGGAACTTAATAAGAGGAAGATAAAAAGATCTCGGGCCCTCGAGTCATCTAATTGGAAAACCGAAGAGGTTGAAAATAAGAAGCAGCAAAGGAAAAAAGCTAATGCTAATATTGTTGCAAAAACGGACATCAAACATTTTCAAACATATGGTGATGTATCTTCAGAGGATGAAACACGTTTTAAAGCCTGGTTCAAATCTTCAAACGTAAAGTAAGTTCTGTAATTTTCTTGTACACTTTTTTCTCTCGATGGCTAAAGTGACCTCGCGTATACTGCACGATGGTACACTGACCTCGTGTAGCCATCGTGTAGTATACATGATGGTTACACTGACATCGTGTAGCCATCGTGTATACTACATGATGGTTAAACTGACATCGTGTAGCCATCGTGTATACTACACGATGGTTACACTGACCTCGTATATTCATCATATAATATATACGATAGTTACACTGACATCGTGTAACCAACTTGTAGCAACCCAATCGTGTACATAATTTTGATATATAATTGCGTCGTACAGTAACAAGAAAGTAGACGTTGGATTTTGCACCGTTGACCGTACCTGGTTCAAAAAACTAGTCTCTTCACCTTATCAATGGCTAGACTTAGATGTAAGAAGTTATTTTTAATATTTTTTAATGTGAAATTTAAAATAATTATAAATATCTTAACTAATCTGTATTACATTGCAGCATATCGATGCATACTTTGAGCTCATAAGGAGGGATTTGCAAGAATACAACCCTCATATCAGAATCTGTGTTGGTGATTTGATTCTGCAAGTAAGTAAGATATGTTGGTGATTTGATTTTGAATTTAAAGAAGTGCACGCTGTAGTATACACGAGGCTTTCACATGCCCCATATAGACTTCGTGTAGTATACACGATGCATTCACGAGCCACGTGTAGACGTCGTGTAGTCTACATGAGGCCTTTACGAGCCTCGTGTAGACTACACAAGGTCTTCATGAGCCCCGTGCAAACTTTGTGTAGTCTACACGAGGCCTTCACGAGCACCGTGTGGACTTCGCGTAGTCTACACGAGGCCTTCACGAGGCTCGTTTAGACTTTGTATAGTATACATGATGCCTTCACAGGCCCACGTGTAGACTACGTGTTGATTCGTGTAGTCTACACGACCCCTTCATGGGCCCCGTGTAGTCTACATGAGGCATTCACAGGCCCCGTGTAGACTTTGTGTAGTCACAATGCCCATATTTTATTGACGTTGAGGACTTAAATTTTTTCCGTGACATTATAGGAGAACCTGTTTGGCCGAATGACAGAGTTTGAGCAAGATCCCGCGGGCTGAGATATTAACATTGATGATCAGCTTCGGTACTTGGTCCTCGACTTGCAGACGAATTTTGGAAGGAGCTGGGAACAATCATATAAGGTTATCTTTCCAATGAATGTGGTGAACCGCAGTCATTGGATTACGGTTGAGCTTGATTTGTTTGGCCAGTGTATTCGTATTCATAATTTCATGAACACGCCATATCAACGCTCCTTGTACAATAAAATAATGAAACCTTTCATGAAGATTGTCCCTCGGCTTCTTCAAATGATGAACATATATGAGAGAAGACAGGAGGTTAATCCCAAAGATGAGTGGAAATATGAGATCATGAAGTGTCCACAATAAAAGAATGAGTAAGTGAAATATATATTTTTTGAAAGTCCATTTAAAATTTCATACATATTATTTAATGGTGTTTTTGCATTTCATGTGTTTTGTAGGTTCAATTGTGGGGTATTCACCTTTAAGTTTGTCAGAAAATCGAATATGGGAAGAACCTCCAAGTAATAAATCAACAACAAATGCCAGAATATCGAAGACGAATTGCAATTGAGTTATTTGCACGTGACAATGTTAAACCAAAATAATTTTGATATATTTTATGGATTTTTAATTTAGTTTTAAATAATTTTGATATATTTATACCTTGAATTTGTGAATTATTTACTATATGTTTAGTGCAAGCTTCATGTAGCCTTCACGATAACTTCACGGGTATCGTGTAGACTATAAAATAACTTCACGAGCATTGTGTAAGCTTCATGTAGACTGCAAAATGATTTCAGGGCATCGCGTAGTGTACATGAAGGCTTTATGTAGCCTACACGATGACTTCACGAGCATCGTGTATGCTTAGTGTTTACTACACGATGATTTCATGGGCATCGTGTAGTCATCGTGTAGACTGCAAAATGATTTCACGAGCATCGTGTAGGCTTTGTGTAAACTACACGATGACTTCACGGGCATTGTCTAGACTTAGTGTAAACTACACGATGACTTCACGAGCATCGTGTAGGCTTAGTGTAGACTACACGATGACTTCATAGATATTATTAAACTTTATGACATGTAAAATAGTGTAAAGGATGACTACAAGAGGTTAGTGTACCCTTCGTGAAGACTACACGATGACTACACGTGGCTAGTGTACTCATCGTGTAGTATACACGATGGATACATGAGGCTCATGTAGTACTCGTGTACACATTTAATGGCAAAATAAAAAATAAGTACCCAGATTTTTTGATTCCAACATGTGACAATATGTTGGGAGCATCCTATAGTTGTCTTCAGGAGATCCTCAAACTAATTCCAATGCATACTCCTTAGCCCTCCATGCCTTATGATAGCTTATGTTGACAGCGAAATCAAGCCGAACATCTCCAATTATATCTTTTGGCCTATATATACGTCCGACACCCGTGTATTGGAGCTTATAGAATGATCAATCAATGAATATGTAACCTGATGGTGTTCATGTCTCAATACTTCAAATGTGCATGTATATGTATTGATGAACTTTGTAACTTTGAAGTATGAACAAATTTTCCATTTTGTGGCCTGTAACCTCCATGGACATGTTTTATCAACACATACAAGTACCAATATTGACTGTTTTGACTTGAAGAATTGAAACTCAAAATTTCTCCGGATGGCCATTATACGAGCAACCTTAAGCACCTCGGCTTTATCACTGTACAAATCATCCATATTTATCGTGCCTGATACTAGCTGATTTAAATCAGCTCGTTGCTCGCTGGACCCATGTCATTGTTCATTCAACTGAGGTTGTGATGACAATTGGCAAGTGGTCTCGGGTTCAAGAGCAGTATTCAAGTCTAGAATTGTTGTATGGTCATCTCCACGGATTGCATCATCATACGCCTCCTGATTAAAATCATCATCATCATCTCCATCAACATCAACATCCTTGAAAGCATCATAATCGTCATGACCAAAAACATCATCATCATGATAGTTCCTTTCAAAATGATCAACACTCTCAAAGCGAGGAATGCTTTCATGTAGAGGTTGTCGTGACATTTATGTTTTAGGAACCCAACGTTGACAAAACCTTGTAGTTTTAGGCACCCGAGGTTGTTGTGACATTGTAGTTTGAGGAACCGAGCTTTGAGATAGATTTTTTTTGGCTTGGTACTTACAAATAGTGGGCTTCTAAGGGATTCTGATCCATTCTCCTTAATATAAAACTTTAAATCTCTATCTTTTAAAATTTCAGCAGGAGGGTAGATGACATGGCTTCTATAAAAATATTTGATGGACATATCATACTTTGAGGGGCCCATTTGGAGTTCTTCACGTAATATATCCAATAGTTTGTGGTAAGTGCATTTAGTAGATATCTTTAATAATATGATCTTCTCTTTAGTAAAAGACCATGACATTTGATTGGACAGCTTGCAAGAAGGGCAATAGAGGAAAAGAAGTATAAAAGTGAAGGAAAAGTGAGCCCGAGACTAAGGTAAGCAAAAATTAGTGATAGAGTTCATTTCTACAAAACAGTTAGTTTAAGGGTCCAATTTAACAAAAAAATCCTTTGAATAAGAGAGATGGAAACCATCAACTATTGGATGTAATATTACAATGATTAATGTAAACGGGCTTTTTCTATTAAACTATTATTTTGATTCTGGAATTAAGACCAATTTAGTCATTGAGCAATATTTTTATCTGAGTCACTTATCACATTTATTTATAAGTAAGAAACATTGCGAAAAAATAATAACACAGTGAGACGAAAATGATAATTTGATACATTAAAACATAATAGTATTTATTAAGCAATTATATACGTTTAAGATGTAATTATTGTTTTGACGTTCTATTGGCAAAATAATAATTTGATTAACTAACACCAAATTAAGAGTTCACGAAGTAAATTGATCTTTAAAAACCAACATGAGAAAACAAGTCATGATTTAGGGAACACGCGACTAGTTTTACTTTTTTTTTTCTCTATTGTTGTTTAAGTATATACAACTTATTCAAAACTTATTATTCATTAGGGCAAGAAATAGGTTACATGATAAAAACAATGTTACTATAAAAAATATAAGTATGATTTTAAATCACGTGTGCAGACATATGAGATTTTCCTGCATATGTAGCAGCAGGTCGTACTACAAAAGATTGCTAAAAAATTTAGGACAAGCTAGAGTTTACACAAACAACTGTGTATATTTAACAACTGTATATATTTAACAATTATGTCAATTCATTTTATCATTATCTATATTTAAAATGTTCTAAAGTATAGACTTTTTATTTAGACTTAGACACTTAAGTAGAAAATCATAATTATGGTTTTTCATAAGCAACATGGGCAAAATTTCATGTTCTAGAGAGTTGAATTAAATTTTTGAAGTGACTTCTTTTGGTCATTTTGTAATTGATTTTAATTTTAAATACACGAAGTTATATATGAACTTCCATGTATTTTTATTTTAAAATGACCAACAACATTTTATATGTATATATATAATAAATTAGTAAAGGGAAAATACAAACTAAATTGATGCAGTTGGTTAAGTTACACATTTATATTTTAGAGGTCGTGGGTTGAAGTCATATTTTTATATTATTTTTAAAATTTATAATATAGTTTTGAAAAAGAAAACCTAGTAGAGGGGAAGCATGTGGAGTGGAGGAAGGGTCAATATGCTATGCTACATACATGTTCTTAATGTGCCGTTGAATAAGCAGCGTAAAGTGCGTGAATTTTAATTGCACAATATTTTGTTCCCACTTTTGGTTGTTAATAATACACACGACTTTGAAAAGTTGCAATTTTTTTTTAATTTAGTTAATTCTTTTTTCCTTTTATCTATTCATTTAAATAAAATTCTTTGTTTTTGGCCGACCGCATGTTGTTGGAATATTTCATATGTTGTATTATATACTAAATGTCATTCCTTCATTCTTGGAAATCAATGACCCAAACGACACTAAAAAGAGTTGAACAACGCTGATCATTTTGAAATTGTATTTTGTTTAATTATGCAAATATCATATCTACGTTAAAAATTACATGTAAATGGCCATGTAGTTGACGACGCAGTTAACATCAATTGATTTTACATTAGATATTTTCTCATTATGCCTCATATCAATGTGTGATTGTTTTTTTTGGAGAACTACACTGACCAAAAATTAAGACCTGGTTTATAAAAATAGTCGAGAATTTTTTTTGTAAAAATAGTCAGAGTAAGTAATTTATTTAGTTACATAAATATGTATAATTAATATATCTACGTAGCTAAAATAGTTATGTCTGTACTATTTATGCAACTAAATTAGTTATTCCACTCTTTTATATAACTTTTTTCCATAAACATTTTCTTAGTTCACCGTTAAAACTTTTTTTTTTAATTTTTCTTGTCTTTTTTTTACACTTGAAAGGGGTTTACGAGTTCTACGCTCTATGTTCCTTTCTTCGTCATATGGCTGCACAAATACAAAATATATGTAATAGGCAAGAAAGTAGGGTTACATAAACCTACTTTCTGTGTGTTGAATAATTACGGTTATTGTGGTAATCATGTTGAATCAATATTAGGATTATGGTAAATCTTAATAAATGTCCTTGTAATTAAAATAAAATAGATATCGTTAGGCTAAAATTCTTTTAGCTTTAGCAAATATGTATTTTGAATCCTAATTCCCACAACCAATTATATCTATTTGTTAGTCTCCTTTTACCGAGATTTCAGATTCTAGTATATGATTATGATTTTGATTTGATGAAGAATAAAATAAATCGTGATACTTACATATATATTTAATAGCCTAATAATTAAAAACATTACAATCCCTAGACAACCAAAGAGGTAGATTGTCTACCCATACATGAAATAATCCATCTCTACCCAACCTAGCAAGCTTATGAGCAATCTGATTATCCTTCCTAGAGATATGTTTAAACGGCAGACGATAAAAATCCTTCAAGTATATAATATCAGAAGTAATAGCATCACTAGCTGAGTTCTTACTACGTGTCTCTGAAATGAATTGGATCAATTCAAGAGAATCATACCTAATTTCAATCTCCTCACTCTGATCAAAACCACCATTATTTAGACCTTACAAAACAGATTTTGCCTCAGCAGAGAAGGGATCCCTGCATGGAGGAGAGTTAGAGCACCCAATTCTTTTGCTGAAACCCGAAGTATCCACAGATAAGAAACCCAAACCATTAACATCATTGACCCATGAGGCGTCTATCCAAAGCACGCTTTTCCTGTTAACCACAACTTCCACCTACTCCAGACTCAATAAAGAGTTACTGGCTTCTTTCCTTCAACAGATCCGCCATACAACAATTCTCAAATGCCTCCTTAAATCATTGACAACATCTAAAGGCGAAGTAGAAATCCCTCTAAAACAAGCGGTATTTTGAAATTTCTAGATGCGCCAAATCCCTAAGGAAAAACATTGCAAGCAGGTATTTTCGTCTGGTCGATCTGAAGAAAACGTGAAGACTATGGTCTTGCTCCATGCCACAGAAGGAACATCGATCAGAAGTATTCATGCCATTTTTAACGAGGTTATTTTTCAAAGCCAAAAAAATTCCTGGAGCATCTTCATAAGAAATCCTTTATTTTAGGAGGGATTCCAAGTCTCCAGATTTTTTTCCAATAAGCAGATTTGTTTGAAGGGCAGCTAGAAACTCCATACACCACCGAACGCCTGGGATTATCATTCTAGAGTATATTAAGAGCAACTTTATAACCAGATTTAACAGGATACTCTCCATCCCTAGTGTAAAACCAGGTTAGCTTATCCTCCTCGATGAAAGGACTGAGATTAATAGACTGAATAAGTTCAGCATCTTCCTTGTTGAAATAGTCACCAATCATTTGTTTGTTCCATGTACCATTCGAGTCAATCCGATCTTCAACTGTAGACCAATTTTGATTAGAAGGGGAACATATCTTGAAAAGCACCGGTCTAGGGATCCACAGATCCTTCAAAATATCCACTTTTTCCCGTTAGCAATCTTCCAGCATAGATCATGATTAAGAATTTTTCTACCCTCCAACAGACTACACCATCCCCATGAGGGACGGTACCCAATTTTAGCATTCAAAAAATCACCGTGCCAAAAATATTTAGCTTTCATGAATTTGGCTAGAAGGGAGTCTGTATCTTTTAGAACTTTCTAACCTTGTTTAGCAATCATCGCTATATAAGCAATGAAGATCTTTAAAGGCTCTACCTCCTGTATCCTTACTATTAGTTAATTTCCTCCAGGTAGCCTAACTAATACCAGCTTTATCAGAAGAGACACCCCACCAAATTTTTTTGAGTCTGATGCAAAGGTCATCAATTGAAGATCAAGGTAATTTAAAACATGACATTCCATAAATCGGTTTCACCTGAGCAATAGCTTTAATCATGATCTCCCGACCCGCAGCAGAAAACTACCTTTCAGCCCAACCGTTAACTTTAGTCAGCACCTTGTCTTTGATGTCGTTGAAAAGCTCCTGTTTTGATAAGAGAAAGTTGCTCTCTAAACCCATATATTTCCCCAAACTACTACTAACCTCCATCCGGAGAATACTAGCTATCATTTTCTGATCCCCTGCCTGCACGTTAGAACTGAAAACAATATTACTTTTCTGAAAATTAATGACCTGACCTGAAACAGAGCCATATATTGCCAAGATAGCCTCAATCTGCCTGAATTCAGTTTCTCATGCTTTGCAAAACAAAAGACTATCAACTGCAAAGAATAGATGAGACATCGACGGACCATCTCTAGAGGCTTTGAAACCATGTCCCAATATATCTGCAGCAGTTAAAAGCGACGAGAGAACTTCCGAACACATGATGATAGGATGATAAAGGGTCTCCTTGCCGAATACCTCTTTCAGGATAAACAATGCCAGAGATGTCACAGTTAACAATAACGCTAAAAGAAACCGTGGAGAGACAGATAAATCCATATGCACCAAGTATCCGGAAAACCCATATATCTCATAAGTGCAATAACAAAGTCCCATTTCACCCTATCGTAAGCTTTAGACATATAAAACTTAATCACAGCCTCTCTACTCCCTTTATTCCTCCTCGTTCAGAGAGAATGCATGATCTCGTGATCAATAAGGATATTATCACCGGCATTCCTCCCCTGAATGAAAGCACTTTGGGATTTATTAACTACTTTATTGATAACATCCCTCAACATTGATTTGCTCTTCTAAATCGAAGAAAAACACACATCTAGCTCCTATTTTATAGGAAACACTAACCCCATTACAAATATATCCCATTGAGTGCTGACAATGGCTAGAAAATAACTAACAACGATTCTAACTCTTGGAATATTAAATCAAATAAACTAAAACATTAAAAAGATTGAAAATAGAAGTAAGATCATAACATTGTACATGGCACATGACATCATACATGTGTGGATAGTAAAAAAGAGTGAACAAACAAGTGTTACTAACATTTCTCTTATTTTAAATGAAGGCAATTTCAAGATTTTTATAATCTTAAATTTTCACACGCAAAAAAAGATATGTTCAATAATGACATCGCCTTTGTTGTCTTATGCCACATGCATTATCTCATAGTAGTTGATGAGTATTATAGTGATATGTATGTATGTATATATATGTGTGTGCGCGCGCGTGTGATATATATGATTATTGTTTTTTTTTTTTCATTTATGTAATGAGTAATTCTACACTGATCAAGTAATTGATCAAGTTTTAAGTAAACAAATGACATAGCAACCATTTAAAAGTTATTTTGTCAAAACATTTTGTCAAACAAATAAATAATTGACAGATCACTTGATCTCTTAAAATTTATTCAATTATTTAGTCACTCTAAAATTATTCTTATGCAAAACTAGGACAACTATAAGTCGGATACTGCACTTCCATTGTTTTAAATGTAAAAAACAAATAATTTAAAGATTAAGTTTCAAGAAAAGGATACGGGAAACGAAAGATATTACACATTTTAAATGGTATGAAGTTTTGGGCTTCATAGAAGAGAGGCATGAGGATGAGGCGAAGTTGAATGAAATAATAAATTAAAAGTTAAAATTTTATAAAACAGAATAGCGTGTAAACTGGTTTTGGAATGGCTCGAGCCAGAAATTAGGAGGAAGTTAACGGGTCAGCGTAAAATTAGCTAAATTTAATCATTTTCTAACTCCAATTTTCAAGGACCGTAATTTCAGCTATTGAATAATATAAACCAAAAAAAAATAAAAAAAATTCATAACTGCTATTTGCAGTTTTTAAGGTTAGTTACCCTAGATCCCCTCCCCTCACTTTTAAAATCTTACAGCAGTATCCTCTTATTTTTTATTTTCTATCACGAACGCCCCCTACCGCCATTTCTGTAAAAAATAGATGAAAATGACTACATGTGAGTTTCAACGTGTTTTTTTAATGGGCAATTGGGTATTAAAACCCTACCGCCACATGTCTTCAATCCAAAGAAGATCCCTACTTAAATTTTATGGAGATGAAAAACATCATTAATGGAGTTCAAGCTTTCTCTCTACAACTTTCTTTAACAAACTCCATGAGTAATTTAAACTTTCTTTAGCAATTTTCCTTTAAATTCAGATTCAATTTTCAGTCACAGACATAAAATCCTCAAGCTTTCATTGATTTCGAATTCACATTCAGAAACCAATGATCTCGTTTGAGGATTCAAGAGAGAATCCACCCAAAAATAGGTAATTTAAAAAAATCCAATAAAGAAGTCTTTTGAACGTAAGGTGAGAGCAGACCCTTCAAAAAATGGATATCCTACTAAAAAAACCTTTTGAAGGGTTTGACCTCATCCTCATTTTTTTAATGGGTAATCGAGTAAAAAAATGGGTAAGTCCATAAAATTCAGGAAGTTTTTTCCTCATCTATTACCTTCATCTCACGATTTCATCCCAAAGGCAATCTCCCTCTCTCTCTATCCTCTCTCCTTCATGATTTCTCTCTCTGAAATTCATTGTTTCTCGCTCTAAAAAATGGGACATGAGTGTTGTTTATGAGGGAGAAAAATGATTGAATAAGAAACCATTTTAATTGGGGAGGGGGAGAAGAGCATGTAAGTTTTGTCACTATTTAATTCCTAACATTATCCCATGAATCCTCCTTCCATGGCCATGGCGTTTCTTTGATTTCCCACTTGGGAACCCTAAATCCCAAACCTAAAATTACTTTTCTCTCTTACCAACTCTGACCTCTCCTTTGCTCCTCTATGGGAACTATTCTTCCATGGAATGAACACAGAGACGGTTGCAACAAGAGAGAGAGACAGATAGAGAGAGAGAGATAGAGAGAGAGAGAGACAGAGAGAGAGAGAGAGAGGTACTAGAGAGAAGAGAGAGAAAATGAGTTGGTTGAGAGTAAGGCTTTAATTGATGGACACGTATCCATGGATAAAAATTTACCTAAAAGCTCATGAAAGATACCACGTTTTTGGCACGTGGTATCACTTTGGTATGTTTTTTAGACGGAAGTCATGGCAAGGTGCATTGTTAAAAAAAGTTAAAGATGAGGGTATTTTTAGAAGATTTTAAAGGTTAGGGGGCCAAATGGTACAATCGCACAAAGGTCGGGGGTCACCATAGTTAACCATTTTTATAGAGAAATTAATATGAAATAGAATGTTTCACGAAATAATTCTAGACGACTAAATTAACTTATGAGTAAATAATATTTCACTTCATCAATTAATACTTTGTCCATTATTTGATTAGTTTGAAATTTCTATTTCACTTTTTTTGTTGGATTTGACAGTGAAGGTTCTCGGGCGATCTTAGTGCATTTAAGAGTTATTAAACTCTTAGAATGCTCCCTTAATGAATCAAACACTGATTGATAAATAAGTAACATTTAGGGTGTCTAGGGCGATCTTAGGGCCGTCTTAACTCACATCGGCCTAGTGCATTTAATAGTTATTAAACTCTCAGATTGTTACCCACAAGAATAAAATACTGGTTGATAAAGAAAGGGAACACTGTAACTGCTAGGACCGGTTGATTTTAAAATTAATTAAGAATAAGTTTGAACCACGAACGGTTCGTGAGTGAAATATAAAAAATTTATCCAATTAACTTATTTTATCAAATTAAATAACTTAAAACCAAACAATGTGCGATTATGCATATATGACATTAAACAAGAAGATAAGGTTAGAAACAAATTTTTCACCTATACTTTTATGTGAAATTCTTTAGAGCGTTCTTTGTATTCTTCAAGCTTCGAGTTCCGAATCACGCACTTGAACTTCAAGAACGATTTGCGAATCTCATCCACCAACAACCACCCATTATTTTCATAAATATATCTCATGATAATTTTACATAGGAATTTTAGTGTGGGCTCTCAAAACGATTCAAGAATAAAAATAAAAAAAATTTCTCCTTCAATATAATTTTCAGCGGCAACTAGAAGGGAGGGGAAAATGTTTTTCTCCTTTTGCTTTGTTAACAAGTAACTGTATCTTATCCAAGATCTAGCTGCAATCAGATTGCTATTAGATATTGATAAAATTTAATTTTTTATATTTACAAATATACCTATATATTTTTAAATTTCTGAAAATTCACCTCATATATTCATAATTGCCTTAAATTATAATATTCCCTAGAGTTTGAGTTGTATCGAGATTCATCAATCCAATTGATAAATTAATTGATCATTATCAATTAACTAATTAATTTAGTTTTTATTTACTAATGATCTAATAATTAGAAAATCATAAATCAATTAATTTCAATACATATAATCACACTTAACTAATTAAATGACATCACCCATCACATATAGGTGTAGAAAATATGTTTTGGCACCAAAATCACATTTTAATCCAATTTACTTCGTTTCTCTATTCCTGCTCTCATAAGCTATTTCTGAGACCAAATGGACTCACATGAACAAAGCTAAAGATTCAAATACCCAGTAAATTTATCTCCATAAATTCTCGACCTATTTAATCCTGACATCATATGACTCCACTATAGGTTCGATGCCGAATCAACTCTCCGTTCATGCCCGCTACATTTTGTATTGGTGTAAATAAACCCTTTTATTTTCACGGTTCACATAATATTTTAACATGATACCCATCGTGAATATCAGAAACAAGAGCGAAACATAAAATTACCAGTTTACCCCTCTTGTTATTATTTTTTTAACTCATTTATTGACTTTGAATAAGAAAGACATAATAGTGAATTATCTCGTACAATTCACAAGTCCTAATCAATGACTCACTTCATTGAATACTTGGCATGTTAATTTATTCACACATTCATCAATAAAGCACAATGTGATATTATTGCTTTCAAAATCGAATCACGAATTTTCATATTTTGGAATCACGTAAGTCCAACTTAATTGAATTACAATCCCAACAGCCGAGGTATTACCTGCTAATTCGAACTCATTTATTTGACATAACAACGATTGCAACTAACTAAGTCAAGCTACGTATTCACCTCAGGATTAAAATAATTATGAAAATGCCTTAAGGTGTAACGATTAGTTTTAGAGCTTGTAAACAGTTTTGAACTCTAAACTAATTTGTTACCAGTCTATTCAACATGTTTATAACGTGTCTAGGTTAACCGTTTGAGTCTCCACTCCCATGCCCTAAGACAGGCATCCATTGGTTTAACCTAACAGTCATAATCATATTCGATTACCCAGTCAATCCTAAGACTGTGAATATCGTTCTAAACGTTCTCAGAAGAGTTCGTCTGGAGACGCTTCTGTCATCACTCTTCGTTTGTTGATGAAAGTTGCAGGACTTGAGTAATTTATAAACATACTTTAATTTAAAATAAAACTTTCAATTCATTCATAAGAATTCAATAATACTACTATCTGAGAAATAACTAAATACAGATAAATCTTTATTACACGTTATTTTATGGACATATTCCAACAATCTCCCATTTACACTAAAGTAGGCGTGTATAATCTCTTATCCCCAAGCTCTCCAGATGACAATAAAAAACTTTACTGCTTAAAGTCTTCGTGAATGGATCTGTCAGGTTGTTGACCGTCGAAATATGCATAACCACAATATCTCCACACTGAACAATTTCTCTAATCAGGTGATATTTACGTTCTATGTGTTTGGATCTCTTATGGCTTCTAGGTTCCTTAGAATTTGCTACAACCCCACTGTTATCACAATAAACGTGTCATGGGCTTGTCAGCATCTGGAACAACTTCTAGAGTCTTCAAGAACTTTCTAAGCCATACAGCCTCCTTTGCAACTTCACAAGCTGCCACATATCCAGCTTTCATGGTAGAATCAGCAATACAAGATTGCTTGATACTTCTTCATACAACTGCTCCACCGTTCATGATGAACACCGATCCTGAAGTGGACCTCCTAGAATTCTTGTCTGCTTGAAAATCAAAATCAGTATACCCTGACATATTCAGGTTAGTACCTGAATACACAAGCATGTAGTTCCTTATTGTTCTCAGATACTTAAGGATATGCTTGACGGCATTCCAATGCTCAATTCTAGGATTAGATTGGAAATGACTCACCACGCCTACGACATAGCAAATGTATGGCCTAGTGCAAATCATCGCATACATGAGACTTTCTATGGCTGAGGCATATGGAATATTTCTCATGTTTTCCTCTTCTTGAGGAGTCTTGGGAGACTGCTCCTAGAGAGACTGACTCCTTGTCTAAAAGGAAGAAATCCTTTCTTGGAGTTTTACATACTAAAGTGATCCAATACCTTATCAATATAAGATGATTGAGACAGTGCCAATTGTCTGTTCTTCCTATCTTAAAAGATCTGAATACCTAAGACAAATGTAACTTCTCTGAGGTCCTTCATATCAAATTGCTTTGCAAGCTAAATCTTAAAATTTGATAATTTTTCTACATCATTTCCAACGAGTACAATATCATCTACATACAAGAGTAGAAAAACCACATTCCCTTCATGTATCAGCTTATACACACATGACTCATCCACTAACTGTTCAAAATCATAGTTTTAACAGTTTTATTGAATCTAATATTCCATGATCGTGACGTTTGCTTAAGTCATAAATGGACTTCTACAGTTCGTAAACTTTGCCTTCTTAGAATTTCTCCATGAACCCGTCTGATTGAGCCATATAGAAGCACTCATCAAGATTGTCATTTAGAAAAGCAATATTAACGTCCATTTGCCAGATTTCATAATCAAGGGTAGTAGCAATGAACAAAAGGATTCAAATGAATTTAAGCTTGGCCACTAGCGAGAAGGTATCCTTGTAGTCTATACCATCCTTTTGGGTGTAGCTCCTAGCTACCAACCTAGCTTTGAATGTATTTATATTCTCATCCGCACCTCTTTTCTTCTTATAGATCTATTTGTATCATACGGGGTTTATCCCTTTAAGAGGATCTACAAGCTTCCTAACTCCATTTGAGTACATCGAATGTATCTCAACGTTCATGGCTTTTTACCATAAGTTTGCTTCAAGACCTACCATGGCCTCTAAGTAGGAGACATGTTCATTAAGGTCCTTATATGAGACAGCTGTCAAAGCTTCTCCATAGGACATATACCTCTCAGGTTGTCTCATAACCCTCCCACTCCGTCGTGGCTTCATAGGCTCTGGCTCCTATCGTGGTTCTTCCATTATTGAATCAGAAACAATTTGTGATTGGGGAGTCGGTGTCCTCCCACTCAATAATTCCTCTAGCACAACTGTGCTTCTCGGCTGTATACTTTTAATGTAATCTTCTTCAAGGAAATGAGCATTCGTGCAAAAGAATTCTGGTTAGTCGTACTGTAGAAGATGTACCCTTTCTTTCCTTTAGGTATCCTACGAACATGCATAATTATGAACAACTGGCCAACTTGCCTATATTTGGTTTTAGAACATGTGCTGGGCACCCTCATATTTTAAAATGGTTAATAGATGGCTTGCGTCCATACCATCTTTCGTATGGTGTACCAGGCACCATCTTCAATGGAACTTGGTTCAGAATATAAGCCGCTGCTTCCAAGGCATATCCCAGAAGGAATCTGGGAAGGACGAGTAACTCATCATAGATCTAATCATATCCATCAGAGCTCGATTTCTTCTCTCTGACATGCCATTTTTCTGTGGCGTACTAGGTGCTGTAAGTTGAGAAAAAATACATTCTTCCTTAAAAAAAGTCTTCGAACTCTTCTAACAAGTACTCTCCACCACGATCAGATCGTAATGTTTTGATTTGTTTTTCTAACTGCTTTTCAACCAAGGCCTTATACTCTATGAAATTTTCAAAGGTTTCAGACTTTTGACGCATTAGATAAACATTATCAAAACGTGAGTAGTCATCATTGATACGAAGTATTCATAACCTTCTCTTGCTTAGATATTCAATGGCCCACATACATCACTACATACGAGTTCGAGGCATTGAATGACTCTTTCACCTTTTGCTGAAAAATGTCTCTTGGTCATTTTGCCTTCAATACAAGATTCACATGTGGGTAGTGATCCCACACTTAAAGTTTACGAATGACCATCCTTCACAAGTTTTTTAATCATGTCCAGGCTAATATGCCCAAAGGCGTAAGTTCCACAAATATGTTAGATCGGTTGAGTCATACTTCAACATTTTACTATCCCTTTGTGAATCATTATGCAATAAGTAATTCTATGAATCACGTAACTCCAACTTAATTGAACTACAATCTCAACAATCAAGGTATTACCTGCCAATTCGAACTCACTCATTTGAAATATCAAAAATTGTAACTAAGTCAAACTACGTATTCACCTCAGGATTGAGGTAATTACAAAAATACCCTTAAGGTGTAACAATTAGATTTAGAGTTTAGCAAACGGTTTGGGGCTCTAAACTAATTTGTTACCAGTCTATTCAATATGTTCATAACATGTCTAGGTTAACCGTTCGAGACTCTACTCCCATGCCCCAAGACTGGCATCCATTGGTTCAACCTAATAGTCGTAATCAGATTGGATTGCCCAGTCGATCCTAATACTACGGATATCGTTATGAACTTCACCCTTCATTCGTTGATGAAAGTTCCAAGACTTGAGTAATTTATAAACACACTTTAATTTAAAATAAAACTTTCAATTCATTCATAAGAATTCAATAATACTAATGTATGAGAAATAATAAATACAAATAAATAGTTATTACACGTTACTTTATGGACATATTCTAACAATAACTAGTAAGTCGACTTATCCAAAATGACATGTCAAGATGTACACATGGTATTTAAAGATAAGCCCATGTGGTGCCTACATGACATGACAAGACTCATGCAAAGTAACAGTGAATATGTTTGTAAGGGACGCCCATAAGTTTATAAAGGAGGTGAGTGTTGGAATTGCGGCACGTGAAATAGAGGAATTTAGTTTAAAAAATTTTATCGATCGGAAAACAATTACGACCCCACAATTTCTAAAAAATAATTTTTAATGAAATATAATTTTTCTCATCAAATTCATTATATATCTATACATAAAATCATAGACATATAAAGAAAGAAATTATAGCTCCTGAAGTTTATCAAGCATCCTCACTAACAACAAACTTGAGATTCCACGAACAATGGACTGTGAGATCCACACAAACATCTTCCGAATCAATCCTTGAACACACTAGGACGAGTGTAGGCACATAGAATAATTCAAGAATACTTTTTTGTCTCTAGATGTACTCAAAACATGAGATCTAGAGAAAGTCTTTTGAGACAGAGCTCTAAGAGATGATTGGAGAATTCACAAAGCCTTTGATTAACAATTAATCACATAAATTGTTTCGATGAGGCCTATATATATTATTCTAGGTTAAGGCTCATTAAGTTTTAGGGTTTACATAAAATAATAAGTTTTTTACAAATGTGCCATTGTAGTAGGACTCACTACAGTTTGCGTCACACTGTAGTGCCGCCGTGAACTACTGTAGTGCCGTGAGGCACTACGGAGTCCCACGCACCAGTGTAGTATCGTATGGCACTACAACTTACCACGTGCCACTGTAGTGCCATGTGGCACTACAGTGTGTCATGACAATCCCTGATTCAAAAATGATTATTGGCATGTGACAGTCTAACATGCCACTTGACAATTTTTTCAAATTTATTATTTATTTTAATCAGATAAATATATAGATATCAGTTAATTAACTTATCTGATCACACATATCACCTAACTTATTTGTTAGTTTCAAATAACAAATTAGCTTATTCCAATTCAAATTATTATCTTATAATAATTTAATATTATTTAATTTGAAAGTCAAATATAATGTCTCACTTATAGATTAACTACAAAAAATAAATAAATAAAATTAATTAATTATAATTTCTGAAATTATAATAAGTAATTTAATTAATAATTTCTTAATTAATTAATTTAACATAATTATATACTTGCCCTAGAAACTTATTTCCTTTTGCAAGCTAGTCATTTTCTTATGTCCTGAAAAATTCACACCCTCGACTATGTAGTATAGAGGTGGTTCGGGGACCATGGATCCATAATTCTAAGCTCCGATAAATCAGGTTATTAATTAAACTCTTTAATTAAATAATCTTATCTATTAATTCCATTTTTACTCCACTATAAATATGGAGTTGCACTATTAGTAATTACAGAATAATCTCGTGTAGTCCAATGATATAGCCATTTCATATAGTTCTGCCTCTAATGATTAGTTTGTAAATTAGAGCTGGTCAAAATTATCATTTTACCCTTCTAATTTCCTCTTGATCCTTAAGTACCATTAATTCACTAGTAAATGGTCAATTTATAATCTTATTATAAATTTGACCTCAATAACCATCCAGTTTCAGAATTAACACTTAGAAGAACTGATATATGATATGTTAGGAAGGCTTGGATTCTAAATCTTGTAAGATCATGTTCCCAGCCATCCATATCACTGAATGTCCAAAATAAAAGTCACTAGTTTGTTTTACGAACAAACCTTAATGAGTAAATCAAAAGATCCAATAGACATATATAAGAATTCATGACTACTCAAGATTTAGACTGATCTACATATGATCATTAGATTGATGTGTGTTAAATCTTTATGATAAATGGTAAGTTAATGAAGATATTAATCCACATCGGTCATGTCCTATATAATCTAATTATATAAAGTACATTCACTAAGATGTCTATCCACATCAGTGATTCGTATCTATATCACTTGCATCCAAGATGCTTAGCGAACCGTACTAACAACCATACTTTAATATGTCGTAGACAATTTTATTCATTATCTATGATCTTAATCATCTCGTACTAATACAATATCATAGTCCAATCAATGAATATGGAATTTTTAGATATTTATACAAACTATTCAATAATAATTCAGAAAAGATAATTATAAGAAAAATGTATTTTTATTAATTTTAAATTAAAAATGTCTTTACACATGCTTTGAGGGCACTATGCCCAATAATTTCCTACTTGCCATAAAGCAAATGTCGCATCTCTCTCAACCCTATATTCCATATATGACCCTCAAACGACTTCACATGAAGTGTTTCGGTAAAATGATCAACCAGGTTATTATCTGATGTTATCTTCATAACAGTCATATCTCCTCGGTGTATTATTTAGACGTTGACTTTTGACTACCTTATTTGATTTAGAATCAATATATCTAGTGAGATTCAGGTCTCTATATGAATAAATATGCATATAATTTCTCGTTCTTCGGAGATACTTAAGAATATGCTTTACCACAATCTAATGTTCAAAACTAGGAATTGATTGATAACGACTGACAATTCCTAATGCATAACAGATGTTCGTTCTCGTACACAACATGACACACATGAGACTCCTGATTGCTGATGCATAAGAAACCTTTCTCATATCCTCTTCTTCCTGAAGTGTCTTAGGACACTGCTCCTTGGAAAGGACAATTCTATGTCTGGTCGGTAATTGACCTTTCTTAGAATTTTCCATGGAGAATCTTTCCAGCACCTTATCAATATAAGATGTCTAAAAAAGTGCCAAGAGGTTGTTCTTCCTATCCATTAGGATTTGGATGCCTAGAACATAGCTCGTCTCTCCCAAATATTTCATTTGAAATTTCTCAGCTAACTACTGCTTTATCTTCGGTAAAGTTTTTAAATCATTCACAATGAGTGGAATATCATCTTATAAAGAACCAAGAAAACCACTATCTTATCTTTGATATATTTATAACCACAAGCTTCATCAATATTTTGTTCTAAACCATATGATTTCATAATCTCATCAAAAGTAATATTCCAAGATCTTGATGCTTGCTTTAATCCAGAAATGGATTTAAGCAACTCGCATACTTTCTGATCTTGTCCATTTGTCACGAACCCTTTTGGTTGCATCATATAGATGCTTTCTTCAAGAGGGCCATTTAGAAAGGTTGTCTTGACATCCATTTTCCATATTTTATAGTCTAAATTAGCGACTATGGATAAAAGAATGCGAATAAATTTTAGCATGACAACGAGAGAGAATGTTTATTTGTAATCGACTCCCTCCCTTTGAGTATAGCCTTTGGCTACTAGCCGGGCCTTGAAAGGCTCTACTTTACCATCTGCACCTCTTTTCTTCTTGAAGATCTATTTACATCCTATGGGCATGACTTCTTCAAGTGGATCTATAAGTTTCCAGACAGAATTGGAATACATTGATTCCATTTCTTGGTTCATGACATCTTGTCATTTCTCCTTTTCAAGATCTTTCATCACCTCTTTGAAGGTTAATGGATCATCCTTGTTAGTGTTTGTCACTAGGACATATGCCTTGAGTTCATAGTGAATAGGTTGTCTTACAAACCCTCCCACTACGACGTTGCACCAGGGTTTCCTGAACATGAACAGTGGTTTCTATGGTTTGTCGTTTATTAGTTAATGATGAAGTTGGTCAGATCTCGTCAGGTGTTAGTTCTTCAAGAACTACTTTGCTCTAAGACTTGTAATTTTCCATATAGTCGTGTTCGAGGAAAGTAGCATTTCTCGATACAAACATCTTTTGATCTTTGTGACTATAAAAGTACCCACCTCTTATTTCAGGAGAATAACCAACAAATATACACACTTTAGACCTTGAGTCTAACTTTTCAGGCTTAGGGCTACGAACGTGAGCTCGGCACCCTCATATACAAAAATGACGCAAACTAGGTTTGGAGCCTTTTCAACTTTAAAAGTGTCTTGCTTACAGGTTTAGAAGGAACTACATTCAAAATGTAGGTTGTTGTTTGAAGTACATATCCCCAGAATGTGAGTGGTAGTGATGAGTAACTTAACATCGACCTAACCATATCCAATAAAGTTTGGTTTCTTCTTTCTGAAACACCATTTAACTATGGTGTTCCAAGTGCTGTGAGTTGGGATAAAATTCCATACTCCACTAGGTAATCCTTGAATTCTAAATCCAAGTATTCGCTACCTCGATCTGATTGAAGTGTTTTCAAAGATTTACCTAATTGCTTTTCAACTTTAGCTTTGAAATCATTGAACTTTCCAAAAGTTTTAGACTTTCTATGCATTAGGTTAGTATAACTGTATCTTGATTAATCATCAATAAAAGTGACTAAGTACTCATATCCACCTCTAGCTTGTACATTGATCGGTCCACATACGTCACTATATACTAGTTCATGTGATTTTTTGGCTCTTTGGCCCTTTCCAGTCTTTTGCTCATTTTACCCTCTAGATAATATTCACAAACCGGAAGAGTCTCAACTTTTGTTCTCTCGAAACATCATGCTTTGTTAATCAGTTTATTCTGTCTAAATTAATATGTCACAACCTAAGATACCATAGATACGTATCATCTACTTAAGAAACCCTTTACCGTTTGTTACTCTTAGGATTTGCTACTTTAAATAATTTTGAATTATTGAATGTTTGTTTAGTTGGTTTTTAAGCATATACAACCCATTTGAAACCCTTGCATGACAAATATCGAATCCATTCTTAAAAATAATAAACATATTATTATTAAAAAAAATATCAAAACTTTGTTAATGCAATAACGATAAAGAAATCAAATTTCTAGAAAATTGAAGGATAAAATAAACATTGTTCAAAACGAGATAATTATTTCCAAAATTCAAATGGACTGTCCCCAATACTCTCGCTAATATGAGCGCACCACTGCCAACTCTCATTATCACCTTGCCATCAGCAAGCTCTCTTGATGAGTCAAGTATCTGCAAAGAAGAACATACATGGTTAGTGGCTTCTGAATCTATAATCCAGGATGACAACTAAACAAGCTTAAAGTACAAGTAAATCATATTTTACTTTCTTTTTCAGCTTGGAAAGATACTTGTTACAATTTCTCTTGCCGACAATGGAAACATTTTCCTTTGGGTTGTTGTCGTTCTTGTTCTTCTTGGCCTTGGGTGGTGTCTTGGTTCCTTTTCTTATTCTTACTTTTTCCCTTATCATTATTCTTCTTCTTTTTGTTGTTATTAACAATAGTCATAGAAAACTTTTGCTCAGCAACATTTACCTCACCCTCTTTGGTCATGCTCTTGTTGAGTGACTCAAAAGTCTACAGTTCATTCAACAACTGGGTCATGTTGAATTACAACTTGTTCATAACATAGTTGGTAGTGAACATGTAAAAAGCAAGTGTGAACGATTCAAGTATAATGCTGACTTGAGTTCGTTCATCAATGGTAGCCCCCTGCACCTCTGTCTCATGCATTATGTTGATCATGTTCAAAACATGTTCACGCACATAAGTACATATCTTCATCTTAGTAGTCATGTAGCTCTTAGTAGCTTCATGACGACTTTGATCAGATTACTGCTCAAACATTGCCTGTAAAGATGCCATAATCTCATAAGTAGTTTCCATGCTTTCACGATTTGTTCTGAGAACATCATTCTTGCTCATGAGCATGTAGCATTTAGCTTTGTTTATGGACTGAATCCAAGCATCAAATTTGTCCCTAATAATTTTAGGCGCATTGATAGTGGGCCCCTCAGGACATTGCTCAGTAAGAATACATTTGTGGTTCTCACATATAAATATCAAATTTAAATTCGATTTCCATCTTATGAAGTTATCACCATTCAATTTTTTGAGTGCAAGTAAAGCAAGAATAGGGTAGCGCATGGTAGACATATTAAAAACTGAAAAGAAATAAAATATACATCATTCAATATAATTGAAATAAATATAAAAAATTTCAGAATGCAAATGTGATGCATGAATGCAACATATCAAACACATAAACTTAACAATTACTAATCCACGATAAGACAACCTAACAATTAATCTGCTACCTTAGGGGCGGTCATATTGATTTTACTGTCTATGATACATTCTCATCCTTACTAATTAAAACTTAAAATATCTCATATTTCTTTTTAATAATAAGGTACCGTTTATTTGGTCAAGTCATAATCATCCCTTTAAAACTTAATTGTGACTTTGTGAGTGTAACCCATTATTTCAGATTCTATGACTTAATTTAGAAAATGCCGCCTTAGGGTCAGTCAAGTCTAAAGTACATCACTTAATCTTATCTTCTAAAGAAGTCAACCTTGATATTGATACAGTTCGAAACCTTCCTTAGGGGGACGAAAACAAAGCCGTCTGGAGGCCCTCACACTATAACAAATGTGTGTTTTTATAGCACACCACAATTGCGTTTTATGTCAAAATGCTAAAAGAGCCAATTTTTCATGGATAAGAGCCCGGGAAAACACCAACCTGCCTAAAATTAGACCTATCCTTCTCTTTTCACATCACAACCCTCTCTCATTCCTTCATTTTCTTCACCGTTTTCTCTCTACAATGAAGCCTTCTTCAACGCCCTCTCTCTTTCCTTCATCTTCTTCAGTGCCCTTCATCTTCTCTCTGCAACAAAGCCTTCTTCAACGCCCTCTGTCTTCAGTTCAACTCCCTCCATCTTCTTCAATGCTTTTCATATTCTCTTTACAACGAACACACAACCTAGCTAGGGCTTTAGCTTCGTCAAAGAAGAGAGAGAACATATCATATCCATAATCTTCTCTCTCTCGATTAGCTTCCATCTGTCTCTATTCAAGAATAGAGAACGAGGATGGGTTAGCTTCTGTCTCTCTCTTTTCTAATTCTTTGGTTTTTTGTTGTAAAAGTTAAAATCAAAGATTAGAGATCATCGACCCTTACCTCAGCCACGAAAGCCATAGTTTTGATTTTCAGGTTTGATCATTTTTTCTGAATCTTTCATTTTGTCTATTTTAGTGAATCTCTTGAAAAAGGTAATCAAATGTTTGATTTAGTTTATTTCATGTTTACTTGCGTTCATTCTGTCTTGTGGTGTGTGATACTTGAATTTTTTCAGGCGTTGTTTCTTCTATTACAAAACTGAGGTGAAGGCTTTAAGATAGTCTGTTATACTATATTAATCCATGCTTTTTGATCAATGGAAAGCTTATGGCATGCGCTTGAACATAGCAGCTGTAACTGCTACAATGTTTGATATTTTCTTGTTCTTAGTTTACTTCTTCTTCATGTTTTGGTCTTTTTCTTTTGGTCACTCAACAACTAGTATTAAAATTAACTTGCTTCTCCTGCCTTCCTCTATTTTTAGAGTATCACTAGGATTCGATAAGGACTACCAAGCGGTCCAAATTATTCCACAAACCAAGTTAGAAGTACTTCAATGCTAGATGTTTTCTGTATTGCAATGTTATCCATTTAATTGGATATCTGCTACTTCTCTTAACCTGTTTTGATTATAAGATGACAATGTAAGTGTAGGATTACGGTTATTCGAAGACCAAAGGCAGATTACGCTCGCACTTCCAATGCATTTGGTAGATGTGTTGAACGTTGGTGATGGAATTCAAAGTTTTTCTGATACTTCTGGTAATAGTTAGTCACGTTTTCTAGCATCGATAACTTATATATTAATATACAAATTGTGTACATGTAATCTATAGTGGTTTAATAGAATCTCTATCAGGTATGTATATGAAGAATACCCTTCTAACGTCAAATAATATGAGTGGTCAATGGATCCATTGCCATATGCCAACTCATTTCAAGACCGACCGCTTCTCCTTCTGATGCTACAAGTGCCACTTAATTTGATAATACCATAACGTCTCCATTGCCATATGCCAACTCGGCGAGGTCTAGCATAAATCTGATGAATACACCTTTTCCCCAGCAACAAACACAACAACAACATCAACATCAACAATAACAACCAATACAGTAAAGGCAAAAACTGATGCAATTACCACACCAACAGCAACTCCTTTCTCAGCAACAGTTCAGGCAATCTGCTATATAAGGACTAGGACAAATGCTATGCTCGCACTCTCTTTTCTTTTGATAGTTTACTCGCACTCCAGTTTATTATAATTGAAGCGATTGAATGTTTTCACAACTAACATGATTGACGTTATTTTTGAATGTTTACTAATTTTTTGTTGCCATTGTTATTTTTTTTACCATAAGAAACTAGAAGAATATATTAATGATAAATATTTTGTACAAAAGAGGATGCATTTTTGTATAGAACCTTTGATTTTGACATAGGCAGTGGTGCTACACAAAGTGAAAGTAGTGAAAAGCCAATAATTGTCTTTCGAAGAATGAGATCCTTGTATCACAAATGACTTGTTGAGAGCAAACAAAACAACTCTTGAGACGTAACTTCTAAAGCAGTCTCTTCTCCCTCCCCCTCTCTCTCTCACTCGCACACACACACCAAAAGACAAAAAAAAGAATCCTTGAACTTGAGTTTCATAATCTTTTCATTTGTTTATCTAGTTTCATGAGCTCATCACCATAAGTTATTACCGCTTTTTGTATATGCCATTTGATTACCTTTTTATTCAAAGTATTACATCTATGATTTTATCTATTATCTTTTCATTTATTCAAAGTATCACATGAATGATTTTATCTATTATCTTTTCATTTATTCAAAGTATCACATGTATGATTATCTATTATCTTTGTTCTCCAGAGCCAGTTGACGCAACTACATGACTTGCATGGTCAGACTCAGTAGAAGTTTCAGTCAGTAAGTGACTCATATAGCTTTGTTTTTACAACCCACCCCAGATTTATTATACTTTATACTGTGGACAATTCATTGCTTAGATAAATGCTTGTATCATCCAGTCAAGATAGCCTACAAAACCAACCTGTAGGGATCATTTTTATTGACATGATAGTGTGACGGAAGTCAAAGCATTATAAGTTTTGTTTTCTAGAAGATGGGATATTTAGGTTCTCGACAAGTTACTGATAGAGCATGTCGACTCTCATAAGCGAGTTAAGCTATATGAATACATGTACATTCAGTGATAAAAAATTCAAATTTTGGTCTCATTGGCTTTCTTTTTTTCCAAGGGGTTAAACTTGTAACTGCTTATGTTGTTTTTTAGCTTTTTAGTTACTTTTAGTATATATTATCTCCTACCATTTCCCACATACATGGAAAACATCCAATACAATTTTCTTAGACGTTGGGCAACTAGGAATTTTAAGGAAGGCTCAAATGAGTCGTCAGCTAGGTCAGTTATTTCGCACTGCAAATAATGCTCTTTTTAATGCTGCTCAGACAACACATAACTCTCAAATGATTAGTCCATTATATCATTTGGTTTGTAATGATTTCCTTAAGCTTGGTGCCCAGCCAGGTTAATTGATCTACTTTTGCTTCCTAATATTTAATTTTTAATATATCTTATATGTTTTTGGAGTTGTTGCTTAAATAATATTGCTTGAAATTTACTAATTTCCTATTTCTAGTTGTCAACTGGCTTTGATTTGGAATTCTTTTCATAAGTCTAATGTGTTTGAAAGATTTTTTATAGCTAATATAATATATATTCACTGGTATAGTAAATCATCATGCCTGAGCACCAATTTGCTACGTTTCTTTTATATATGATTAACTAATCAGTCATACTGAAAGTTCTTTCATTTTTAAGATATAAATTAAGAGAACTTCAATTTAAAGTTGCTTCTTAGGATCGTAATTCTTAAGTAGAAATACTTATACCACCAAGGTTATGCTAGTGCTTCAATGTATAATAGGTTATGGATTTATGGTCATTAACTATTATGTAATTACTTGTGGCTGATATTTTATTTACCCAGAATTGTCTTCAGCAGTATCTGATATTTCAAATGGTTACGAGAAATTCACAAAATTCTTGAAGAATATGCCCTATGTTGAATTCTATCCCGCATAGTCAATTGACATGAAGTTGGAGAGGTTTGACTAATGTAATATTGTCACATTTGGGATTCCATAATCTTTCTTAGAGAGTTGTTAGTATTACCATGAACGTGTTGTAGGATAAATCATTGTAGATAGCCTATGAAATGAGAAAACTGATAGTTGTCTGCTGTGATGTCTTAATAATTTTCAGTTCTCCTCAAACTACTATTTTGCAAGAAAGACATCATTCACAAAGAAGCAAGCTGATCTTTTTTCCCACCTGATTTTGCCGACGATTTCCCTGTTGCAATGCAGGTATAAAGTTGCTTAAGCAACACATATAATCTTTTAGCTCTTATATCTACAGTGATAAATGAATATTAGTATAATATAATCTAAAACTTTATGTTTACAGATATCAAATTCAAAACCAGAAACAAATATGTTGTTTCATTAAGCTTCTTTTTGTTTTTCATTTTCTACATTAATTTATATTAGAAACATAGTGAATATCTTGTTTGGAATCTTCCATAGTGTAATTATGGTTTGTTTTCTTTACAAATCACTACTTCCATCACTCAGGTCTCAACCATGTTAACAACACTGCCCTCACTTCAAAACATCATCTACAACTACTTTATAATGTTTTTCATATGTAGGTTCACTCTAATACTTCCTCTATATTTAATTAGTTTTTTGTTTGGTTAAATATACACTATATTTATGGATTGGTTTGAATGTAAATTTTAAATTTTCAGCAAAGAAGATGCTAATCAAGCCATGTTATATAGCTATAAGCATAGATTTTTAGGGTTTTCAGCAAGAATTAATGCAACAGGAAGCAACCTTGGCCAGTAATATAACTAACTAAGCTAATTATAAGTTAACATCCTTAATTTCTTCTTTTTTAATTATTCTTGTATTACCTATGAAATTATTAGTATTCTAATAATTAATAAAGAAAATAAAATATATGTAGAAAAAATTTCATGAAATGCAACTTAAAGTTACTGTTGTTTTTTGAGCTGGTAACGATGGTCCTAATCCTTCTTCGGTACAAAATGTTGCACCTTGGAGTATTTGTGTTGTGGCTTCTTCTACTGATCAAACATTTCCAACCAAGTTAATTTTGATTAAAATTGGTCAAAGCACTGATCTTGCCTCTATAGCAAACGACACTAATTTCTGAAGCTTCATAATTAGATTTGGAGTGTTACTAGATTTTAATCTTTCTCTTTATGATATATTACTTTTGCTTGTTTTATGTAAAAATTCACTATGTATTTTTCATTTGAAACTATGATTTCTAGCAGACAATAATCTGTAACAATTTTGAATAATTAAATAAAACGTTATGTGATTATGTTATTTTGTGATATTTTGTCAAAAAGTTATTATTTTTTATGTTGTACAATTGCAAGAATAAGTATGTTCGCTGAGTATTCATAACATTTATAGCATGAAAAGAATGCTATCTAAGGTCTTTTACAGCTTGGAAAATGCATGAAAGATATACACCGGCTTTAAAAAAATGCTATAAAAAATTTATTACAACATTTATAAATGTAAAAGGGCAACCATAGTACTTAAAAAACGCTATGGTAGGGATACATGTTGTATAAAAAATGATATGGCAGGGCTACCATAGCGTTTAAAAAACGCTATCGTAGGTTCTGACTTTTAATAACGTTGGCTAATATAGCATTTTGGGAAACACTTTGAAAACACTATCATAGCGGTTTTTGGCAGCTATCGTAACGTTTTTCTCTTGTAGTGTCACCATATCTCACATTGTTTGGAGACCATATGTTACATTAACATGTCAACCTTCTCCCAATCACTATTTTGTAATTAATGTGTTTCATTTTAACTAATCAATTAATTTCAAATTAGTTACTAGTTACAATAACCCTATGAATGTAAAATTAATTATTAATCCAATCTAATTGGTCTATGTTCATTTGGTCTTCCGAAGAGCCTAAAACTAATTTAGGTGAACTTAGAATAATTAACCAATTACATTCATCTACCTTTGATAAAACACTTTTAATTAAAGTCATTTATCCTAATGGCCAAACTAAGCGCATGCCTTTAGAGTTGTGTGATTACCAAGTTTAACTAATTTAAACTTAGCAATTTATATGTAATTGATTTCGTAAAAGAATCTATATAAACACAATAGGACAATCCTAATAAATCATGTTTCTTCAAATGAGATACAATAATTAAATATAACTGTGTGGGGTTTCATGTATAGCATGTGATCGACTAATGCATGATCATGTGATTAATTAAATTAATAAACATTTATTTAATAAATAAATAGACAATGATGAATCGAGTGATTATTGGGTATTTTTAAATTTATAACTTTTGTAAAAATTAGAAAAAAATTACAAAGCGGGTTTCAAGAATACATATTTTCAAAAAATGTTGCTTCTCCATTAGAGGCCATTTTTCATAATCTTCAAGCTTTGATCAAAATCATTTTAATTAAGAAAAACTATTTTCCTAATTAAATAATCCCATTAATTATCCTTTTAAAATTAATTGAATTTAATAGTCAAAAAATAATTTAATGACTTATCAAATTTGGGTCAAACCTAATCAATTATAAATTTTAATTTTTAAAAAATTAAATTGGATAACTATTCTTTTAAAATTACATTAATTTAAAATTAAAAGATAAAAGATAGGATTAAGGTTTTCGCGAAACATCACAGGGATAGAGCAACACGGTATTAGAACATTTGTGCCCCGTACCCTAGCAATCACAAGGATTGTCACCGGCGGTGGTACAAGACACTCCCATTATCGCCGGTGATTGCCCGGCCACTCCCGGCGGCACCACCGTTGACACAACTCCCGACGGCACCGCTGCTGTCATTTTTCCCAGCGGTGACTCTGTCGTCAATATTGCTGGCAAAGTAGCAGTGAATATGTTTGTAAGGGATAACCCTAAGTTTATAAAAGAGTCGATTGTTGGAATCACAGCACACACAACAGAGGTGTTTAGTTTAAAAAGTTTTATCCATCGAAAAACAATTGCGATGCCACAAGTTTCAAAAAATAATTTTTAATGAAAAATAATTTTTCTCATCGGATCCATTATATATCTATACATTAAATCATAGACAAAAATGAAGTATACGTCTTGTAGTCTATCACGTGTTCTCGCTAACAACGAACTTGAGATTCTACGAACAACGGACTATGAGATCCACACTAAGATCTTCTAAACTAATCCTCGAATACACTACGACATGCGTTTGCACGTTGTATAATTCAAGAATAATTTTTTGTCTCTAGATGTACTCAACACATGAGATCTAGAGATTTGAAGAAGAACTTTTGAAACAAAGCTTTGAGAGAGAATTAAAGAATTCACAAAACCTTTGATTAGTCTATATATATTTAGGTTAAGGCTTATTAGGTTTTAGGGTTTACATAAAATAATAAATTATTTACAAATGTGGAAGTGGGACCCACTATAGTCTGTGCCACACTATAGTACCGTGTGACACTGCAGTGTGCCGTGAACCACTATAGTGCTGTAAGGCAGTACAGAATCCCATGCACCATTGTAGAGTTGTGTGGCACTACAATGTGTTATGTGCTGTAGTCTCATGTGGTAATACAGTGTGTCCATTAATATAATCACTTCATGTAGTTTTGTCCTTCAATTATTGGTTCGTAAATTAGAGATGGTTAAAATTATCATTTTAGCCTTCTAATTACTTATTGATCATTCAATACCATTAATTCACTAGTGAATGGTCAATTTATAATCGTATTATAAATTTGAACTCAATAACCATTCAGTTTTAGAATTAACACTTAATAGAACTAATATATGATCCGTTAGAAAAGCTTAGATTTCAAATCTTGTAAGATCATGTTCCCAACCATCCATATCACTGAATCTCCAAAACAAAAGTCACTAGTTATTTTGCAAACAAACTTTAACGAGTGAATCAAAAGATCCAGTAGACATGTATAGGAGTTCATGACTACTCATGATTTAGACTGATCTACATATAATCATCAGATTGATGTGTATTAAATCTTTATGACAAATGGTAAGTTAAGAAAGATATTAATCCATATTGGTCTTATCTTATATAATCTAATTTATATAAAGTATCTTCACTAAGATGTCTATCCACATCAGTGATCCAGATCTAGATCAATTGCATCCAAGATGCTTAGCGAGCCGTACTAGTAATCATTCATTAAATATTTCATACTTTAATATGTCGTAGACTATTTTATTCATTATTTATGATCTTAATCTTCTCGTACTAATATGAGATCATAGTCTCATTAATGAATATGAAAGATATTTATACAAATTATTCAATAATAATTCAGAGAAGATAATTATAAGAAAAATATATTTTTATTAATTTCAAATTAAAAATGTCTTTACACATGCTTTGAGGGCCATATGCCCAACAACAAGCCCATTTATGAATTGTACGTTAAGTGTTGTAACCCTCCTTCGAGCTTAGTTATAAAAGCTTGAAAGCTATCCCTTGCCTGGGAATAATCTAGAGGCTGTGGCGTGGTAGGATCATGACAAGGTTACACTATATTAAGAGAGAAAAATCTCCTCGAAAGGTATGACCTCCTTAGCCGCTTTAGAAGTGTCCCCTTCTGATAAAGAAGGGTACGACGAGCTCATTGAACCACCCCTAGGAAAGTTTAGGGGCGGCTACTCGGTTGAGCCACCCCGGGGGAAGCTTGAGGGCGGCTCCTCATTGAGTGACCGTCCTCGGAATGGTCCAAGTGTGATCGACGCGGTCTTACAGTCTCTGTGAAGCCTAAAGGCAGGCGACATGGTTAAGCTCCTCTTCGAGGAGTGTGTTATACATTAGTGAAAGCCTTCCATTTGTGAGTTGGTGATTTAATTGCTCGATGCCACTGAGACATGACTAGTTGAAGACAAAAAGGGTGACCACGTTTTATAGGTGCGGTCACGTTTTATGAGTGTGGTCACATTTTAGGCTTGTCGCGTTTATCATATGAATTCTATGTTGTTACAAGGGACGAGTTCGTGGTCCCCACTTGGTCTCGTCTGTATAAAGGGCCATTGGTATCATCATGGGGATCACCACCATCATCATTACTCTCTCATTTTCCTAGACCAAGATACTAGAGAATATTTCACACTTGGAATTCTCACCAACCTTAGAGTAGTAAATACATTTATCACATTCTTGAGATAAACCTAGGGTGTTTGCCTTCACCCCTCCGGTCACACCATTCTCACGTTCTCAAGCTTACTTGTCATTAGACTAAGTCGCTCAATTTCATATCACCCTAAAACCCCTAAACAAATATCTTACGTACCAACTGAACTAACTCCCTAACTTAGCATCAATATCAGTATTTTGTTGTATATTGTAACCTACACTTGGACCCAATCGCTCTCACATACTTTATTTGAATTTTCTCTGCTTATGGCTATTACATTTTTTATGCTGTGTATGTTCAGTCATATAGACTCATATTACATTATATCTGTGGAGTGTAAAACCCATATGATCTCTGTAAGTGTATGTTATAACTTAGTATGATCATATTTCTATCTTAAATTTTTAGATCGTCATTGTCTGGAATTTTATGAGTGCATGACTAACAATTTACCAACAAAAATCATGTGCAAAATACGCAATAAAAACAGTAATATATTAAGCATATTGATGACATTTCTTACAGATGTTAACTCTTTCTGTCAATATGGAGGAATTAATAGCCGGGTTACAGTAAACCTCAAGAGAAGTACCCTTATTTTTTTTAATATCTACCGTTTAACTCCTTAATATAAAGAGGAAGTTGATGTAGTTTTTTTATAGGTTAATTAACCACCTATAAATGGTAAATTTTTTGAATTTTTGATAAAATAAGACACGGATAATCTCCCCACTCTTTCTCTCACTAGTTTATGCTTGACTTTTATACACAACCATGCATCGATTATTATTTGAGATAATCCAACTATTAGCATGATGCCTTGTTACTCAAATTTGTCATTTTTTTAAAGTTCACCCAGTCATTATAGGAAAAATTGCTGTTCAAACTGCAAAAATGATTATAAAACATTTTCTTACCAAAATGGCCGGAAGGTGTAAAAGGTTTGTTTGTTTACATCTCTGTAATTTTTGTAAATAAATTATTTATTTCAGTTATTTTTACAAACAAAAAAAGTTCTCGATCTTTTTATACAGTTTGAGCTGAAAAGTTGATTTTCTTATCATTTTTCGACCATTATATGTCATATCATAAATATTCTTTTCACAAATATCATCAAATAAAATTATCAAAATACTTAGTAATTAAACAATATTAAAAGGTACAAATAGTAAATATATATTTTTCGTGAAAGAGAAATATTTATATATAAAACTTAAGATGTCACAAATAAGTTATATGAATTCAAAATTAATTAAATATCAATCGTCACCATTTTATAAATATTCGATAAAAAGCTTAACTTTTGTTATTCATCAAGGACTTTTTTACTCTTCTCCATAAAGTATTTATTAAAAAATTATTACAGAATTTATAATTTTAAGAATTTCTTAAAAAATTAAGTATTTTAGTTAAAATGCAAATATACGAAGTCTTAGTACAAATAGAAAAATTTTGATGGTTGGAATTTAACGAATAAAAAATAATTTAATTTAAGGGCATGGCATGAAGAAATGTTTGATGACTATCTATAATCATTGACGATACTGATAAAAAGTCATGAAAAAATAGAGAGATAGATTATCCATATCCCATAAAATATCAATATATAAATAATTGACACTATTTTTAATTACTTAATCAAATTAGATTTTGTCTCATTCTTGATCTTGCTATTAGATTTCAATATCCTGTTTAAAATTTTATTTTTCTCATTTTTTTTATCTCTAGCATGTGAATTATGGATATTTTGTCTCATTCTTGATCTTGCTATTAGATTTCAATATCCTGTTTAAAATTTTATTTTTCTCATAGTTTTTTATCTCTAGCATGTGAATTATGGATATACTTATTCATGTAATTAATATAACATTTCTTAACGACTGAACGACGCTTAGCATTAGGATTTTGTAATAAATAATATGAGAAGCTTCATACCTAGTGACTTTTTTTAACAAAATGATTAATTGTAAGTTTTTTAAAGTTCAATGACTAAATTGACAAAAAAAAAACCAAATTTGTATAGAATGTGTATTAGGAAGCAGTGAAAGTGCATACTTTTATATTTTAACCTCGAGCCAATATTCCGTTCCTTCCCAAAATGTTGGAAAAATTTTCTCTTTCGAATATTAATATGATATTAACAATCGAAGAAAATGCTCATTCTCATGCAAAAAAAAGGTTAGAACTTAGAAGGCAAACATCATTATTAATTGATGCAACTTCATCAACATACAAAACATAACACAATTATTTCACTTATAGCTTCCCTTTTGACAGCAAAACTTTTACAATAGTTCTACTATGATTAATTTGTAGAATTAATTAATTTAATTAGTTATTCAGTGAGGTGTGGGTCATAGCTAGATTAACATATATGTTGTACTAAGATTAAATAGTTAATCGGTTCGTGAAAGTCGTCCTTTAATGAGAATCTTTGTCCTACATTGAAAAGTTATAGAAAAAATTTCACTAGTGTATAGTATAAAACAAACCAATTAGGTATAATTTTGAAATTAAGGAGAGTAATATTGGATTTGAGAGTTTCACAATGCTCACGTGAATTGACACATTTTCTGTTAGGGGTCTTTAAGCAGTTTTTCTACTAAAAATCAAATCAAACTGAAATTTCGGTTCGGGTATGCCGAACCGACCCGCTAACGAAAAGTTAACCGATTCATACTGAACTGAAAGTTTTGGTTCGATTCTCCGATTCAGACTTAGAAATGAAAGAGAAATATTTTAATAAATTTGAACAGAAAATTATGAAATAAATAATAGAAAATTAAAGTTTCAGTTCGGTTTGATCTTAAAATACAAAATAAAAAAAACTAAAATTTCAGTTGGTTAAAAAATCGCTAAATCACGAAGTAAAACTTGAAGAATAAAATGAAAAGAAAAAGAAAGAAGACAGAAGTGAAACAGAGACGAAAAGAAAAAGAGAGAAGAGAAGCAGTACCAAGGAAGAAGATGAGCAAGAAAGAAAGAATGATTTTATTTATTATTTTCCCTGGGTAACAAGCACCCCAACATTCCAGCATTTATATATCCACACACTACAAAAAATATGACGTTTTATAAGAGACAGATATCTTCATAAAAAATAATCCACAAAGATCATGTTGTACCTGTGACAGCCCCTCATATTAAAAATATGTGTTTTTCGCGCAACGCCTCTTGTGAAGACTCCTGTGATATCTCACTTTTTGCAGGATTTTTACTCTTGTAAAACGTTATTTAATAGGATTTTCATACCCCTGTTGAATGTATTCAACAAGTATTTATTAATACTTGTGAATTAACATTCACAGGTATTTTTGTATTCTATTAATTCAGATACCATAAAGCTTTTTGAATCTCATTGTTATAGTTTTTTGTTTAAATTATGCCTCTTACAAGGAGATTTTCCTGGCATTTTATAAATATTTTTTTACAATCAATTTATATGCACCTGTTTACGTACCTATTAAAATATTCAAAATTAATACAGTACTAGATTAAAAAGCATTCAAACATCATGTCATTTTCATAAAATATTATCCAAAAGTATCATCCATAATATCATCTAAAAGTATTAGTACTTTGTCTACTAATACAACATTCATTTTTAAAAAATAAAAAATATCTAAAAGTTTCACAGATGCTACAAAATAATTTCAAATTTTCACTGCTTAACTCTTCAAAATTTGATGTCATGTTGAAAGCCTTCAAGGGATTGTAGGTCCTGCATTTTAAAGAATAAAACAGTAACTTTAAAATAGTTTTACATTGCTCACACCACCATTTTATACTTTACGAAAAATAACACTGCATATTTTTAAGCACAGTATATGGTTTTATAGAATTGCATAGCTAAAACAGTATTAACCCACACAGTAGCATAAAAATTGATCCAAATTGTTCATCTCTATGCCTATCTACTGTTTTAGGCTCCACCATTTATCTAATAAAATAACTCTTCCTGTCTCTTTCCATTTTACTACTTCTAACTATTCATAAACAGTCATGCATCTAAAATCTTAATAACAATGTAACTACAATGATTTACTTGTAATAAAACCTTAATAACAATATAATATCTTACATTGGTAAATCTAATAAGACTAGAAGAGGCTGCCCCGTGTAGTACACCAACACTCAAAACACAAAACCTACAATTATACGATCACTCGTCACACGCAAATAGTATCGTTCAATGAGCAAATAAGTCGAAGATAATTCACCATAATATTGACAAAAATGCAGAACAACTAATAAAGCAAATGACCACGACTATTTTTCACAACAAGATAAATAATAACAAATTACACTTGTTTATGTACTACATTTACATACACAACATGTATACACAGGAGAAAAAGCTAAAGCTTAGTTTTCAATTACTTCAAAAACTTGATAATCTAATAATTCCATCACATTTATTGGTTCTAAAATGATCCAAAATAATTTAAGTTATTAGCATTTTAAACAAAGACCTCTTATCAGTGTGTTAGCGGAGGTAAGTTAATTACATTCTTAATAGAGAACACTTGTATACAAGATCTTATACCATTAGCTGAAATAGCATGTTCCACTAATAATCTCAATACACTGCTTAGTGACGTGAAGCTTCTTCTTAAAAGGGTTGGGAATACATTATAAAGATAGCTTCCAACACCATGAATATACATCTTATCTTAGCAACTATCAACAACATGACCAACCAAATTCAACAATTTAACACGTCATAATGAAAGCTCATAAAAGGTTTCCTTTTCAACAGAAAAATGGAATTAGAATATAAAAGTGTACCTGATCAAGTACAGGCCTTGCATGAGCGTAATTTATAGGCACATGTGCAATGCCGTCAAAGAAGTCCATGGAGCTTTTAGTAACAGTGTAAGGAAAGCTAGTGTCTATGTAATGTATGTTATTGCCATTCATTTTAAGCCACTATTTATCTCTAAATTATCTAAAATCGAGTTGATATTTATCTCTGGACTGTAAAAGGATTGGAAGATATAAACACGAAGATAATCGAATGTTGGTAAGAAATTTTTCTACAGTAAAGATTGAATATCAAGTAGACTACAAAATAAGGATGTTCCCTATCATAGTATTGTAGAAGAAATACCATCTTTGATCTTATGGTTCGACACAGAATAAACTAGTACGTGTAGGCACTGAAAAGAAAGGCCCAAGATGAACCCCTATTTGAAAATTAGGATTTAACTAACCGCTACCTCCTTTTGTAGCTAACACAACACTTAACGAAAATCATGTGTAAATATACCCAGCTAAATAAAATTAATGCCTTCATCTCGTCTTTTGTGTCCATTAATTAATATTTCTTGAGATGAGATCTCAAGATAGATGAAAGAAGACAAGTGGAAAAATATCAAACTTGTAAAACATTAAAGGGCAGTATACACTAGAAGAGTAATAGACTTTTCAAACAAGGACTTGTGTGATTGCCTGTGATTTCATGGAAAACCATGAGCATAAACATGGAGGATTCAGTGACAACTTTTAGCATCAAAGCATAATAAACTAAGACAGAATTAAAGGCTTTCAATTGTTTTGCATCTCCCAAGTAATTTAGTTATCATTTTTTCTGATTTAGCATGTCATAAACAATTATCAGAAGTAGTGAAATATATATGAGTACCAAAAGTTGAGAATAGTGATAAGTGTCATTATATGCCAAGGCAAGACTCTTGCCATTAACTGTTTTCCTATAAATAAATAAATAAATAAATAAATAAATAAAAGCATGGTCTGGCAAGATTACATTAATACATGCCACTGTGAAGATGCTAAAACCACCATTGGCCTAATTGATGTTATCTAAGCAGCCTCTAGAGTCATCTGCTTGCGTTTTACCTGCATAGAACAGCAAGCCAAGAGAACAAGTAATGGATGTCTAACCTGTGATTTAAAGCAATTCCTATAAGCTCCTTCAAAACCTACATAGAACAACAAGCCAAAAGAACAGTCTATAGAGTCATCTTCTTGTACAGTCTCATACATATAAACTTCAGCTAACCTCAAAGCTTACACAAACACAGGGTCTATGGTCAACTAACAATTAAAGGTTCAAACAAAAATCAGACACATGCATGCCCAGCAATCGGGAACACAAACTCAAATTAACTCAGATAAAACTTAAAAAGAATTTTGATAATGAAACCCTTACCTCTGGTTCTGAGCTGTGAAATCGAAGTACGAGGTAATGAAACCCTTACCCCTTCACGCTTGTAAAAGATAGTATATAGACATTGGGGTATTATAGGAACCATAGAGTAATGTACCTGATTTACAAAATCATATAAGACCTAGAGGATTTTCCATGATTCTTTTTGAAATTTTCTCTCTATCCAAACATACAAAAAATAGCTCAAATGAGTAAAGAGAGCAAACAAAAAGCTGAGACAGATGAATAATCATCCATCTGGCTGCTATTTTTTTACAAAACTTTTTCAGAAAAATAAAGAGGGTAAATCCAATCTAAACGAAGAGAAAAAAAATTTAAAGCATAACCAGAGGATTAGGGATTTACACCTGAAACGGAGAGAAGTTGAGACATGATAAAGTTCATGCTGGTAATCAGAAACCACAGAGTTATTATTCATTTTCTACACCATCACAATATATAAAAATTATAAACTAAAGATACTGCAGCTATAATATAAATTTATAGGTTTTAATATTTGTTGATATTTGGATAGCTTGCTGCTATGCTCCTAATAGATACAATAATAAAAGAGGAAAGTCATGAATGAAGATGGAATTAGTTAGTACGTATCCCTGCCTCAGCTGATGCTGCTGATCTTGGGCCATAGGATATGCTTGTGGTTGGGACATTCTATAGTAGGGCTCCTTGAGATCAAGTTTCCATGATGATACTTGAAGTACTTTTCATTGCTCAGCACCAGGTCCCCACATTTTAGCTGTTCAAGTTGAGTAATAAAATTGTAAGAAAAATTAAGAGAAAAAAAGAGAGTGCGAAATCGGCATAAAAAACAAGAGAGAAGATAATACCAACCTTTGAGGGTTAGATTAATGGTATAACTTTGAGCACTATGTGCAATCATGTTTAGTTTGCCAGTGATCTTCATTCGGTTGACTTCAGCACTTAAATCCTTGAGAATTCGGACTCTGTCACATAAAAGCCGCAAAATTCCTTCTTTTCTTAAAGCTTCCTCTTTCAAGGCTACCAAACAGAAACAACTCCGTGAACAATGCTCTCTGCTACAGGTACCATATTTAGCAAAAGTTCCTTCTCATTCAACCAATTTTGAGAGAGAATAAATAAACAAAGTCGAAATGAGCATAACACATGATACAATAGTGTAAAAATGAAGAATCGCCAAAACTCACCAAAAAAGACAGAGACCAAACCACATAACCAAAACATCAACTTTTGTGGAGCTTCAATCGGTAACCTAGCCCTCTATTCTTCGGCGTGGCTAAGGCAAGGGTCAGGGCTCTCTCATCTTAGATGATATCTTCTTAAACGAACTCTAGAGAACCAAAATAATCTTCAACCTCGCAAGCCCTAGTTCATTCTCTGTTGTTGAACGAGATAGAGAATCTAATAGAGAGAGGGAAAGAGACAAGCTAATCGATGAGGCTCTGCTCTCTTTTTTTTGACGAAGTCCTCGCCCTAGGTTGTGGGTTTGTATGTTGAGAGGGAGAAGTTGCGAGAGAGAAGGGTAATTGAGAGAGATCAATTCTAATTTGCGGTTGTGTATTTTGATCGAGAGACAATAAAATCGTGATGGGTATCAACAATGAAATCAAATCGCAATGGGTATCGACAAAGAAAGCAAATCGCTATGGGTATCGACAGAGAAGGAAAATCATGATGAGAGAGATGGTTTTGTTTTTGAGAGGGAGATAAGGCAATCGTGATGGTAAAGAGGGTTGATCTGTTTGTGTTTTGTATTTTAGAGAGAGAAGGCACATTTTCTGTCTCGCTTCTAATTTTCACTCAGTCCGGCTTCTATTTTGCCCCGCCCGCTTTTTTTTTTTTACTTTTGACATGAATAATTTTTACTTGATTTTTAATTCTCTCGTTGTTTCTTGTTTTTAATAAGAGAAGACTGCAACTCTTGTATTTTATTTCTGTAGAATACTATATTTCTTGTAGTGACACAATATTAGTTATAACATAAAACTAAGCCAACTAATACTTAACTAATTACTGTTTTCAAAACTTTGATTTTTTATTGGGCTCTTGACAAGAATGACCATGTTATGTAGTTAATAGGAAAAACGATTCCTAAAAATTATTAGATAGAAATATAACCCTTTTAACTACTATTTCATAGTAAGTAGAATACCAAATTTTAAAAATACATTTGTTATGTATAAAAGAAATCAACTCATGCAAAACTTCATGCAAAACTTTAGAAGGGGTCATCTTGTTATATTAAAAATATAATTAAGGATTATTTTTTCATGTAGAATTTTAAAAATGCCATCATCATAATTTTCGTTCTTTATTCTAGTTGAATCAAAGACCCAAAAAAGAACCGAACAGACCAGTTATTTTTTATTCGGTTCGGTCGCGGGTACAACAAATTCAACCCCTATTTCTTGCACTTTATAAGTGGTACAACAAATTCAACCCCTATTTCTTGCACTTTATAAGTGGTACAACAAATTCAACCCCTATTTCTTGCACTTTATAAGTGGTGCACTTGGCAATCATGCACTTTTTTTTGTTCGGCTATCCGACGGATTTATGAGCTGTTATTGGAGGTTTATGGCAATTACAGGAAGTTAATTAACTTCAACAAATGCAACGCTTCATCAGTAAGTTAGTTACGTAGAAAAAGTGCCATTGACATCTATAAAAACCTAGTGGTTTGGAAGGTCACTGATTTTTTTTTCTTAGAAGTAAAGAGAGTTATCCAGTTTGTCGGTTAATAATTCATGCTTTGTTGTATTCTGCATGTGATTTGTTATTATTATTTCAGTAGTCTCTTTAGAGTGGGGTAAATTTCACTTTAAAGAAAATTAAATTAAAAATCTCTCTCTAACATGCACTCAATGGTTAAAGAGCATAAATATAATTAATTATAACTATTAGAACTCATTCATGTTCAAAGTGTACACCTAAAAGTCAAACTAAGGCCATCTTAATTTTCTTCTAGCTTGGAGTGTGAATGTTTTATAGACAGAGTTGCATGTATGCATGTGCATGTCTTTACTCCATTCAAATTTATTGATGAATCCACCCCATGCACCCCTTTCAACTTTGCTAATTTATTGTTAATCATTAAGTTAAGCTTATGAATACAACAAAATAGAGAGAGAACATTTATTTAATTTTCAAATCAGGATTGTCCAAGCCTTCGGCTACTTGAACTGCATGTGAGAATAAAAACTGTAATATGTTTCGAGGAGTGCTAGCCAGCCACCCTTCCTAGTTTACTCTGTTTATCACTTTTTCTTTTACATGATGACAAAAGTTATTTCATTATTTTTTAAACTTCTAAAAAATAATGAATTAATTTAACATTTTAGTATAAATAAAATTCAATGTTTTTATTTATTTTTCATAAAAAAGGAAAATATATTAATAATTAATTTAGTTTTTTTATATAATCTTTTTTACATAATAGACTTTGTACATTACAAAAAATAACGCCATTTCGAATTTTATAAATGTTGGTAGTATATTGATGCATATTATAATATAAAACATGTTGCCAAAAATGTTACCAGATTTTAGGAAACCATTTATTTTTAGGGTAAAAAATTAATAAATATTACTTCATACAATGATTAGTTTTAAAATGTATAATACTTGAAAATCTAGGTAAAATATTTGAAAACATGCCATATACTTTAATGTGCATTATATATTATTAGAATTTGATAAATAAGAAAATAGTAATATTATTTTTAAGTTGTAACTTTTAATGTGAAAAAACTATTTCAACAAAATAAAAATAAATAAATGTGTATTTGTAATATTTTAGTCGATTTTACAAACACGTGAAATATTATGTAATTATATTTTATAGTAAATAGTTTATGGTAATTCAATACTTTTAAAAATTTGAGAAAAAGATCACTACAAGGAAAAAGGTGTATGCCGGCGGTTTTTTGGTGCAATAGCGGCGGTTTTAACCACCAGCATAAATTCATGCGGCGGTTCGAAAATCGCCGCCAAAGCCAGCGTCGCAAACACTTATATTGGCGGTTTTGGTCACTATCGACATAACCGCCATTATTTTTGTACTTTTAGCGGTAGTTTTACCTCGCCAATGTCGGTGGTTGAAACTGCCGCCATTATCTATACCGGCGATTACATGGTACAAAAACCGTCAGTATAAACAAAAAATACATGCTTTATAGGCGGTTTGAACTTCCGGGATATTTCTAAAAAATCGTCGGTAGAATTTTTTTTACAACCCCTCCTCTCCTTTCCAAACATCCCATAATTTTAAAACTACATGTTTCACAGATTCAGAATGCATCAAATTTCACATTCACCAAACAAATTTATAGCGTGACAATTTCAAAGTATAAGTATCTAAATTCAATTCATGTTACATTGAACGTAAAAAAATATCAATTCAGAGTTATGACATAATTCAATTCAAACATTCGTAAATACAAAAGTAAAAGCACCATGAGTTCAAAGATAAGCAAAAATAATATCTTAATCGCCATGGAACTACGATCATGAAGTTGATGGAGCTCCAGAATCCTATAAAGACATACAAATGAACCAAATTAATATTAATGTTGGAATATATAATTACGTAAAGTACATATTCATTAGACATCTTACATTATTTTCACTGGGGAATTGTGAGGACGAAAGATTTTGTACTTGCATCATTTTAATAATGTATGCTAGTTGGGTTTGAAGCTGAGTCTGACTAACTTCAAGTTCATTGAGCCTCGACTTTACCCTCTCATGTTCCTCAAGTGGAACGAACGTCTCTTCTGAAAATCACGACTATTTTGCGATCCAAATACAGTGGTGGGAGTTGGACCTAATCTCATTCCACGGACTCGTCTAGGATGCTTTGGACCCATAACTTCAGAATATGCATCTCTAGCTGAAATACTGTTGCTATTCAACGTTTGGGTCACACAAGTTCTTGCATTTTCTCCTACAACACAAATAAATAATTTGATCACATATATGACAAATATAGACTAAAAAATTAAAAATATTGATAAATATAGACTTAAAATTATTTCTTAAAGCTCTAGAGGTAGATTCAAGATCCGCCCAATTCCCATTGGGCTCTCTCCCCAACTCCTCCGTCTACCATTATGCTTAAAAAATTATATTGTAGATCGCAATACTAAAAACAAGAATACTACGTACTTACAATAAAAAAATATTTACGTACCATTTCATTTTTTTGCACCATGCTTTTCCTTCCCAAAGAATGTTTTATGGTTTACTTTGATCACACTGCAGTATTTGTTTCACTACGAGCATGTTATTTGAGAAACAAAATTAGTATTTATTCTACATTCTAAACAAAATTCATTATAAAAAAAATTGTTATACCATTCATTTAGGAAAGAACAAAAAATGGACAACAACATTCCACTGATCTCTAGGAACATCATATGGTTTATGTCTCAGACATTCCTCTTCGCTTGAATATTTCATCGTATATGTTCTCCTCAATTTACTTTTAGTATCCTTGCAACTCTTATTAATTAAAGACAATGTTATCTTACGGTTGGATTCTGTAACTTCCCATTTACTCTGAAAAATTTCAAAGGCATTACTTACTAAATATGTAATGGATGATATGATTACAAAGTCTATTTATACCTTCACAATATCCCATACTGCGTTCTTGTACATTTCAGGCATCTTCTTCCAAGTATCGTAGATGATTGACAATAGATCATAGCTGTGTGCTACTGAAGCAAAAAATATGGTATATAATGCTGCTTAATTCTTGATCGGTTGTTTTGCCGAGTTGAATTCACATTTCACTCTCTTCCCTTCAGGTAGATTCTATATTTCATCCATTCGAGTCTTGCCTCGTGCATTTCAGCTAGAGGATCCACGGCTAGAGGATCCACCTGCGTATACAATATTATTGTGTATGTTAGACATTATATGAATACGAACAATGATTTGTATGAAATATTAAATAAAGGTTATACCTGTTAATTCACTAGGACCGTCACATGGTGGATCTTGTGAACTGACGGACTCTTCCTCAGCTATACGCAACTATCTACCACGGACCATGATGAATATACTTGCATAACAAAACATATAATTACATTATCAAAGTGAGACATAGCTTATCAAAACTATCAAATAGATAGATTCTAAGAACCGTGATCATTTTAAAAAATTAAGTATTAACACTATCAAATAAAGATATACCTAATTCAAATAGTAACACAATCAAATTGAGTCATCACTATTCTAATCAAAACCAACATTATATGAATTGTAATCTAAATGAGAATGATCATGTATATCACTTTTGAAATTTCTCACTACTTCAATATCAAGATTTTCATCATTATTTAGGTCACCCATGTCAAATATGTCTCTTGGTTTTGTATGCACCACAACATGCCAATCTTTATCTTTTTTATCTTGTACGTAATACACAAGACGTGCTTGAGATGCAAATACAAATGGTTCCTATTTCAAATCATCACCAGTGTGAACAAAACGTGAAAAATTAATAAGTGTAAACCCAGATTCATCAACTTTTCTTCTAGCATTCGTGGTGTCAGTCCAGTCACACTTAAATAACACTACTTTGAACTTATCGTAGTAGTTAAATTCAATAATCTCCTTCAATATCCCATAATATTTTACTTCTCATGTTATTGGATATGTATCCCTCGAACTTGCGTAACTTCTAGTATCAGCAGTCACTAAAACCCCACAATTCTACGTCTTTAATATTGCATCACTTTCTTTTATGCGAAATACAAATCCGTTTACATTAAATCCCGCATATTTCTTTACCACTCTATTTGGACCACGATCCAACCACCTTATTTTGTCTGACACTTTATTCCTGCTGGCCTATTTAATAAAAGTATATTAAGAATTAAATCACAAACTTTTAATACCAAAATCACCTAAACTTAACTAACAAACTTAAACTTACATACGTTTGAAGCCATCTAATCAATTTTTCATGTACCAAACATTGGATGCATTAAACAAATATTCAACAATTAAGTTGAGATAGATGTAAAAGTTAAATTATTACTGTTGGAAAGGTTCTGTCAAATGACAATTCAATAATTTAAATCTATGTGCTTGTAACCAGGACTTCTCATCAAGATAACCTTCCTTTGTGATTTTTGTTGGCTGTCCTATATAAAGAAAAATAGCATCATGTGTGGTTTCTCATCTTCACCATCCCAATTTCTAGAAGGATGATTAAATCTTATTTCAATTCCTTCAAGGTATCTCGAGCAAAATGTTGCACACTCATGTATTATGTATCACTCCATTATAAAACCTTCTGGATGAGCTTTATTACGGACATATGATTTAGCTTACCAAGATATCTAATACAATTATATGTAAGAAATTAACATAAGCGCATGTGAATTTTTACATTGTGAAGTAATGGACAAAACTTTTTATATTGATACCTCTGAATAGGATATATCCATCTATAATGCACGAGTCCAGCAATATTTACCTCATTTTCCAAGTGTACCATGATGTTGAAAAAGGATGGAGGAAAGATTTGTTCCATTTGACAAAGTATGACCACAATCTGAGACTGAAGATTGCCGATCATATCTATTTGTAGTCTTTTAAAACATAATTCTCTGAAAAACCAACTCAATAATTCAAATAAAGCATAGTAGACGTTCTTTGCTAAAACACTCTGTAATGCTTTGGGTAAAAATTGTTGCATGAAAATGTGACAATCATGAATTTTAAGACCTTGAATCATGCATTGCGTTAAATCGATGCAACGAGAAATGTTTTATGCATATCCATCAGGAACTCAAATACTCTTCAGTACATTAAAGAATATGTATTTTTCACCATTCATCATTGAAAACAAAGTAAGGGGTAAGTAAGTGGTATCACCTTGAGTCATTGGATGAAGTTGACTCATTATTCTCATATGTTGAAGGTCTAGGCTAGCCTTATAATTATCTTTATTCTTTCGTGGACCGTCAAGAATTGTCACTAGTACGTTATCACATACATTTTTTTCAATGTGCATTACATCAAGATTATGGCGTATAATATTAAACTCCCAATAAGATAGTTGGAAAAATATTTTCTACTTCTTTCAATATTGCACATTATCATCACCAGATCTTCGTTTTCGACCAGATTCTTTATTTTTTCCAAAAGTGACATTAAGGCCTTGGACTTGTTGTAAAACATCTTATCACGTAGGCGAAATATGGGTCGGTCTATTCTCAATTGTGCCATGAAATTTTTTACTATCACCACAAAACCTATGGCCAGGCTAAAAAAATCTCCTATGACCCATGAAATAAATTTTTTTACTATATTTTAAGCGTTGATATTTTGTCTCATAATTATAGTGAGGGCAAGCAAAGTATGAATGTGTACTCCACCCAGACAAATTATCTAATCCTCGAAGTCACTAATGGTCCCAACAATGCTACACGCATTTTAAAAACTTCGTTCGTTGATGCATCATATGTATCAACACCCGTTTTCCATAATTCTTTCAATTCTTCTATCAAATGTTGCAAATACACATCAATATTATTTTCAGGAATTTTAGGCCCAGGGATATGAGAAGAGAGAATTAATGATGTCTGTTTCATGCACATCCAATGAGGCAAATGATATGGAATCAAAAGAACATGCCACATGCTATAACTGGCACTCATTGCTCCAAGTCTAACATTATGTGGTTCATATGAAAATTCAGTATGTCTAAGGTCAAATGATTTCCAAGCAGCCGAATCAACAAGATGTCTTAAAACACTATCTTCAGTACGCTCTACATGATGCCATCTCATATTGTCAGCAGTGCTAGATGATATGTATAGTCTCTGTAACCTCTCTTTTAAATGAAAGTAACCCATCACTAGTTACTTCTTCCTTTTTCCTTGAGATTGTGATGTACTCTCACTCTCCTTGGTTATCCACCTTGAAGTACCATAAGTGGTACATGATTGTTCTTGTTCTTTGTCTTTCTGATATAATATGCAATTATTTGGACAAGCATGTATCTTTTCATAACCAAGAACCAACTTTTTTATAATCTTCTTAGCTTCATTAAATGTATTTGGCAACGAAAATCCTGCATTACGTAGTAACTCAAGCAACCCCAATAGTGCCTCATTACTCAATCCATGAAAGCACTTGACGTGGTAAAGATGTACAATATATGAGAGCTTCAAATTTTTTTTGCATCCTGGATACAAATGTTCATTAATATCTCTAACTAAGTCAGAGAAATCATTGACCTCTACATCTGCTTGTTGAGCATCTTCATTTAGTTGCTCATTTATATAATTAGTAGTTGGTTTTGTTTGTAAATCACCTATTCCTCTCGTATTATACATAACTCTGAATGTATCACGTAATAAGTCATGCATATTGTCATCATAAGCTCCATGCACATATGTATAGTTCGTATATCTTTCATGAAGCTCTTCTTCTCCATTTGAATTTTACAATATTGATTCACCATGAAAAAAGAAACATGTATAACGAATCTAAACCCATTACACATCAAGTGCTCATACACACTCTTCTTATTCATCCTCAGCATATTTACACAAGGTTTACATGGACACAAAATCCTACCTTCTAGGGAATCTCTTTCAAAAGAAAAATAAAAAAACTCTTTAACTTCATTAAGGTACTCTTGACTAACTCGAGAGTTTCCAAACCAACTTTTATCTGTGATAAAATAAATCTAAACACATCATAGTGAATAGTTTAATATAATGGAAATAAGAAGAATATTAAAGTGATCACCAAATTAGATTATCAGCTCATCTCAATACTATCTTACGTATTTATTAGTGCAACACTTTGTAATGGAATATCTAGGCACACATTCCTCTCTTTTGTCATGATAAGTCATTTCTCATAGATTTGTAACAATAATTTAAGATGAACATATGCAAATTTTTTGCTGACATGAAACATGAATAACCGAGATGCCCAAACAACTGTGTAAAACTACAAGTCTACAACTAAACACTAATTCATAGTTTCAAATGCTTTTCCTAGAAAATTAAAATAAGGTTTTAAGTGTCAGAAGTATGTTATATAAAGTTGGAGGATTTTTTTTATCCAATCAAGAAGTTTGATCAAAAGCTACTACAATTTAAAGCTATGACTATGAGTTACATATATAAACTGCAAATTAAAGCTACTCCTACTACTATGAGTTGTTATGTCAAGAAAGCATTAAAGAAAAACTAATAATTAAAAGAAAAAGCAGTTAAAGTGTAAATAAAGCTAAAGCAAAACCCAAGTCTAAAAATTCCTTGTCCATTCTCCAAATCTTGGAAGGAAGCTCTATACAGTAAGTAATAGCTAATTTACTCAATTAAAGCTTCATTCCTACATTGTTCTGATTAGTTTAAAAGTGTAATTTCATGAAAGCGAAACACTAATCTGCAAAATACCCAATGCAAGAAAGTGTCAATTTTACAAACATCCAGAAATAAAAGACGGATAGAGAGAGAGAGCAGAAACGAAAGAGAGACAGAGAGAGAACAAAAATGAGAGAGATAACAGAAATGAGAGAGAGATATAGAGACTCACTGATGTCGACGAACGGCGAGGATGACCAGAGATCTAGGACATGAAAGGGCCAGTGACCAGATCTGAGATTCACCTTAGAATCGCCTGAGAAAATGGGAGAAAAAAAATGAAAGGAGAGAAAGTGATTCGTGGATTTGGGATTAGGGACTTAACAAGCTTTAGAGGCGGTTTTAAAACCGCCACCAAAGGTAAAAAACCGCTGGCATATGCTATCAATTATTAATCATTTCAAGACAACAATCATAACTAAAACAATAATGAAGATGCAAAGTCCAAAATTACAATTGTCAATGAATCTTTATAATTTTTCTTTTTCTACAATTATTGTACTAGTTTTCAAATAATTAGGCAACTATTTGTCCTTTCTACTATTCTTAGTCATAAGTTGTAATGTAAAATACTTTTACTTTTGTAGAAAAGAATAGTGTAGGCAAGTGATGGGTTCCTGGTGAACTCCACTCTCACTGCCTATAAATAGGTTGTCATTTCTCATTTGTTTCTCAGAACTTATTTTTCACTCTTAAAATTTTTTAGAGTAACATATTTTTACTTTTGGTATCTTGCTTGTCTTAATACCCTGTCTTTAAATACTTAAATTAATACACAATTCCGCCTCTTTTGAGTACTTGTAAGTTTTATTTTCCTCCAATAAACATTCGAATTCTTGCTTCTATAGACTCCATCTTTAAATTAATACGCAATTCTGCCTCTTTTGGTATCAAATCCAAACCTGATAGGGTATTTACTGTTATTTAATTATTGTTACTGTTCTCCGCCCAAGTGGCTGGTTATTGTTGCTATTGTTGCTTAATTGCTTATTTGAATAATTATTTTTATTTAATCTGACTCTCCACCGATGTGGTTGGTAATTTTATAATAGATTATTTCTCTGTAATCTTTTTTTTTTAATCTGTGAATCTGACGTTTCGGTTTTTACTAGGTTTACTTCAGGCACCCCAATAAGACCTTTTACATACGTAAATTTTGAGGGTAGGGTAGTTGTAAAGGCAAATGGGAGAAGAGTTAAGCTTTTTAGAAGGTTGTAGAAGTCATAGCAGGTTTAAGAATCAAAATACATGATGAAATTTTCAATCATAAGAATAATTTAGTAATCTTGAATCATGAATATATTATTTAGAAGTATTTCTTGTTGTAGTAATAGATCTACAATATAAACAATACCAAAAATAATTATTGAAGAAAATTTTGAATATTTATCAGATGGTCATGTAGATTGTAGGGTATGGAATATACCCAAAATCCACAGTAAAAAAATTTATAAATCAACACGGTCTGTTGCTTCCTTCAAGTCTCAGCATCATGTAAAAATAATTGAAAAAATATTTGCTCTTGGGAAAGAGCATGAAAATTTTCAGTTATTTTTCTCCTAATGCAATTAAACATCAAATTGCAGAATGAAGAGGCATTAATACCTCTGACTTATTAGCCTTGCGTGATGCAAGATTCACAAATTTTAATGATAGTATTTTAGGATTAATTGAATCTTCACTTTGTAATGGTCTAATCCATTTTAATATTTTTTCAGATTTGTCTATTAGATTGACAGACCACCATACTCTAAAAGCTTTAACTTTAAATATCAAAACTAGTAGTTACCAATCTTTGAAGGTGTCCAACCCATTGCTTTGACTTCTAGAATTCATTACAAAGTCACCAAAACCAATAGGAATTTCCAAGCCATCAATAGGAGTCCAAAAAATCAAACCATGTTGATTCAATCAGCCAAAGTAATGCTAATATTAGAGTCCCTAAAACCATTAAGTGGTCTGATATTACTTTGCGTACAAATTGGCTTTTAACCAATGAAAGTCATCCCACTCCAATTCAATGCGCAATTGAGGATATTGATTATATCCAGTAGTACATGGATGACCCTGTTTTAAAATTAATTTTCAATCTTCCAGTTTTAATCCTCAAATCAGGGAGTTTAGCCAGTTTAGCATGCCTAGGAATTCATTTTCTGCCTATCAATAATAGTTAAGATCGTAGAATCCATAAATTGGAACAAGAATTAAAAAATATAAAAACAAAAAAAAATAAGAGTTAAAGGCATAGCCATAAATTTTCAAGCCAGTCAGCCAATCTTTGATAATAAGACTAAACAATCTGACGAACCTGAATCACCAACTGCCTCTGATTTCCAAGTCTGATTGGGAGGGTTTAGCCCAACACATAAATAACCCAATCAACCTCAATAGACCAAATAAGTTTAGAGAAACATATAATATGGATCAAAGAAAAATTATCATTGCTGAATGTAAGGCGTTCATGCAAGAATTTAGAGTTGATATGTTCTTCCTTGATTATATCGAGGATACTTATGAAAAGTATATTAAAATTATTTTTAAACCAAATGGGTCAAGGACGACTCTAGTTGGGTGACTGTTGGCCATCCCCCACCTAAAAAAATTATCATTAATTACAAAAATTCTTTAATCACTGCTTCTCCTTTCAAGATTTCAAAGGAAGAAGAACCAAATAAAAAGGTTGCTGAACAACTTAAAGTTTAATAACAATAAAAAAATAATTAGATAAAATTGAGAATAAGGTTGATGATTTCCATGAGCCTAAACCTTATGAATCTCTGAAAGAAACTATTTTAATAAATCTTTCAGATAAAACTTCCTTAAATATTGTTCCCCTCAATGAAAAGATTGATAAAATGCTTCAAGAATTGAAGAATAAATATGTTGAGTCATCTTCTTTTATTAAGGTAATTAATCAAAATAGTAGTTCTGATTCAGAAAGTCATAGGTCAGATTTCACCTATGAATCATGAATAATTCATGAATCTCGAGTCATTCATAATATTGAAGAAAAATTTAGAAATTTAGAAATTAATAAACTGGAAAGAAAGTGGCATAAAATGCCTATTCCTCCATATATTCAAATTACTGAATCTTCTTTAGTTAATTAATTTTTTGTCTCTGTAGAAAAATTATATGAATGAAATATTGATGGTCTTTCAGAATAGGAAGTCCTCAAAAAATTACAACACATGGCTATGGTAGCCAACAGTTACATTACCACACACAATTTGCCTCATGATGAGGTAATAAAACTTTTAGTCACAAGATTCACATGAATGCTCATTCCTGGTGGGAAAAGTATCTCACTGAAAAATCTAAAAATATCACCCTTACAGCAATACAGATTGATGCTAAATGAACACCAATTCTTGGAGAGGATTAGAAAATAATGTATGATTCCATTAATACACTCTTCTACATAATAATTGAACATTTCATTAGAATGCCAAGTAATGTTACTTCACGTATCCATGATCAATTAACCAATCTTAGTTGTCCTACCCTAAGTGATTTTGACTGGTACAAAAATACATTTTTTTCAGAGTAATGTTTAGGGATGATAGTAATCATCCCTTTTGGAAAAAAATTCATAAATGGCTTACCAAATTTGTTTGCCCACAAAATTAGAACAATCCTTAGTGATGACCTAAGAAATATAGACTATAATAGTCTCACATATGGTATATTTATCACCAATAAAAAGAAGGTCTAATAATGTGTATAGCCATGAAAATTAATAAACAAATTAAAAAGGAAAAGAAAACTACTAAATACGAATTAAGCAATTTCTGTGAGCAATATGAATTATCTGCTACTGCTCCTTCCTAAAAGAATAGGAAAAATTCTTATCTTAATCTTAAAAGAATTTACAACCCTTATAGGTAAAAATTCCACAAAAATAAAAATTTTGCCAAATACTTTTCTATGAATAAAAATTATTCAAGAAGTAAATTCAATAAAAAAATTCTTGGAAAAAGGTAAAATTAAGTGTTTTAAATGTGGTCAGAATTGTCATTTTTCCAACACTTGTCAAGTCAAAAATAAAATCAATCAATTAAAAATCTCTAACGAAGAAAAACAAGAATGTTTAGGATTATAGAATTAATAGATTACTATGAAAGTAGTAATGAATATTTAAAAGAATTCAAATCCTCTAAATCTCATGAATTAAGATTTTTAAGCTTTGACAATGATTCTTCAAACATTTCTATGGGATGTAAATATAGTTGTTGTTAGAAAATTGTCAATGTTTTAAATAAAATTGAAGAACAATAAAATCTTTTATTATATTTAATTAGTAAAATTGGAAATCTTGAATTCAGACAAGAATGTCTTAAAAGACTTAAAAAGGTAATTCAAAAGAAAGAAAATAGAGAATTCCATAAAATTAAAAAAAATGAAAAAGAAGTTACTTTACAAGAACTTCAAAAAGAAATTAAAAAAATTAAAAATGAAATAAAAGAATTAAAAAACTCAAGCACAGAAATAACAAAAAAAATTTAAACTTTTTAAAAATAGAGAATTTAATTAAAAATCATGAATCTAGTGAACTAGGAGAACTTAGTAAATCCTCAATTTCTGGTGTTGATGTTTAAAAACACGTTGTCAACATTCAAGATGATGATAACGTCATTCAAATCCTTAATCACATAAAAATTAAAAAAATGGCACATAATGGTCAGAATAATAATCCAAGATTTTAATTTTATTTCAATGACTCTTATTGTTCCCACCAAGTACTTCAAGAAGACAAAATAATTTTTGTTCTCTGCAAATGGTACTAGAATGCATATCAATTACGAAATCCCTAAAATTCATATTTGCCAACACAATGTATGTTTTAAAACATTATTTACTTTAGTAAAAAAATATGACATACGAATTTATTTTAGTTTTACTATTCATTTCTCTATTGTATCCATTTACAACAGAGCATGATGAAATAATTATTTATCCTATGGATAAACCTGTCAAATTTAAATTTATTTTTTTCTGACAATGAGAAATTGAAAACTTTAAAATAAAATTATATTTATAAACTGTGAATTTAATTTCTTCAAATGACAAACAATTATGTTTTCTACATGATCGAGTCATACAATTTGCTGATAAAATCTCCAATAAAATCCTTGACAAAACCCAATTGTAAAGATTTCTGCGATCTTTAAATTACATATCTGATTTTTATAATAATTTGATAATTGATTGCATGCCTCTTTTTGAAAGGCTTAAGAAAAATGCACAACAATTTAATTAAGAAAATTAAAACTCATGTTAAGACACTTCCTTGTCCTTGCATCCCTACCAATAATTCTTTTAAAATTATCCAAAATGTTGCCTCTAAACTTGGATATTGAGATATCATATTACAAAAAATCTCCCTAGAATCACTTGAACAAATTATTAGGTTCACATCTGGGACTTGGACTCAATCACAAATAAATTATAGAACAATGAAAAAAGAAATTTAGATGTTGTATTATGTATACAAAAACTTCAAGATTACTTATTAAATCAAAAATTTCTTTTGAAAATTGACTGTAAATCTGCAAAACATGTTTTGAAAAAAAGATGTTAAAAATATTAATACCGAACAAATTTTTGTTCGATGGCAGTCCATTCTTAGTATTTTAGATTTTGATATTAAATTTATTCAATGTATTAATAATTCAATTTCTAATTTCCTTACTCATGAATTCTTGTAGGTAATCAAGATGGGGTCTAGGCCACATGCCTCACAAGCTGGAATTAAATAGTCAACTCCAAAAATGGCCCTTAAGACCCAAATTAAAGAAGAGTCTTCTACTCCCAAACAAACCCAATTAACAATACTTAGGTCCATAAGATCCAATTACCAATCAGCCTTGGTCAACCACTTTGACCAATTCTCAATTACTCAATCTTTTAATGTACAATTAGTCAATCAACCGCCTACAAAATATAAAAATCATCCTCTTATTTCAGAAAAATTCCCAGTAAAAATCTTTATTATATTGAACCCCCATTTGTTCATTTGAAAGATCCTGCTCAAATAGAAAAAGCCCATTTTCTTCCAGAACTTTGTCCCTGGTCACAAGAATAAAAGTCTCAGTTTCTATAGAGATATTCTCTTAGAAACAAAATCCATTAATATTAGTCCAACAAAAAATTCTGAAGGAATGATCCTCTATCATTCATTCTTTATTCTTAAAATCGTAATCATGAAGGCTTGGAAAGCCCATCCTTTAGGTCTCAAAATTCTTTTAAATAAAAAATAATATAATTATTTTGAATATATTGATGCTTGACACATGATTTTTCTGCATCAAAATAGTGATTTTCCCACCGTGATTTTTAAATTTTGATAAAAATTTCAAAATTAGTTTTCCAAATTGGTTCTTAAAATTTCAAATTTTCAAAATTCATGTGCGAAACATCAATATAGTCAAAATAAATATATTATTTTTATTCAAAAGAATTTTGAAATCGCAAGAGTGGGATTTTCAATCCTCCATAGTAATGATTTTGAGAAAATAGGGGAATTATAGAGAATCATTCCTTCAGAATTTTTTATTAGGCTAATTTAATGGATTTTGTCTCTAAGAGAATATCTCTATAGAACTGAGAATTTTGTCCTTGTGACCAGGGATAGTGGAAATCTAGAAATAAACAGGCTTTTGTTATTTCAGCAGAATCTTTTAAATGAGAAAATGGGGGCTCGGTATGAAAGAGATTTTTGCTAGGGATTTTTCTAAAATAAGAGGATGATTTTATGTATTTTGTAAATGGTTGATTGACTAATTGTGCATTAAAATGTTGAGTAATTGAGAATGAGTCAAATTGGTTGATCATGACTGATTGGTAATTGGGTCTGATAGACCCAAGTATTGTTAATTCGGTTTATTTGGGAGTAGAAGACTCATCTTTAATTTGGGTATTAAGGGTCATTTATGGAATCGAAGACTCCCTTTGATTCCAGAATTTGAGGCATGGGGCCTAGACCCCATCTTGACGACCCTGCAAGAATTCACGCATAAGGAAGTCAGGAATTGAATTATTAATGCTTTGAATAAATTCAATATCAAAATAAAAAATACTAAGAATGGATTGCCATCAAGCAAAAATTTGTTTGGAAGCAATATTTTTTACATCTTTTTTCAAAATATGTTTTGCAGATTTGCAATCAATTTTTAAAAGAAATTTTTTATTTAATAAATCATCTTAAAATTTTTGAATTGATAAAACAATCGCTAAAATTTCTTTCTTAAAGTACTATAATTAATTTGAGATTGAGTCCAAGTTCCAGACGTAAACCAGACAAATTGTTTTGATAATTCTGGAGAGATTTTTTGTGATAAATACCTACATATTCATGTTTAGAGGCACCAATTTAGACAATTTTAAAAAAGAAGTATTAGTAGGGATGCCAAGACAAGGAAGTGTCTTAACATGAGCTTTAGTTTTCTTAATTAAATTGGTATGGATAGTTGTCCATGGAGGGGGATTTTTCTTGAGTCTTTCAAAAATAGGCTTGCAATCAATTCTCAAATTGTTGTAGAAATCTTAGTAATTGGGTTTCATCTAGGATTTCATCAGAAAATTTATTAGCAAATTGTATGACTCGATCAATTGGTTTAATAATGGAATAATATATTTCATATCCCAGAAATCTAATCTTAGATTGAAATAATTTAATTTACTTGCAGAGACAACTAAACCATTTTACTTTATTATCTTAGTAAATAATTCAAGATGTTTCCAATGCCGTTCTATTGATTTAGAAAAAATAAGAACATCATCAATATAAATAAATGAGAAATCAGTAAATTGATTAAATATTTCATTCATTATATTCTGAAATTCACTTGGAGTATTTTTAAGACAAAAAAGCATTACATGACATTTGTAATGGCCAAATGGAGTTACAAATACAATTTTATATGTATCATTTTCATTTATCTGGATTTGCTAGAATCCAAATTTCATGTTAAACATAGAGAATACAACAGCATCTTCAAATCTGTTAATTAAGTCTATTTTGTTTGGTATAAGATATATTATCCATTCCAACACATTGTTAAGGGTTTGTAAAATTCCGAGCAAGACCAAGGAAATTTGCTCCTTCTAATAATATTTTTATTGAAAAGTTCTGAAATTTTCCTCTTACGGAATTCAAGCATTTCAGAATTCATCTAAATTGGCCATGCCTTTGTTCGAATATTCTTTTCATCAAATATCTTAATGTAAGCTAGACTAACGGTATGGTGTTGTTAATATTCTTGTTCCAGAGAATCAGCTTCTTATTACTGAGGAGAAGAAGACACTACTGGAGAGGTATACTGTGAAGGAAACCCAGGTCAGTATCGAAAATATCAACGTAAAACTTCAGGATCTAACATAGTGTTGTAACTGTGAATAAGTGCTGCTCCGATGGTTCAATTAGACTACATATTATGTGTTGTTAGAGTGGAGTGGGTTGTTTTCTTTTCCAAATTGGGGGATCTATTATAGTTGGTGATATATTAGAATTTTTATGTGCCAGAAAGCATTGAAAATGTCAGCACATAATTCTTTACAATTTTTTGTTCAATGATTTTAATTTATTTTTGAAGAGCACAATTTTGAAGTTGTTCTTCAATTATTTTGAACTTTATTTCATCTTGTAGAAAACATAATTATTTTTTTACAAGAAATTGAATTCATAGTTTTATAAATAGAATTTTGTTTTAACAGGTTTATCCATGGGATAAGTAATTATCTCATCATGCTTTGTTGTAAAAGGATACGACGGAGAAATGAATGGTAAACCTAAAATAATTTTGTTTTTCATATTTTTTACTAAGACAAATGATATTTTTAAATATACATTGTCTTGGTAAATATGAACTTTCGGGATAACATAATAAATATGTATTCTAGTACCATTTTCAGAGGATAAAGATTCTTTTGTTTTCTTGAAGTACTTGGTGGGAACAAATCATTCCTGCATACAATTCAAATCAGCTCATGAATCAATAAGATCCATTGAAGTGAAATCAAAATCTTAAATTATTATTCTGACCATTATGTGTGATTTTTTAATTTTGATATGATTAAGGATTTGAAAGAACTGTCATCATCTTGGATTTTGACAACAAGTTTTTCATCATCAGAAATTGGGGATTTACTAAGTTCTTCTAGTTCCTTGGATTCATGAATTTTAATTAAATTTTCTATTTTTAAAAGATTTCATTCTTTTGTTATTTCTGTGTTTGAGTCTTTTAATTCTTTTTTAATATTTTTCTTTAGTTTTGATGTTCCTAAAGAGTAACTTCTTTTTCATTTCCTTTAATTTTGTTGAATTTCTCAAGGATTTATGAAAGGCTTGCAGTATTATTATTAGACTTAGTATTTTCTTTCTTTTGAATTATCTTCTTAAGTCTTTCAAGGTATTCTTGTTTTAATTCAAGATTTTTTATTTTACTAATTAAATCTAATAAAAGACTTTCTTCTTCTTCCTCAACGTTACTTAGTGAGTGGGAGCACTAATTAATTATTGTAAAATAATTTTCAATACTTGTAAGTTTATTTTTCTTCAATAAAATCATTGTAAATTCTTGCTTATAATACCGTGACTTTAAATTACTATTAAATTATACGCAAGGAATGTGATTCAAAAGGAAAAAACTACTGAGTCTGCATAGTTTTATGACAATAACAATGGCAACAAAGAGGCATGATTGCATATTAATTTAAGTATTTAAAGACAGAGTATTGAGACAAGCAAGATACCAAAAGTAAAATTGTTTATTGGAGTAAGAATAAAACTTACAAGGTATTATAGAAGTAATTCTGCTTATAGCAATTCTGCCTCTTTTGGTATCAGAGACAAACTTGGTAGGGTATTAACTATTCCTAATTACTCTGCATAATAATTGTTCATCACTGTCCATGTGGCTGGTTATTGTTGCCATTGTTATTTATTTGCTTATTTGCTTAATTATTTTTATTTAATCTGATTCTCCGCCCGAGTGACTCGTTATTTTTATGCTTATTATTTTTCTGTAATCTATGAATCTAACTTATCATACTTTAATAGGTTTACTCTAGGCACCCCAATAAGACCTTTTAGATACGTAAATCCTGAGGGTAGGGTAGTTGTAGAGGCAAAGGGGAGAAAAGTTAAACTTCTTAGGAGGTTGTAGAAGTTGTAGCAGGTTTGAAAATCAAGATACATGATGAAATTTTTTATCATAAGAATAATTTAGTTATCTTAAGCAATGAGTAGGTTATTTAGAAATAATTCATCTTGTAGCAGTAGGTCTACAATGGATACAATTCCAGACATAATTAATGAAGAACATTTTGAATATTTAACAGATGATCATGTAGATCATAGGGTATGGAATATACCCAAAATCCCTAGTAAAGAAATTTATAAATCAATATGGTCTGTTGTTTCCTTCAAGACTCATCATCATGTAAAAATAATTGAAAAAATATAGGCTCTTGGGAAAGAGCATGAAACTTATCAATTACTTTCTACTAATGCAATTAAACATAACATTGAAGAAAGATAAAATTTAATTCACTTTGATTTAATCCAGATCACAAGAAGAGACCTTAATACCTCTAACTTTAAATATCAAAACTAGTGGTTACCAAATCCTTGAAGGTGTCGAGCCCGTAGCTTTGATATTTAGAATTCATTATAGAGTCACCAAAACCAATATGAATTTTTAGCCAAAGTAATGCTTATATTAGAGTCCCTAAAACCATTAGGTGGTCTGATATTACTTTGTCTACAAATTAACTTTTAACCAATGAAAGCCAACCCACTCCAATTCAACGCTCAATTGAAGATATTGATTATATCCATAAAGTACATAGATGGTACTATTAAAATTAATTTATGATCTTCCAGTTCTACTCCTCAAATTAGAGAGTTTAGCTAGACTAACACTCCTAGGAATTCCTTTTCTGAATCCACTACCATTAATAGTCAAGATCTTAGAATCCATCAATTAGAACAAGAATTAAAAAAAAAATAAGGATCCTTACCGCCTTAAAATTTAAGACTTAAAAGTATAGCCACAAATTCTCAAGTCAGTCAGCCAATCTTTGATAATAAGATTGAACAATCTGACAAATCTGAATCATCAACTGCCTTTGATTTTCAAGGAGCCTTACCTCATGTTAATCCTCAACTTTTAATTTTGAACTTAGGCACTTTAAGCCAAGAATGCAAACCTGATTGGGAGCGTTTAACCCAACACATAAATGAACCTAGTCAATCTCAATAGACGAAATAATTTTAAAGAAATATACAATATAGATCAAAGAAAAATTATCTTTGCTGAATGGAAGGCGTTCATGCAAGAATTTAGAGTTGATATTTTTTTCCTTGATTATATCCAGGATATTTATGAAAAGAATATTAAAGTTATTTCTAAGACCAAATGGGTCAATGAACACTCCAGTTGGGTAACTGTTAGCCATCGCCTACCTGAAAAATTATAATTAATCACAAAAAAATATGTAATCATTTCTTCTCCTTTTAAGAATTCAAAGGAAGAAGAACCCAAAAAAAAAGTTGTTGAGTAACCTAATTACACTAATCAAAGTTTTTAATAATAATATAAAAACAATTATATAAATTGAGAATAAGGTTGATGATCCCCATGAGCTTAAATCTAATGAGTCTCTAAAAGAAACTTCTTTAATAAATTTTTCAAATAAAAGTACCCTAAATATTGTTCCACTCAATAAAAAGATTGATAAAATGCTTCATGAATTGAATAATAAACCTGTTAAGTCATCTTCTTTTGTTAAGGTAACTAACCAAACAATAATTCTGATTCAGAAAGTCATAGGTCAGATTCCACCTATGAATCATTTATAATTCATGAATCTTCAACCATTCATAATATTAAAAAAATTAATAAATTGGAAGGAAGTCACATAAAAGGCTTATTCCTCCTGATATTCAAATTACGAAATCTTCTTTAGTTAATCAGTTTTCTGTCTGTACAAAACAATTATATGAATGAAATATTGATGGTCTTTCAGAACAGGAAGTCCTTAACAAATTACAGCACATGACTATGGTAACCAACAATTACATTATCACACATAATTTGCCTCACAGTGAGGTAATAAAGCTTTTAGTCACAGTTTTCACATGAATGCTTCCTTCCTTGTGGGAAAAGCATCTCACTGAAGAATCTAAAATATCATCCTTACAACAATAAAGATTGATTCTGAAAGAACACAAATTCTTGGAGAGGATCAGGAAACTATGCATGATGCTATTAATATACTCTTCCACACAATAATTAAATTTTTTATTGAAATGCCAAGTAATGTTACTTCGCGTATCCATGACCAATTAATCAATTTTATTTGTCCTACCCTGAGTGATTTTGATTGGTACAAAAATGTATTTTTGTTCAGAGTAATGTCTAGGGATGATAGTAATCAGCCTTTTGGAAAGAAAAATTCATAAATGGCTAACCAAATTCATTTGCCCACAAAATTGGAATAGTTCTTAATGATGACCTAGGAAATATAGATAATAATAGTCTCACCTATAGTACAATTATCACTACAATACAAAAATATGGTCTAAGAATGTGTATACCCAAGAAAATTAATAAACAAATTAAAAAAGAAAAGAAAACTACCAAATACTAATTAAGCATTTTTGTGAGCAATATGGATTACCTGCTATTGCTCCTTCCCAAAAGAATAGAAAAACTCTCATCTGAATCCTAAAAGATTTTACAAACTTTATAGGAAAAAATTACACCAAAAAATAAAATTTTTGACAAATACTTTTCTAAGAATAAAAATTATTCAAGAAGAGAATTTAATAAAAATGTTTTTGATAAAAGTAAAAATAAGTAAAATTAAAAATCCTGAATTAAAACCAGAATACATTGAAAGACTTAATAAGGTAATTCAAAAGAAAGAAAATACTAAGTCTAACCATAATACTGCAAGTGTTTCACAAACCCTTGAAAAATTAACAAAATTAAAGGAAAAGAAATAGAAGTTACTCTTCAGAAACTTCAAAAAGAAATAAATAATATTAAAAATGAAATAAAAGAATTAAAAGACTCAAACATAGAAATAATAAAAGAATTAATTTTTTTATAAATAAAGAATTTAATTAAAAATCATGAATCTAGTGAACTATGAGAACCTAGTAAATTCTTAATTTCTGATTATGAGTTTGAAGAACCTGTTAAAAAGTATATCAATCAAGCACTGAAACGACTAAAATGGGATACGAATCCCCTCCTACTGGGATCTCTAATAGGAGGGTTATGATAATCACAACTGATTCACAAATATAAAATTTGTGGCGAGATTGCAAAATGCAACAATATCACCTTATGTTTTATTGATGGGTGTGTGAATAAATAACCTGGCCAGTTACTCGATGAAATGAATCATTGAATAAGACATGATGAACTGTGCGAGACAATTCACTGTTATGTCTTTCTTATTCACAATCAATAAATGAGTTAAGGAAATAATAACTAGAGGGGGGAAAAAGGAAGAAGAAGGAAAATGGTGAGACACGTGCAGCGGAGCATGGGACGCCCACCATTGGGATAGGGTGAGGTGCCTCAACCCGCGGATGAGGTGCCATCTGTTCACATTTTCCATCACCTATGAGTTCCATCTATTTTCGTCGCCCATTATGTGTCATCTGTTTCCGTCGCCCATTGTGTGTCATCTATTTCGTCTCTCAATTCTATTTATCACATATTCCAACGGCTTTATGTAGTTTTAGATGCGTGTAAGAGGGGGTTTCTTGCAGGTTGTAGGCCCGTGAAGATGACATGGTATTATTCATTTCCTGCTAACTTAATTAACATTATTTTTTTATTACATTTTAAGTTGATAAAACACATTTCCTTAATTACATAAAAATTAAAAAATGGCACATAATGGTCAGAATGATAATTCAACATTTTATTTCACTTCAATGGCTCTTATTGATTCAGGAGTTGATTTGAATTGTATGTAAGAAGGATTTGTTCCTACCAAGTACTTCAAAAAGACAAAAGAATTTTTGTACTCTGCAAAAGGTACTAGAATTCATATCAATTATAAAATTCCTAAAATTCATATTTGCCAAGACAATGTATGCTTTAAAACGTCATTTGTCTTAGTAAAAATTTTACAGATAAAATTATTTTGGGTTTACCATTCATTTCTCTGCTATATCATTTTACAACAGAGTATGATAAGATAATTATTTATCTCGTGGATAACCCTGTCAAATTCGAATTTATTTTTTTGTCACAACGAGAAAATGAAAACTTTAAAACAAAATTTAATTTATATAACTGTGAATTTAATTTATTGTAAAGAAAAACAATATGTTTTCTACAAGATGAAATAAAATTCAAAACAATTGAAGAACAACTTTAAAATCCTGCTCTTCAAAAGTAAATTAAAATCTTTGAACAAAAAAATTGTAAAGAATTATGTGCTGACATTGTCAATGCTTTCTGGCACAGAAAGCACGATACTGTGAGTCTGTCTTACATTAAGGGATTTGATTAAAAAAATATTCGAACAAAAGCACGACCAATTTAGATGAATTCTGAAATGCTTGAATTCTATAAGAGAAAAATTTTAGAACTTTTCAATCAAAATGATATTAGAATGAGCAAATCTCTTTGGTCTTGCTTGGGCTTTTATGTCCAAAAGACCAATGAAATTGAACGAGGATGTCCCTGATTGGTAATAAATTAAAAACCCCTTAACAATGTTTTAGAATGGATAAGATATCCTATACCAAACAAAATAGACTTAATTAACAGACTTGGAGATGATGTTGTATTTTCTAAGTTTGACATGAAATCTGGATTCTGGTAAATCCAGATAAATGAAATTGATAAAGACAAAACTACATTTGCAACTCCATTCGGTCATTACGAGTGAAATGTATTGCATTTTGGTCTTAAAAATGCTCCAAGTGAATTCCAGAATATAATGAATGAAATCTTTAATCAATTTACTGATTTCTCAACTGTTCATACTGATGATGTTCTCATTTTCTCTAGATAAAAAAATAACATTGGACACACCTTGAATTGTTTTTTAAAGATGATAAAGCAAAGGGTTTAGTTATTTCTAGGATTTGAAATCTATCATTTCATTATTAAACCATATGATCGAATCATACAATTTGCTGATAAATTTCTTGATAAAATTCTTGACAAAACTCAATTGCAAAGATTTTTGGGATCCTTAAATTATATATATGAATTTTATAATAATTTGAGAATTGATTGCAAGCTTCTTTTTGAAAGACTTAAGAAAAATTATCATCCTTGGACAATTGTCCACACCAATTTAATTAAAACAATTAAAATTCATGTTAAGACACTCCTTGTCTTGGCATCCCTACCAATAATTCTTTTAAAATTGTCAAAACTGATGCCTCTGAACTTGGATATGGAGATATTGTATTCCAAAACATCTATCCAGAATCACCAGAACAAATTGTCAGGTTCACATCTGGGACTTAGACCCAATCATAAATAAAGTATAGTACAATAGAAAAAGAAATTTTAGCTGTTGTATCATCTATTCAAAAATTTCAAGATGACTTATTAATCAAAAATTTGTTTTGTAACTTGACTATAAATCTGCAAAACATGTTTTGGAAAAAGATGTTAAAATATTGTTTCCAAACAAATTTTTGCTCGATGACAGTCCATTCTTAGTATTTTTTATTTTGATATTGAATTTATTCAAGACATTAATAATTCAATTTCTGAGTTCCTTACTCGTGGATTATTGCAGGATCGTCAAGATTGGGTCTAGTCCCCAGGCCTAAAAAGCTAGAATCAAAGGAGAGTCTTCGACTCGACAAATGGTCCTTAAGGCCTAAATTAAAGAAAAGTCTTCAAATCCCAAGCAAACCCAATTAACAATACTTGGGTCCATCAGACCCAATTACCAATCAGCTCTAGACAACCAATTTGACCAATTCTCAATTACTCAATCTTTTTTATACATAATTAGTCAATCAACCAATTACGAAATACAGAAAATCATCCTCTTATTTCAGAAAAATCTCCAGCGAAAATCTCTTTCATATTAAGCCTGCATTTACTTAATTGAAAGATCCTGCTGAAATTGAAAAGGCTCATTTTCTTCAAGATTTTCATTTTGTCCATTGTCACAAGGACAAAAGTCTCAGTTTCTATAGAGTTGTTTTCCTAGAAACAAAACCTAATAATATTAGCCCAATCAAAAGTTCTAAAGGAATGATCCTCTATCATTCCTTCTATATTCTTAAAATCATAACCATGGAAGATTTAAAAGCCCATCCTTCAGGTCTCATAATTATCTTAAATAAAAAATAATATAATTATTTGACTATATTGCTTCAGGCACCCTAATAATACCTTTTAGATATGTAATTCTGAGGGTATCATAGTTGTAAAGGAAAATCGGAGAAGAGTGACTTCATAGGAGGTTGTAGAAGTTATAGCAGGTTTGAAAATCAAAATACATGATAAATTTTTTAATCATAAGAATAATTTGGTTGTCTTGAGTAATAAGTAGACTACTTAGAAGTAATTCTTCTTGTAGAAAATCTCTACAATGAAAACAATACCAGACATAATTAATGAAGAACACGTTGAATACTTAGGAGATGATCATGTAGATCATAGGGTATGTAATATTCTCAAAATTCCTAGTAAAAAAATTTATAAGTCAACATGGCCTATTGCTTCCTTCAAGCCTCAGCATCATGTAAAAATAATTGAAAAAACATATGCTCTTGGGAAAGAGCATGAAACTTGCCAATTACTTTCTTCTGATGCAATTAAACATCACATTGAAGAAGGATATAATTTTCTTCACTTTGGTTGAGTCCAGATTAGAGTAAAACCACTTACAAGAATATGCGCAAATACCTCTGTCATGCTAGCCTTGCGTGACGTAAGATTTATAAATTTTAATGATAGTATTTTAGGATTAATTGAATCTTCATTTTGTAATGGTCTAATCCACTTTGATTGTTTCCCAGATTTGTCAGTTAGCTTAACAGGCTCCCACATTCTTAAAGTTTTAGCCTTGAATATCAAGACTAGTGGTTATTAAATCCTTGAATATGTCCAACCCCTAGAGTTGATTTTTAGAATACATTAAAAAGTAACCAAACCTAATATGAATTTTCAAGCCATCAATAACAGTCCAAAAAATTAAACTATGTTGATTCAATCTAGCTAAAGTAATGCTAATATTAGAATCCCTAAAACCATTATGTGGTTTGATATTACTTTGCCTACAAATTGACTTTTAACCAATGAAAGCCAACATACTCCAATTCAACGCCCAATTATTCAGCAGTGCATGGATGGTACTCTTAAAATTAATTTCCAATCCAATTCTCATATTAGGGAGTTTAGCCAGTCTAGCATTCCTAGGAATCCCTTTTATAAATCCACTGTCAAGAATAGTCAAGATCTTAGAATCCATCAATTGGAATAAAAACTAAAAAATAAAAATTAAGACTTAAAGGCATAGCCACAAATTTCTAAGTTAGTCAACCAATCTTTGCTAATAAGATTGAACAATATGATGAATCTGAATCACCAACTACCTCTGTTTTCAAGGAGCCTTACCTCCTATTAATCCTCAACTTTTAGTTTTGAATTTAGGCACCTTAAGCCATGAATACACGCCTGATTAGGATGGTTTAACCCAACACATAAAAATGACTCAATCAATATCAATAGATGCAATAGGTCCAGAAAAGACATACAATGGATCAAAGAAAATCATCATTGCTGAATGGAAGGTGTTCATGCAAGAATTTAGAGTTGATATGTTTTCCTTGATTATATCAAGGTTATTCATGAAAAGAATATTAAAGTTATTTCTAAGACCAAATGGGTCAAGGTAGACTCCAGTTGGGTGACTGCTAGCCATCCCCCACCTGAAAAAATTATAATTAATCATAAAATTAATCATTGCTTCTTCTTTAAGATTTCAAAGGAAGAAGAACCAAATAAAAAGGTAGTGGAACAACTTAATTACACTAATCAAATATTAATAACAATAAGAAAAAATTAGATAAAATTGAAAATAAGGTTGATGATCTTCATGAACCTAAGTATAATGAATCTCTGAAAGAAGTACCTTTAACAAATCTTTCATATAAAAGTACTCTAAATATTGTCCCCCTCAATAAAAAGATTGATAAAATTCTTTAAGAATTGAAGAATAAATCTGTTGAGTCATCTTCTTCTATTAAGGTAATTAACCAAAATAGTAGTTCTGATTCAGAAAGTCATAGGTCAGATTTCACCTATGAATTATCCATAACTCATGAATCTTCACCCATTCATAATATTGAAGAAAAATTTAGACATTTAGACATAAATAAACTGGAAAGGAAGTGGCATAAAAGGCATATTCCTCCAGATATTCAAATCACTGAATCTTCATTAGTTAATAAACTTTTTGTGTTTGTAGAAAAATTATATGAATGGAATATTGATGGTCTTTCAGTAGGAAGTCCTCAACAAATTACAGCACATGGCTATGGTAGCCAATAGTTTCATTACCATGGCTCTTATTGACTCGGAAGCTGACTTAAATTATATGCAGGAAGAGTTCATTCCTACAAAGTCATTCAAGAAGACAAAAGAATCATTGTCTTCTGCCAATGGTACTCATATGCATATCAATTATAATATCCCCATAGCATATTTGCCAAGACAATGTGTGTTTTAAGACATCATTTGTCATAATAAAAAATATGACAGATAAAATTATTTTGGGTTTACCATTCATTTCGCTATTGTATCCTTTATCAATAGAGCATGATTGAATCATTACTTATCCTATGGATAAACCTGTCAAGTATAAATTTCTTTCATTTTCTCACAATGAGAAATTTAAAACTTCAAAACAAAATTCTATTTATAAAACTGTGAATTTAATTTCTTGTAAAAAACAATTATGTTTTCTTCAAAATGAGATAAAATTCAAAATAATTGAAGTAAAACTTCAAAGTCCTGCTCTTCAAAAATAAATTAGAATCTTTGAAAAGAAAATTTGAAGAGAATTATATGCTGACATTTTTAATGCTATCTGGCATAGAAAGCATCATATTGTCAGTCTATCTTATATTATGGGATTTGATGAGAAGAATATCCCTATAAAAGCATGACCAATTCATATGAATTTTGAAATGCTTGAATTTTGTAAAAAAATAAAATTACAAAACTCCTTAATAAAAATATTATTAGGTGAAGAAAATCTCATTGGTCATGTTCTACCTTTTATGTACAAAAGATAAGGAAAATTGAACGTGCAATTCCTAATAAGAGGGACTTAATCAACAAGCTTGGATGTCATATTGTATTCTCTAAGTTTGACATGAAATCTGGATTTTGGCAGATCTAAATAGATAAAAATGATAAATATGAAACTACATTTGTAACTCTATTTGGTCATTATGAGTGAAATGTAATGCATTTTGGTCCAACGAATGCTCCCAGTGAATTTCAAAATATAATGAATGAAATCTTCAACCAATTTACTGATTTTTCAATTGTTTACATTGATGATGTTCATATTTTTGTTTCTAAATCAATTTATCAACACTGGAAACATCTTGAGCCAAAATAATAAAACAAAATGGTTTGGTTATCTTTGCTAGTAAAATCAAATTATTTCAGTCCAAAATCTGATTTCTAAGATTCGATTATTAAGCCAATTGATTATGTCATATAATTTGCTGATAAATTTCTTGATGAAATCCTTGATAAAATCCAATTACAACAATTCTTAGGATCCCTCAATTACATAGCTGATTTCTATAATAATTTAAGGATTGATTGCAAGCCTCTTTTTGAGTGACTTAAGAAAACCCTCCCACCATGGACGCATGTTCATACCAATTTAATCAAGAAGATTAAAACCCACGTCAAGGCACTAACTTGTCTTGGTGTGTGTATTGTTAATTCCATTAAAATTGTCCGAACTGGTACCTTTGAACTTAGATATGGAGGTATCCTGTTACAAAATGATTTCCAACAATGTTTTCTTTTGTTCTCAAAATTATACAAGCTCTCACCAATTGACACCTCATTCCCTCAGCTCCTTTGTTTGTCAAGAAAATAGATACATTTGATTCTAAAATGGCAATACGCAGTTGAAGATGGGATTCTCACCCGTCAACATTTTGTCAAGTGGTGGGACAAATTCAATACCCAAAATATTACCGCCTCCATCAACCAAGGATTTGCAAATACTTACCATAACTTAAAATTAGCAAACCATTTTACCCAACCTCCATTAACAATTAATGAGCCCATTGACCAAAATCCACAAATTAAGCAAATTCATTTAAATTCTTCTAAGGAATCCAAGTCCACTTCCTCTATGAGAAAATCAAAATCCACAAAGCCCAAATCCAAACTCAAGCAAAAAATAATCTAAGAAATGCTTCTCCTTTTAGAAGAAAATAGTAATTCTAACTCAGAATCTTTTGTAGAGTCAAGTCATTCAATTAAACCAAGTACCTAAAAAGCCCAATCCACCGAAAAGGTTGCCCTTCAACAATTGAAGGTCCAAAACTCCCAAAAGGGTCGTACCCTACCACAATGGGCTTATGATGCATTTCAAGAATCACAAGATCCATTTGCACATTCAATCTTAATGATGATGAATGAATAAATAAAAGAAAAAGAAAAGGAATTTTCTCTTAGAAAAATCATAAAACCTTCATATCAATGGTTGAAAAAGTAAAATAGATGAATTTATCCTTGGCAAAATGCCAAAACTCTGACAATGGAAGAAAATGACATTATTAAGAAATCAAGAAATTCCAAGATGGAGAAAATTTCAAGATATCATAATGGCTCTCTAACATGAAGCAATAATCAAGATATGATTTTCAAGATAGCAGTTATCAAGAATCTTTGTATTCTGTCTTCTTTTGGAATTATGTTACAAGTTGTCTAAATATTATATGACTAGTTGTCATTTTCTCTTTATTTAGTCAAAAGCTACAATGTAAAATATTTTTTTTACTTTAGTAGAAAAGAATAGTGCAAGTTAGTGATGGGTTCATTGTGAACTTCACTCTCTTTGCCTATAAATAGGTTGCCTTCTCCATTTCTAATCCATAACTTGGTTTTCACTCATTACTGATTTTGAGCGAAGAACTTGTTTGGGAAATAAAAGCTCTCTTCTCTTCTTCCTCTTTTGTAATTCTTTTCTTCTTCTTCCAACATTAATTAGTGAGAAGAAGCATTAATTAATTGTTGCAATTCAAATTTCAATCTTGTAAGTTTTAATTTTTCCTTCAATAAACATTTGACTGCTTAATCTTCTACCTCGTCTTTGAATTAAACGCAATTTCTCCTCTTTTGATATCAGAGCCAAACATGGTAGGTTATTATAACTTGCTTAATTATTAATCTGTTTCTCCGCCCAAGTGATTAGTTATTCATGTATACATATTATGTGTGTGTAGATATATAATGAGAGAGAGAGATATTTTAGGGGAGATAAATATATTTAATGGATATAAACAGAGAGAAATATATTCAATAATATTAATTTAGATTAATTTGGAGAGAGATAAAAATATTTAATAGATATAAAATACATGGAGAGAGAAAATATGAATGATTATATATTTACATTAAAAATAAAAATGGTAAATTAGTAACCAATTAAATAAGGAAAATAATCAAATTAATAAAATTTGTTGTATTAATTATTTTTTTTAGAAAAATGCTATATTTGATTTTTTTTAAATTGTGGACAAAGTTGATTTTAGAATTTAAAAGTTGTCTAAATAGTATCAATTCCATTATAGTAATGTTGATTGTTGAACATCACACAAGTGGTAATGGTTATTGAGCCGTCAAAATCTCACATGACACGTGACAAGATCTAGACCGAAGACTTCATCAAAGATAAGAGGATCAGAACCGTAGAAAGGATCAGATGATTATAATCAAATCAGTAGTTATAATGTAATATAGTCAACATAATAGTTGAAAGAAACACACAAGACATGGGGCAATCCTAAGAAGAAGGTGACCATGCCTCCAACAGTATAGGAAAGGTGGCCATGGCTCCCAAAAGTAGGGGAAGGTAACCATGCCTCCCAAAAGTAGGAGGAATGTGACCATGTTGATTTTCTCATCTTTTAGCCTCCAAATACAAGTTCAAATGTAAACAATGGGGAAGGGGATTGAATCCAAGAAAAGTTTTACAACAATGTAAAATCTGAAATGCAAGAGAATGTCATAAATCTTTCGTGATTTTTCTTCTCTTTAAGGATTTTTCTCGTAAATGATGGTATTTTATTCTCTCATTCTATCTCTAAATTATTATTCGTTCGTAGAGGATTTTTCATACCGAAAAAATATTTTACATTTTGGTGCTTTCATTGAGAGCTGAGAGAAAAAGCTCGAGAAACCCACCCCCAAAACACTAAGTAAACCTAGAACCAGATCGAACGTGATCTTGAATAAAGGCAACGGGACCAGAAACAAAGATGATCATTTGGATGAACCAACCACATCGACAGAATTACTGCAAACAATTCTAAACAGGATGCAGGAAAGAGAAAGAACGAGGAAGATGAAGGCTTCTTGTAGGCTACAGACATGAAAAAGAAATGCAATGGGATTGATGGATTCAAAAAAAAGATTGAAATGTCACTTATCCAGGGAAGGCATGAGCGGAAAGGTGTGTAAGAGGCATTTAATGACAATAAATAGAATGATGGCATCAGTCGTCATTTATAGCGGGCGAATGGGAGGATGACAGCTGGAAAAAGGCAAAAAGGCGTGTCCTGAAAAAGATTAAAACTCGCGCGATATAAGAGATAACTGAGAATGAAAACAGAATTGTCTTTACAGTGGGAACAGAATTGTCTCGACAGCGGGAATGAAATTGTCTCGACAGTGGGAAATGAAATTGTCTTAACACCAGGAATGGAATTGTCTCGACAGCGGGAAACAGAATTGTCTCGACAGTGGGAAACGGATTTTCTTGACAGCGGAAACTAGGGGTGTTCAAAACTAAACCGAACCGACTGAATCAAACCAAAAATGGTCAGTTTGGTCAGTTCTTTAGCCCCCAACGATTTGGTTCTATTCGGCAAAGCTGCCGAACTGAATCTTCTGTTCGGTTCAAAAAATGTTCAGTTTTTGAATTGAAACGAACCAAATCGAAACCTCAAATTCATATTTTTTTTATTTTTTATATATAATTTTATACTGAACCGGACGGAATGGATACAAACTTTGATTTTTATTATTATTTTTCAATAATATCATTTAAATTTTTTTTAATTAATAATACAGAACTGAAGAACCGAACCGAAACTCATGATTCAATTCGATTCGTTTGACCTTCATGGTTTGGTTTGATTTTAGCCTACTAACTGAACCGAACCGAACCATGTTCACCCATAGCGGAAACGGAATTGTCTTGACAACAGGAATAGAATTGTGTTGACAGCTGGAAAAGGAATTGTCTTGATAGCGAAAAATGGAATTGTGTTGACAGCGAGAACAGAATTGTCTTCACAGCGGGAATGGAATTGTCTCGATAGTGAGAACGGAGTTGTCTTGACAGCGGGAGCGGAATTGTCTTGACAGCGGGAGCAGAATTATCTCGACAACGGGAATGAAATTGTCTCGACAGCGGGAGCAGAATTATCTCGACAACGGGAATGGAATTATCTTGACAGCGGGAACGCAATTATTTTTTAAGTGGGAACATAATTATCTTGATGGTGGATGAAATTATCTTGATAACAGAAACGGAATTGTCTTGACCAACGGAAAACGGGTACAGCATCCACTACGGGAACGGAAACGAAGATGGAAACAGAAAATTCTGCAAGAAAATTACAGGACAAATCATATATCATCAGAAAATATGGAAGTCTACTTTTTGTAAAATTTGAAGAAAACTAATTCGGAGCACTCGATCAAAAGTTATGGTAGTTTTCGTTGGTACTATTCAGGAAACTAAATATAATCACACTTTCCAAATTTAAATTTTAAACTGTACTGATTTAGATAGTATTATATGAAAAATGATATGACATTAGAAAAGTGTGGATATCTACTTCTTAAAGAATCTTGCAGAATTCAAGTTGGAGCTCCCGAACAAAGTTATGGTAATTTTTATGAAGGTTGTTCAAGGAAGCTGATTATGAATAACCGTCAAGTTCGAAAATTAACCTGTACTATCTAGAAGTGAATCACAGGAAAATTCTTACATCATCAAAAAATTACGGAAGTCTACTTATTGGATAATTTTACAGAATTTAATTTGGATCTTTTGATCAAAAGTTACGGTAATTATTATACATATTGCTCAGAAATATAAGTCTATTCATGTCTTTCAAATTGAATCTTTAAAATGCTTCATTTTATATAGTATTATATGAAAAAATATATATCGTTGAAAAGATACAGAATTATAATTCTTGAGGAATTTTGCATAACTCAATTCCGAACTCCTGAGAAAAAGTTATGACAATTTTCATGAAGGTCATTCAGAAAAATAGATTATGCATAACCATAAAATTCGGAAATAAAACTCTATTGACTGACAGCAAACAACATGACAAATCTTATATCAACGGAAAGATACCGAAATCTGCTTCATGGAGAATTTTACGGAAATCAATTTAATGCTCTAGATCAAAAGATATGATAGTTTTTGTTGGTGCTATTCAGGAAAGTAAACATATAAACGCCTTTCAAATTTAATTTTAGACTCTATCAATATAGATAATATTACATGGCAAATAATATATCATTAGAAAGATATGGATGTTCACTTGAAGAACTTTTCAGAACTTGATTTGGAGCTCTTGAGCAAAAGTTATGATTATTTTCATTAAGGTTGCTCAGGAAAGCTGAATACGAGGAATGATCAACATCAAAAATTAAACTGTATTTACTGAAAGCAAACTACATGGCGAATATTATATCATCAGGAAGATACAGAAGTCTATTTCTTGGAGAATTTTTTGGAGCTTTCGATCAGAAGTTATGAACTTGATTCGGAGCTCCCGAACAAAAGTTATAATAATTTTCATGAAGGTTGTTCAGGAAGGAAGATTATGTAAAACATACAATTTTTGAAATTATACTATGTCAATTAGAAGCCAAATAGATGGTGAATTATATATCATCGGAAGGATATGAAAATCAACTTCTTGAAGAATTTTATGGAATTCAATTTGGAGCTTTCGATCAAAACTTATGGCATGATAACGTGCAGACTGCTTACAAGACAAAAACTTTGTGTCCACTCTCTCTCTTCTTCAACAACAACAAAAATTAGGTAGGTCCAATTCATAAGTCCTACTCTCAGAAGGAACTAAGAGCATAAGTTCTTGGGAGGAGCAATTCATAAGTCCTACTCTCAGAAGGAACTAATGGCACAAGTCCTCGGAAGGGGCAATTCATAAGTCCTACTCTCATAAGAAACTAAGGGCATGAGTCCTTCGGATGGGCGATTCATAAGTCCAACTCTCAAAAGGAACTAAAGACATAAGTCCTTGTGATGGGCGATTCATAAGTCCTACTCTTTGGAAGGAACTAAGGGCGTGAGTCCTTGGGAAGAGAGATTCATAAGTCCTACTCTCATAAGGAACTAAGAGCGTAAGTCCTTGGGAGGGGAAATTCATAAGTCCTATTCTTAGAAGGAACTAAGGACATGAGTCCTTGGGATGTGCGATTCATAAGTCCTACTCTTAGATGTAACTAAGGGCGTAAGTCCTTGGGAGGGGTAATTCATAAGTCATACTCTCAGAATGAACTAAGGACGTGAGAACTTGGGAGGGGCAATTCATAAGTCCTACTCTTAGAAGGAACTATGGGCATGAGTCCTTGGGATGGGTGATTCATAAGTCCTACTCTCAGAATAAAATGTGTAAGTCCTTGGAGGGCGATTCATAAGTCCTACTCTCAGAAAGAATTAAAGACATAAGTCCTATGTTAGGAATGTTCATAAGTCCTACTCTTAGAAGGAACAGAGGACGTAAGTCCTTGGGAGAGGCATTTCATAAGTTATACTCTCAAAAGGATGAGAAATGTCTTCTAGAATGAAATATGAAAAATAGAGACTTTGTGAGGGAGAATAAAAACTCAAAACAGCTCAACAAATGAAATGTGAAAAATAGAGACTTTGTCAAAGCGGACGGTTCAAAGGAGATGCAAGCGGATACGGGCCCAGTTTAAACTTCTATAAGTCTAACAAAGTGAATTTTTTTCTTATTTTTTTAACAAACTTATAAACTGAACAAGTATAAACAAGCGGGTAGCCAAAAAAGCAAAGTGTGTGCAAATTTTACTAAGTGTTTAGGAGAGGAAAAATAAAGAAAGGAAAATTGCAAGATCGAGAAGAAAGGGAAAAAAGAAGAAGCCACAAGTCCAGCAAAGTATTAGGAAACGGAAAAGATCATCTCATTAATGTTCAGAAGAAACCTTCTCTCTAAAATCATTTTGACTAAGTCATTGAGAATAGGCAACTCTCAAAGCTTTGAACAAAACAAGCAAAAGCCAAAGTCTACGAAAGTCAAAGTCAAAGTCTACGAAAGCAAAAGCCAAAGTCTACGAAAGCAGATAACTCGAAGGAAACGGGGGCACATGTTTTCTAAAAGTAAAACGAGGCCATGGTTCTTTCTTTGGACCTAAGTCCTTGGGAGCGGGTAGTCCATAAGTCTTTCTCTCAGAATGAAGACGAGGCCATGATTCTTTATTTGAACCTAAGTCCTCACCTCAAAAGAAAACAGGTAGCTTGTAACTCATTTCTCTCAGAATGAAGATGGGTCATGGTTCTTTATTTGAATCTAAATCCTTAGGAACGAGCAGTTCACAAGTTCTCACAACCGGAAAGATATTTATTCTCTAGCAAAGGTGGAAGTCACGAGAACGGATTCTGTGCAAAAAAAAATGAACTTGAAATGTTTGACAACAGATTCTACTACTGGAATAGTTATTCTCAAGAGAACTAGGAGCCAAAGTTTTTATATATTTTTTCGCTATATAAAGATATAGCTAAATAATTATATATCAATATAATAAACAGAGATAAATATAATAAAGAGAGATAAAGAAGGTCTTTTTTCAAGCCTTGCTTTTTATGTAATGTATCATGGTAATTATCCTTTTTCATTTTTCAATTGGGGAGAGATGGATGAGTGGACTAAAGCGTCAGATTGCTAATCCGTTGTATGAGTTTTTCATACCGAGTGTTCGAATCCCTCTCTTTTTATGTTTGTCGATGACTTGGTATTCTATATTTTTTTAAGAAGATATGAAAATCAAGAAAGGAAAATAAAATCTTATTTTTTATTCTTCACTTTCAGGATTACGTCCTAGGTCATTAGATAAGAATCCAAAAATGAAGAGAAACAAAGAAAATCACTACAGTATAAACAAATCGTTTTAGAGTAAACATTACACATCCTCCAAGATCTTTTTTTTGTATGTGAATTGATATAAATTATGGCATGCATCTCTGAGGAGAGTGGCACAGCCAAACATCATCCTAGAAGCGAGTGAGTTTATAGCTTATCAAGCTAACTTGGGTGTTAGGTTGCACTCTTGTAGTCAGTGGATGGGAGGTCTTCCATTCCGGAAGATATCAAAATTCCACTCTTTCTCCCACTTATCATCTCTCTGTGGGATGCTTATATTCACTTCTCCCCTACCTCATGTCTTGTACAGGATCATGCGAGAGGCCCTATGGAGTAGTAAGTGGATTGGGAAGGACCTTAGAGTTGGCAAGCTCTATTTTTTGGAGAAACTTCGTTTACCTCAGTCTTTTGCCTTTTTTGTTATGTCTAGTTTTATTCTCTCTACTCCCTTTTTTTCTGTTCTAGCATCATAGATTATGACATGTCTGCAGCCCAAGGCTTAGATTTTTTATTTCTATTGGAATGTTGGGATCTATACCTAACATTGATCTTTCTACTTGTATGGGTTGCAAGCTGGGAAAAGACTCGGCCCATTCTCAACTCTTGTTGTTAAAAGGTAAAAAATGGATAGGTGTCGGTATTGTTGGTCGGTTATGTAGCTGGTGTATTTTGACATGGTATGTCATACATAGAATAGATTGGGAAAGAGTACGGCTGATTTTTCTTCTGTTTTAGTAGTGGTTTGTGTCGTAATTCTACTTGACTTTATTTATGTCCTTTAGAGCTACCGTTAAGGAAGTCTCAAAGATAGGAGAACGAGATCTGGGCACTAAGGCTCCTATTTACTATAGCAATGAAGAATCAAATTATCACTATATTTATTACTTTTTCTACTTCTTCTTCCAAGTGCAGGATAACCCCAAGGGGTTGCGGGTTTTTCTACCAATTGGGGGAAAAATTTGGATACATTCTGGGAAAATAAAACTTCCATCGAAGAGAAGTAAATGAAAGGCTTTCATAAAAATTCTCATAGAATCGAGAATGAAGTTTTCATTCTGTACATGCCAGATCATGAATTAGTAATTGCATCCAATCTCCAAAAAAAAAAATCATATCAAATATGAATATTAAGTAATAATAGCATGGCACTTTGAATTCGATATCAGAAATTTTGTTTCTTTTTTTCTATAAAATTAGATTATGTATCGAAGGAGGAGTATGAGAGAAAAGGCATTTACAATTTTATGTGATCTATCGGAAAGCCTCTTTCAGAGCGGGTTTATGAACCATGTGAAAAGAGAGGGCAAGGCTCCCATGGAGAGCCTAACGTCTTCAAGCATGCCAAAACAACAACAAGCTAGCCTTAATCAGATAAGGGAGACCTTTCTTGATGAGCAGCTCTACAGGTATACGAGAAAGACTAACTAAAGACTTTTTAGCACTAGAAGCACACTTCAGGCAGGTCATTGATAGTTGACCTATCAAATGATGATTAAGTGTGGAGGATATAGGTTGTTTAAGAAGAGAGAATCGTTGGCTTATTTTATTCATTTCTCTTTTGTATCGTGACAACTCTTGTTTCCCCACCTTTTTAGCATTCGCCTAATGTTGAACCAGAACCTGGCCTGTTGGGGATTTCAAATTTGAGAAAAGTGTGGATTCTGCCTTTCTTAATAGATGCGGGGAAAAAAGAAAGATTAAACACCTTCCTTGTGTTAGTTCAAACCGTGTGAACATTTGTCTATCTACTCAGTTCAGCAACCAATACTCGCGGTGACCCTTCCGTTTTGAAGCCATGTGGCTCACCAGGAAAGATCTACGAGAGGTGGTGAAAGTGTTTAAGGATGGATTCTATTGAAAGCATGAAGTTGGCGCAAGAATGGATTTTGATCTCTAAAACTTTTACTAAAGTCTTTGAAGAAAGAATGAAGTACAGCAAAAGGGGGGAGTTCAATAGAAGAAAAATTGTACAAAGAAAGTGAGTCTCATTGATTGAAGTAGAAATACGAAGGAAAAATACAAAACGAGAGAAGGAAAAAGAAACATAAGGAAACGGAAGAGACTCTACCAATGAGCTCATCGCCAAGAAAATGAAAGAAACTCTCCAATGAGCCTGCATCAAAGAAAACGAGAGGAACTCTCTAATGATCCTGTAGTAAGGGAAATGGGAGAAACCCTGCCAATGAACGTGGGACATCAAACTTCTGCGATAAAATTATGAAACGCTACACTCATCCATTTCTCATTTCGATAAATATTTAGGTTATTTCTCTTGTACAACATTTCTTGTCACAAATCTAAACGTATGAGAAAAAAAAAGAAAACTGAAGAAACGGGAAAAACTCTATCAACGAGCCTGTAGTGAATATAAAAAAAATTCTATCAATGAGCCCGTAGTGAAAATAACATTAAAATCTTTATCAATGAGCTAATAGTGAAAGAAACGGAAGGACAAAACAACAAATGAAGGAGGAGTAAACATCATCGATGGTAAACTGAGAAAAAATGTGGTTCTTGACAACCGCAAAGCATTTGTGAACAGGAATAGAAGAACGTAATGGGAGAAAGCAAAGGAGAAACCACCACTAGTAGCAAACAGTCGAAATGTTATCTAAAAAACTACATCGCATGTCTTTAAGAAGCACATGAGAACAAAAATGGGCAGACATAACTGTTGGAATTATGTCCATAAAGTAGGGTGTAATAACTATTTATGAGTATTTAGTTATTTCTCAGACATTTTGTATTACTGAATTTAATGAAAGAATGGAAGTTTTTTCTATTAATTAAAGTATGTTTATAATTTACTCAAGAACCGAAACTATTGTCAACGTAAGAAGAGTAAAGACTAAGGGGTCTTTCAAATAAACTCTAATAAAATAGTTCAGAATGTTATTCACAGTTTTAGCATCGACTGGACAATCGAGTCCAATTACGACTGTTAAGTTGAACCAAAAGATGCCGGTCTTGGGGCATGAGAGTGGAGACTCTAAAGGTTGACTTAGACATGTTGTGGAACATGTTGAATAGATCGGTAACAAATTAGTTTGGAGTAAAGTCATTTATCTAGCTCTAAATCTAATTATTACACCTTAAGGGTACTTTCATAATTATCTTAATCATGATATGAATATGAAACTTGACTGAGTTAGTTATGATCTTTGATACGCCAAAGAGTGAATTCGAATTGCCAGACAATACATCAACTATTGGAAACGCGACTCAACTATGTTGGTGTTGTGTGATTCACAGATTTGAAAATTCGTGATTAGATTGCAATATACAACAATAACACCTTATACTTTATTGATGGGTGTGTGAATAAATCAACCTGGCTAGGTACTCGATGAAATGAATCATTGAGATAGACATGGAGAATTGTACGAGACAATTCACTATTATGTCTTTCTTACTCACAATCAATAAATGAGTTAAGGAAATAATAACAGGAGGAGTAAAACGGTAATTTTACATCCCGCTCTTGTTATTGATATTCACGAAAGGGTAATATGTTAAAATATTATGTGGACCATGAAATAAAAGTGTTTATTTGCACCAACAGAAAATGTAGCGTGCATGAATCGAAAGTTGATTCGGTATCGGACCTAATGGTGGAGTCGTACGATGTCAGGATTAAATAGGTCAAAATTTATGGAGATAAATTCACCGAGTATTTGATTCCTATAGCTTTATTCATGTGCGTTCAATCAGTCTCAGGAGTAGCTCATAAAAAGATGAATGAAAAATAACACCAGTTGGACCAAAAAAGTGTTTTAGACCAAGATATATTTCCGAACCCATATGGGATGGGTGTTGTCACTTAATAACTGACAACTAAGTAATTAATGTTTAATTTAATTAATTGATTATTTTCTAATTATTAGATAATTAGTAAATAAAATAATTTAATTAATTAATTGATGGATATCACTTTAATTTATCAATTTTGGATTGATGAATTTGGACACAATACTGACTTTAATGAGAGATGTAATTTTTGACAATTATAGATTATGAGGGTGAATTTCAGAAATTATGCATATTTAGGTGATGGCATTAGGGTTGCCTCACCAATTGTATTTTGATACAAACCCTTACACAGTGTGTGATTACACAGAGCAGAAAAGAGTTTCTCTCCCTCCCCCGCTTGCCGCTGAAATCTATAAAGGAGAAGGAAATTTTTTGACTTTTCTTCTCTAGTTGTTTTGAGATCCCACACTTAATTCCTGATGAACATTCAATTGAGATATACTTCTGAATCTTACGAGTAGTTGTTGGTGTGAAGACTGATTCGAGTTCTACGAAGAACGCGAGACGACTAATAGGATTCCACCAAATCAGAATTTCTCTGATACAAGAAAGGTATAAAATTGTTTCTACCTCTTTTGAATATGTTTAACTTTGTATGTACAAACGGATGTATGGTTTTAATATTTAATATGATTAAATTGATTGATGTAAAAAATTTTGATATTCTACCCACGAACCGTTCGTCGTTCAATGATTTTTCCTCAAATTTTTAAAACATGATTCAACAATTGTTATCAGAGCCTTGATTTCTTGATTATGCAAATTCTATGACTAAATGTATGTATTGTTGGATGTTGTGATATTGGCATATTTACGTATGGTAGATTCAAAATAGTTTTGAATGTGGTTTATAAATGGATCATGATCTATTGGCTCTAGGCGGTTTGTTTTTCAATTTTAGAATTGATGTACGCCAAAATTAAGGCATAGGATTTTATGTCATTTATTTTCTTGCAAAACTTTTATTTGAATTTTGGCATAGAATTTTATGTAAATTTTTTCTTAGAAAACCACCGTCGTCGTCGCCGCCGTGCTGTGCCGCCTCTTGCTATCCACTATCGTGCCCCGCGTGGTGACTAGGGTTTATGAAACCCTAAGAGATAACAATTAGGGTTAAGAAAACCTTGTAATGTTTCGTAAAAACCCTAATCTCATCTTTTATCTTTTAAATTTTAAATTTTGAATTTGAGTTTTAACAGATAAAAGACAATTAAAATTCAAAAGATAATTATCAACTTTTATCTTTTTATCTTTTGAATTTGAATTCAAAAGATAATTATTTATTTTATCTTTTTATCTTTTAAATTTTGAATTCAAATAGATAATTACCCATACTATCTATTTTATCTTTTGAATTTTAAATTTAAAAGATAATTATAAATTTATCTTTTTATCTTTTGAATTTTAAATTTCAAAAAGATTTTAATGGGATTATTTAATTAGAGAAATAGTTTTCCTCAACTAAAGGGTTTTGATCAAAATTTTAAATTTTGGAAATGGGACTGCACTGTTGTAAAGAGTTACAAAATTGGTGGAACTTCATGAAGGACAATGAGGCAATTACAGACGCCATGAAGATGAGTATTTAAATTAATTATAATTAATTTATTATTCTTTATGGGTTGTGATTAGAAATGAGCCAATATGGAGGTTAATGAATGGATTATTAATTATTAATCTCGCATCATCATATAACATTTCATACAGAAATAATACTAATATCAAAATACCAAGTAGCATGTACACGCATCATTGTAGTTTAAATTTATAATATGTTACAATATAAATATGATGCGAATTTTATATAAGTTATAAATTTTAAATTGGGATTTAAATTTTTTAAAAGTTTGTAATTTTCGAAACTTGTTTTTTTAATTAATAAACAGCTATAATTTTTTGGATAAATAACAAAAAAAATCATTTTTCCAAAAACTAAGTGTGAGGGTCGTTTTCGTTGAGATGTTCCCAAAGTTCCCAACGCAAACTTAATCGTGGCTCGAGGAATGATTAAATCGTTGATATGAATTTTTTATTTTATTTTCCGCCAACGAATAGTTTGTGGTTCATTGATTTTTTCTCAAATTTTAAAACTCGATCCAATAATTGGTATCAAAGTCTTGGGTTCTTGATTGTGCATATTTTATAATTAGACGTATATATCAATGGATATTGTGATATTTGCATATATTTTTATAGGGTAGATTCAAAGCACGTTTGAATATGTTTTATGAATGGATCCCGATCGATTGACTCTAGGTGTTAATTTTTAATTCTAGAATTGATATACGTCGAAATTGTGGCATTCGCATAAAAGATTTTAATCAAAACTTGAAAATATGACTGCATTGTTATAAAGAGTTACAAAATTGGTGGAACTTTTTAAAGGACAAGGAGGCAATTATAGACGCCATGAATACTAGTATTTAAATTATTGTAATTAATTTATTATTTTTTATGGGTTGTAATTAGAAATGAGTCATAGAAAGGTTAATTTTGAATTTATGATTTATTATTAATCTACATCATCATATAACATGTCATATAGAACTAGGGATATGTCAATATCAAAATGCCATGTACCATGTACACACATCATTATAGTTTAAATTTATAATGGGTTATAATTTAAATACATGCGAATTTTATATAAGTTATAAATTTTAAATTGGTATTTAAATTTTATAAAAGTTTGAAATTTTCGAAACTTGTTTTTTCCAAATTAATAAAGAGTTATATTGTTTTTGGAAAAACAACGAAAAAGTCATTTTTTTCAAAAACTAAGTGGGAATGTCATTTTCGTTGAAACGTTCCCAAGGTCCCCAAGCAAACTTGATCGTGGCACGAGGAATGGTTTAGTGTTCTCCCTATCGGTCCTCTCTTCAGTTGGAGAAACTTAGGAAGTGGTGAGGCAGGACCATTCCTAGACGAACTGTTAGTTCATAGCAACCTTTAAAGTCGAGCGTTAATTAAATACTTAGACCGAAGCACATTGGAATCCCTCATAAGGGTTAGCCAACGGGGCTAAGGTGACCAATGTAGGATTGATATGGCAACCCAAGAGGGGGATGAATTGGGTGATCGTGTTCAAATTATAAACTTTTTGCACTCAAGTGGAAAATGAATGTTTAAGAATGAACATTCATTTTGATGATAACAAAACATTGACGTTGCTAATAAATTGGAGATTTTTAATCCCACGATCTTCTTAAGGGTAAAGACCAAACCTTACAAACTCAATTGGCTTTATGGGTGCCAACTAAACCTCACAAGGCTATGTGTTTCGAGATTAAGTGGCCCCTTAGAATAACTCTCTCAAAAGAGTAGAATCTCCAATCTAATCTCACAAAAAAAATAATCCTTCTCACTCAAGAAATTTGCAAGTATAAAGCTCAAAATATTAAGAGAGATTTATAAGAGTATTGGGAGAGTTTTAAGAGCAAGTCTATTGGCTATGAAGTTGTGTTTTGTAAATAGAAATGGGGTGTATTTATAGAAGAGATAGAGGTGAGGACTTAGGAGAGAAATTTCAATTTTGAATATAGACAAAGAAAATGACACTCCATCCTTAATAAGAAGGACAAAAAATCCTTGACCAAAAAGGCAAGGAAAACTCCTACTCAAAATAATACAATATGGTCAAAAACTATTTGGGTAAGCTCCATATCTCTTTATTTACTTGAAATTGAAACTTACTTTGTTTGTGCTTTGTCATTATCTCCATCTCATGTATTTTGTCTATTATACAAGAGAGATATATGTTTTAGTGTTTAGGCTTTTTATGGATGTAAACTTAATTTAAGGATAGTTATCCCTAAATAAATTGAGCTTTAATAAAGACAAATAAAATGAGTAAGCTCCTAATAAAAATTACATGAAAATAGATATCTGCATGATCTTCAATCTCCATGATTTATGAGCTCCTATGAAAATAAACATTTTCATGATCTTCAATTGGAATGTCTTGTGATAATTTTTTCAATGGCATCTGCAAACTTGATTCAATTTATTAGCAATGTCAATGTTTTGTTATCATCAAAATTTATCTCATAGACATATAGGGCTAACAATCTCCCCCTTTTTTATGATGACAAACCACTGAGACAAAAAAATATATTTAATCAAATAAATTTAATTTACTCCCCCTAAATATATGCTTACCAATCAAGATAAAAATATAACTCTTAAGCACATTCTATTTTCTCCCCCTTTGTTATCATCAAAAAGAATAAACCAATAATAATGAGGAAAAATACTTTGTTCTATTACTTATTTATCTTTTCAAGAGTTAAACTCGAGGAACATTGAAGTTCATTCTTGAACATTCATTTTCCACTTGAGTGCAAATAATTTTTAATTTGAACACGATCACCTATTTCACTCCCATCTTGGGTTGCCATATCGATCCTACAATTGGTATAAGAGCTTGGTACTCTATACATAAGACTTAATCCTCATGAGTTATGGCATTCATGAGTGGTTCTTTCATTGAAGGTCAATCTACTACTAGACCTCTGTTTTTCAATGGTAATGATTATACTTATTGGAAAGCAAGAATGGGGATTTATATTCAATCGATTGGCTATGACTTATGGGGTGTTGTTGAAAATGGTGCTCACATTCCATTCAAAATTGTGAATGGTAAAAATATTGTCAAATCAAGTAGAGAAAGGAATGATGATGACAAAAATAAAATTTCTTTAAATGCTAAAGCTATGAATGTTTTGTTTTGTGCTCTTGATAAAAATGAATTTAATAGAATTTCTACATGTGAATCCGCTAAATCTATATGGCACATGTTAGAAGTCACACACAAAGGTACAAATCAAGTTTAAGAATCTAAAATTAGCATACTTGTTCATAGTTATGAATTATTTAAAATGAAGCATGATGAATCCGTACGTGATATGTTTACTCGTTTCACTGATATTATTAATGGCTTGAAATCTCTTGGTAAGACTTATTCTGATGTTGAAATGGTGAGAAAAATTCTTAGGTGTCTACCAAAGATGATAACAAGATATCTCGTCACACACTCACGTGTTATGAGTGTAAAAATCATGGACACATACAAGTCGATTGTCCAAATCTAAGTAATTCCCCAAAGAAGTTCAAAAGAAGAACATTCAAGGCAACTTGAGATGAGACTGATGATAGCGACTCTGAAGGCGAAGAAGAAGAAGTTGCAAACATGTATTTCATGACACTAGAAGATGAGGTAAGTTCTTCTAAGCTAACTTTAAATGATAAACCTAGTTATGAAGAACTTGAAAATGTTTTTGAAGAGCTTTATAGTGAGTTTGAAAAACTTTGCTTAAAGAATAAAATTATGAAAATGATTTTTCAAAACTTCAAGAAGAAAATGAGCCTTGGAAAAATGAGAATTTGAAAATCAAAGCAACCTTACATGTTTGCATCGAGACCTTGTTCAAATCCAAAATAAAGAAAAACATTTAAATTCAACCATTTTTAAATTTACAAATGGAAGAAACAATCTTGACAAACTTCTTGGTAAGCAAATGAATGCTTCCGATAAAAGGGGATTAGGATATCAACCTTTTCAAAATCAAAAATATCACAAAAATATTATTATAAAACCAACACAATATCCTCCTATCATTTGTCACTATTGTGGGGTTCAAGGCCACAAAAGTTATTCATGCTTTCATAAAAAGAAAGCTATTTTCCATGAAAGAAATGAATGGATTCTCTACAACACTAACCCTCAAGGACTCAAAAAAATTTGGGTACCAAAAGTTAAGGTACCATTGAAGAAGAAAGATAAGTGGTATCTTGATAGTGGATGCTCGAGACATATGACCGGTGATGAATCAAAACTTACTCAAATTTCTCGAAAGAAAGGACGTGTCACCTATGGAGATGATAAGAAAGGCAAAATCATTGGTATTGCTCCGTAAGTGATGACTTTTCTCATGCTATGGACAAAATTCTAATTGTAGATCGTATAAAACATAATTTACTTAGCATAAGTCAACTTTGTGATAAAAACTATAGAGTAATTTTTTAAAAGAATTTTTGTCTAATTATAGATAAAGTGTCAAATAAAATTTTATTTGTTGGACACAGGGACCAAAATGTCTACACTATTAATCTAACTGATTTTCAAAATTATAATGAAAAATATTTTCTATTTTTTGACAATGATAGTTGGCTCTGGCATAGAATACTTGGGCATGCTAGCATGGATTTATGTTCAAAACTGCCAAAAAGTTATTTAGTAAAAGGTCTTCCAAAAATAAATTTTGTGAAAGATAAAATTTGTGATCCATGCCAAATGGGTAAACAAGTTAAGAGTTCTTTCAAATCAAAATATATGGTGTCAACCACTAGACCATTGCAATTACTACACTTGGACCTATTTGGCCCTTCAAAAATTGCAAGTCTTGGGGGTAAACACTATGCATTTGTCATAGTTGATTATTTTTCAAGATATACTTGGGTTTTATTTCTAAAAAATAAGGATGAAACTTTTAAAGCATTTACAAAGTTTTGTAAACTAGTTCAAAATGAAAAAGGTTTTACAATTTCAAAAATTAGAAGTGATAATGGTGGAGAATTTGAAAATAGACACTTTGAAACATTTTTTGATGAAAATGGTTTTTCACATGAGTTTTCTACTCCTAGAACTCCACAACAAAATGGTGTTATTGAGAGGAATGGCTTACCTAAGTATTTTTGGGCTGAAGCCGTTAATACATCTTGCTACATTATGAATCATGTTTTACTTAGACCTATTTTAAACAAAACCCCTTATGAACTTTAAAAAAACAAAATTCCTAATGTTAGTTATTTTAAAGTTTTTGGGTGTAAATATTTTTTTAAATAATAAGGACAACCTTAGTAAGTTCGATTCTAAAACTGACTTAGGAATCTTTTTAGGATATTCCACATCTAGAAAAGCATATAGAGTTTATAATAGAAGAACATTAGTTGTGGAAGAATCCATTCATGTTGTCTTTGATGAATCTATTCCCTCTAACATCTTTTATGATCAAGATGATGAAATTATAAGAAAGGTAGAAGACGTTAATATCAATATTAATGATGGATCAAGTCTCTCTCCCCAAGAAAATGTCAAAGTACAAGATTGCAACCAACTTCCAAAAGAATGGAAGTTTGTAAGAGATCATCCAAATGAGCTCTTAGTGGGAGATATATTAAAAGGGGTAGAGACCCGCTCTACACTTTATAGTATTGGTAACGTTGCTTTTATTTCTCAACTTCAGCCTAAATCATTTATAGAGGCCGAAAAAGATGAATATTGGATAGTTGCTATGTAAGAAGAACTTAATCAATTTGAAAGAAGTAATGTATGGGAACTTGTGTCTAGACCCTCTAAGCGCTCGGTAATTGGTACTAAGTGGGTGTTTAGAAATAAGGTAGATGAAAATAGTATTGTTACTAGAAATAAAGCTAGATTAGTGGCGCAAGGATATAATCAAGAAGAAGGCATAAATTATGATGAAACTTTTACTCCTATTTCTAGACTTGAGTCAATAAGAATGCTATTAGCATTTGCATGTTTCAAAAATTTTGTTTTATATCAAATGGATGTCAAGAGTTCATTTTTAAATGGATACATCATAGAGGAAGTTTATGTTGAACAACCTCCCAGTTTTAAAAGTTTGAATTTTTCAAATCACGTGTATATACTTAAAAAGGCTCTCTGTGAACTAAAACAAGATCCTAGAGCTTGGTATGAAAGGCTAAGTAAATTTCTTATTGATGATGGATTTAACATTGGTAAAATAGATAACACCCTCTTCATAAAATCAAAAGGCAATGATATCTTAATTGTCCAAATATATGTAGATGATATAATTTTTGGTGTCGTTAAGGAATCTTTGTGTAAGAATTTTGCAAGCTCTATGAGCAAGGTGTTTTAAATGAGCATGATGGGAGAATTGAACTTCTTCCTTGGACTACAAATTAAGCAAATGAAGGATCGGATCTTTATAAACTAAGAAAAATGCACCAAGGATTTTCTCAAGAAATTTGGTATGGAAAATGTGAAGGCTAGTAATACTCCTATGAGCACCACGACAAAGCTAGACAAAGATGAGAAAGGTAAAGACGCCGATATAAAGAAATATCAAGGTATGATTGGATCTCTACTTTACTTAACTGCTAGTAAACCTGATATCATGTTTAGTGTACGTTTATGTGCTCGTTTTCAAACTTGTCCCAAACAATCCCATTTACAAGCTATTAAAAGAATTTTTAAGTATTTACTTGGAACAACTAAATTTGGCCTTTGGTATCCAAAATGTGATAATCTTGATTTAATTGGGTATTCTAATTCGGATTTTGCTGGGAGCTTAACCGATAGAATTTTCAAGTAGATAAAGAGAGATAGAGCTTACACAAATAGTTTTTGACCATATTGTGTTATTTTGGGTAGGAGTTTTCCTTGCCTTTTTGCTCAAGGAATTTTTGTCCTTCTTATTAAGGATGTAGTGTCATTTCATTTGTCTATATTCAAAATTTGAAATTTTCCCCTAACCTCCATCTCTTCTATAAATACACCCCATTTCTATTCACAAAACACAAATTTAGCCAAGAGACTTGTTCTTAAAACTCTCTCAATACTCTCCTAAATCTCTCTTAATATTTTGAGATTGAAACTTATTTTGTTTGTACTTTGTCATTATCTACATCTCATGTATTTTGTCTATGATGCAAGAGAGATATGATTTTTGGTGTTTAGGCTTTTTATAGATGTAGACTTAATTTAAGGATAATTATCCCTAAATAAATTGAGCTTTAATAAAGGCAAATAAAATGAGTAAGCTCCTAATAAAAATTACATGAAAGTAGATATCTTCATGATCTTCAATCTTCATACTTTATGAGCTCCTATGAAAATAAATATTTTCATGATCTTCAATTGAAATGTCTTGTGTAATTTTTTCAATTACCTCTACAAACTTGATTAAATCTATTAGCAACGGCAATGTTTTGTTATCATCGAAAGTTATCTCATTGAGATATAGGGCTAACAATCAAAACCATTGGTGATTGGTTAAGCTAGATGTAGTGACATCTTGAGAAGCGTTAACCAAAAGAGAGGAATCTCAATGCGATAGGAGGTAGCTTGGATGTTGTCCTTAGATGAGACAAGCTTTCGTTGTTGATCGTAACATCATGGAAGAAATATTTTTTATTGGATTTTTAAATATCTAAGTATTTTCATCATGCATCATACTTTCCTAAATGATTGAGTATTTCTTTACACCGCTTTAGTTATTCTTTTCAGTAATCATGTCACTATCCTCACTCTCAACTATCTTAAATGCGAACAAACTTAATGGTAAAAATTACGTGGATTAGAAACGTAATCTTGATATTGTGCTGACGGTAGAAAGCACAAGTTTATGCTCACCACCCCTTGTCCCCTTGAGCCTATTGCTGAATCGACTCAAGAGGACAAAGATGCTTATGATTCTTGGTTGCATTATGATGAGATCATCATGTGTTACATCCTGGCTTCTGTTAGCAATGTGTTGTAACTACAGCATCAGAACATGGAAATTGCCATTGATATGATTTTGAGCATCACCGAAATGTTCATAGATCAGGGTTGTCAAGCCAAACAGGTTGTTGTACGAAACTTCATGAACTGCATGATGAAACCTGGAACTCATGTTAGAGAACATATGATGTCGATCATTAGTTCTCTAAATGAGATGGAGATCATGGGTGCTGCGGTAGATGGAGAGACACAAGTTGATATGATCCTTGAGACTCTGTCTGACACTTTTGAGAACTTCAAACTTAATTATTCGATAAATAAGTTGAGGTACTCACTTCTTGAGCTTACGAAGGAACTATGCTGCCGAGACCATGTTTTTTAAGGGAAAGAGGAAAATTGGAGAGATAAACTTTACTGAAAACAAACCTTCCACCTCTGGCGCAAAAAAAAATACAGGAGAGATTCGAAGAAGGCTAAGAAGCAGAACTCGAAAGTTGTGAAAGGTAAGAGCACTGCAAAAGTGGACAAGTCGAAATACAAGTGTCATCGTTGTGGAGCCGCTGACCATTGGAAACATAACTTCCCTGACTATCTCAAGGAGTTGAGATCTAAAGGTATAATACTTGTTACTGAAACATGTTATGTGGCTGACTCTACTTTTTGTAAATTGTAGACTCTGCAGCCCACTAACCATATCTATTGTTCCTTGTAGGGTTTCAGAAAAATCAAAAGGCTTGATGATGGCGAGTTCAACTTTTGTTGGAGAAATGGAGCACTAGCATCGATCGTATCTGTTGGAACTATTAAATTGTCATTCGATAACAATTTTAGGGTTTTACGTGATGTTTATTATATCCCGGTTTTTTGGAAGAACCTTATTTTAGTAGCTAGTTTAATTGAGCAAGGATTTAGTTTGAATTTCATTGATAAAGATATGCTGGTCAGCACAGCGCGTGCGTGGAGGCGCGTGGCCTTTTAAAAAATTAAACTTTTAATAAAAATGAATATTTTAATAAAAAAACTTTATTGAAAACTATTTTTCAATCAGCCAGGATCCATAATATATTTATAAGTTAAATTTACAACATACAAGGTTAGGAATCATATACTTCTTGTAGTCTATATCAAGTGTCCTTGTAAAAATCGATCGATCCTCCGTTCTCACAAAATCGTTCTAATGATCAATAGACTCTGAGATCCACAGGATGTGTGTGAACACGTAGAATATTACAAGATACTTTTTCTTTGTCTAGATGTTCTCAACACATGAAATCTAGAGATTTACTGAGAAAGACATTAGTGAGACAATTCTCTAAAATAATGTGATGATTATTCTTTTAGAGATTTAATTGACATTTAATAATATAAGAAAATCTCTCTGACACCAATCGTGTTCTCAACTCAACTCTTGATTGACGAACTGATGATTTGCTCAACTGATTTTCTCTTCTTCGTTCAACAACTCAGGCAATTAGAATAATATCTTATATATTCTAGATAATGACGTATCAGATTTTTAGGAATAAATTGAAATAATATTTAAGTATAAAATTACAGTGCCGTGAGCCAGCACAGTGTCTCACGGCACTACAGTGTTGCACAATTATAGTGTCACGTGGCACCACAGTAATCTATGTCAAATTCTGATATCCTATCAGTGGTTGACATGTGGCAATTACTGTGAAATAAATATTTATTTTAATCAGATAATTATCTAGATATCAGTTAATTCAAAATTAAAATATTTGATTATCCATATCAACTAACTTATCTGTAATTTTACAAATAACACATTTAGTTGATTTAAATTAGATAATAATTTAATTATCTAATTTCATAAATTAGATATTACGTCTCATTTATCGATAATTAAAAATTGATAATTATTTATATATATAATTTTTGAAACTTATATTGAAATATATAAAAAATTTAATTAATTAATCACACATAATTATCTCATAATTATGTACTTGCCCCAGAATAAAAAAAAATTTTGCAAGTCAGTCTTTTTCTGATGTCCTGAAATATTCACACATTTGATAGCGTAGTATATAGGCGATTTGAGAACCATGGACCTATAATCCTAAGTTTCAATAAACCAAATTATTAATTAAACTCTTTAATTAAATAATCTTATTTATAAATTCCATTATTACTCCACTATAAATATGAAATTACGCTCTTAGAGATTATAAAATGTATTTACTAAGTATTCTTATATAATCCTCTAACATAATCATTTCATGTAGTTATGTCCTCCAATTATTGGTTCGTAAATTAGAACTGGTCAAAATCACCGTTTTACCTTTCTAATTACCTCTTGATCCTTAAGTACCATTAATCCACTAGTGAATGGCTAATTTATAATCTTATTATAAATTTAAGCTCAATAACCATTCAGTTCCAGAATTAACACTTAAGGGAACCAATATACGATCCATTAGAAAAGTTTAGATTTCAAATCTTATAAGATCATGTCCTCATCCATCCACATCAGTGAATCCCCAAAATACAAGTCACTAGCTTGATTAACAAACAGACCTTAATGACTGAATCAAAAGATCCAGTAGAGATGCATAGGAGTTCAAGACTACTCAGGATTCAGACTGATCTACATATGATGATCGATTTGATGTGCATTAAGTTTTTGTGATAAACGACACATTAATAAAGATATTAATTCACATCGGTCATGTCATATATAATCTTATTATATAAAGTACATCCACTAAGATGTCTATCTACATCAATGATCTGGATCTAGATCACACGCTTCATAATGCTTAGTGAACCGTACTAGCAACCATTCATTAAAGATTCCATACTTAAATATGTTGCTGACAATTTTATTCATTATCTATGATCTTAATCCTCTCGTACTAATGAATATGAAATTTTCAGATATTTATATAAATTATTTAACAATAATTTAAAAGAATAATTATAACAAATAATTTAAAAGAACAATTATAACAAAAATGTAATCATCTTTAAATTTCATATCAAAATGTCAATACACATGCTTTGAAGGTATAACCCCCAACAAAATATTGGTATTTTTGGAAATGTTTGCTTAATTACTATTGCACGTTGATAAATAATTTTTTTATGTAAAACCGATAGTTCCAATGATATGTGACACTGAAGTAAATACTGATTTATAAAGGGATAGTAAAAGGTTGAAGTCTGATTCAACCGATCTAACCTATTCGTGGCACTTACGTCTTGGCCACATTAGCCTGGACAAGATTAAAAGACTTGCGAATGAAGGTCCTTTGCAAACTTTAAAGGTGAGATTACTGTCCACATATGAATCATATATATAAGGTAAAATGACCAGGAGACCATTTTCAGCAAATGGTGAAATAACCACTCAATGCCTCAAACTCGTACATAGTGATGTATGTCGGCCATTGAAAATCCAAGCAAGAGGAGGTTATAAATACTTTGTAACCTTCACTGATGACTACTTACATTTTGGACATGTTTATCTAATACATAAAAAGTCAGAAACCTTTGAAAAGTTCAAATAGTACAAGGCTATGGTTGAAAAGAAATTAGAGAGACAAATCAAAATGTTACGATCTGATCATGGTGAAGAGTACTTGCTAGGAAAGTTTGAAGACTTTCTTAAGGAAGAAGGTATTATTTCTCAACTTACAACTTCTGGCACTCCAGAACAGAATGGTGTGTCAGAGAGAAGGGATTGAACTCTGATGGATATGGTTACATCCATGATGACTTATTCATCCCTCCTAGATTCGTTCTAGGGATATGCCTTGGAAACGACATCATACATTCTTAACCAAGTTCCGTCGAAGACGATGCCTGGCACGCCATATGAAAGATGGAATGGACGAAAGTCCTCTGTAAACCACTTTAGAATATGGAGATGCCCAGCACATATCCTAAAACGGAAGACATGCAAGTTGGCAAGTCGGTCATAATTATGTATGTTTGTAGGATATCCCAAAGAAATGAATGGATACATCTTTTATAGTCCAACCAACAAGAAAACATTCATGAGCATGAATGTACATTTTCTTGAAGAAAACTATATAAGAACTGTGAAGTCGAGAAGCACTCTTGTGTTAGAAGAATTATTGAGTGGGAGGACACAGAGTCCCTAATCAGGAACTGTTTCTGATTCAATAATGGGGCAAGAGCCTATGGAGTCTCGATGTAGTGGGAGTGTTGTGAGACAACCTGACAGGTACATGTCTTATAGAGATGCCTTAACAGCAGGCTTAGATAAGGATCATGATGAACTTGTCTCCTACTCATAGGACATGGTTGGTCCTGAAGCAAACATATGGCAAGAAGCCATGAACGTTGAGATACATTCTTCGACGTACTCGCACGGAGTCTGGAAACTTTTAGATCCTCCTGAAGCGGTAAAACTTGTAAGGTTTAAATGGATCTATAAGAAAAAGAGAGATTTGGATGGGAATGTGAAGACATTCAAAGCTAGGTTAGTAGCCAAGGGCTACACCCAAAAGGAAGGTATAGACTATGACGATACCTTCTCATCGGTAGTCATGCTTAAATCCATTCGGATCCTCTTGTCCATTGATGTTGTCCTCGATTATGAAATGGCAGATGGACATCAAGACTTCTTTTTTGAATGACAATCTTGAAGAGCGCATTTATATGGCTCAACCAGACGGGTTCATAAAAAAGACCAAGAGGGTAAGATTTACGACCTGCTGAAGTCCATTTATGGACTTAAGAAATCATCAAGGTCGTGGAATATTAGATTCGATGAAACTGTCAAGAACTTTGGTTTTGATCAGTTAGTGGATGAACCATGTGTGTATAAGGTGATACACAAAGGGAAAGTGATTTTCTAGTCTTGTACGGAGATGATACTCTACTCATTGAGAAGGATGTAGGAAAATTATCTAATGTCAAGATTTGGCTTGCAAAGCAATTTGATATGAAGGATCTTGGAGAAGCTTCCTTTGTCTTAGATATTCAAATCTTTCAAGATCGGAAGAACAGACAATTGGCACTATCTCAAGCATCTTATATTGATGAGGTGATGAATCACTTTAGTATGTAAGACTCTAAGAATGGATATCTTCCTTTCAGGTATAGAGTCAGCATCTCCAAGGCGCAGTCTCCCAAGATTCCTCAAGAAGAGGAAGACATGAAAAAGATTTCATATGCCTCAGTCGTTGGATATGTGACGGCTTGTGAAGCTTCTAAGGATGTTGTATGACTTAGAAAATTCTTGAAGACTCTGAAAGTTGTCCTAGAAGATGACAAGCCCGTGAAACTTTATTGCGATAACAGTGGTGCTGTAGAAAACTCAAACGAACCAAGGAGCCACAAAAGATCTAAGCACATAGAGCGTAAGTATCACCTGATTAGAGAGATTTTTCAGCGTGGAGATGTTGTAGTAACACGCATATGGACGGTCAACAACCTAGCAGATTCATTCACAAAAACTGTAAGCTATAAAATCTTTGATGGTCATCTAAAGGGCATGGAGATACAAGACTATAACGCCTACTTTAGTCCAAGTGAGAGATTGTTGGAATTATGTCCAGAAAGTAGGGTGAAATAACTATTTATGAGTATTTAGTTATTTCTCAGACATTTTGTACTACTGAATTTAATGAATGGATGGAAGTTTTTCTATTAATTAAAGTGTGATTATAATTTACTCAAGTCATTGAACTATTATTAACGTAAAAAGAGTAAAGACTAAGGGGTCTTCCACACAATCGAGTTCGATTACGACTGTTGGGTTGAACCAAAGGTCGATCTTGGGCATGAGAGTGGAGACTCTAACAGTTGACCTAGACATGTTGTGGAACATGTTTAATAGACCAGTAACAAATTATTCTGGAGTAAAGATATTTATCTAGCTCTAACTCTAATTATTACACTTTAAGGGTATTTTCATAATTACCTTAATCCTGAGGTGAATACGAAACTTGACCTAGTTAGTTACGATCTTTGATACGCCAAATGAGTGAGTTCGAATTGTCGGATAATATATCGATTGTTGGGATCATGATTCAAATATGTTGGAGTTGCGTGAATCACAGATTTGAAAATTCGTGGTTAGATTACAATATGCAACAATATCAACTTATGCTTTATTGATGGGTGTGTGAATAAATCAACATGGCCAGGTACCCGATGAAATGAATCATTGAGCAAGACATGAGGAATTGTACAAGACAATTCACTATTAATAGTAAGAGGGGTAAAATGATAATTTTACATCCCGCTCTTGTTACTGATATTCATGAAAGGGTAATATGTTAAAATATTTTGTGGACCGTGAAATAAAAGTGTTTATTTGCACCAACAAAAAATGTAACGCGCATGAATCGACAGTTGATTCTGCATCGAACCTATAGTTGAGTCGTACGATGTCAAGATTAAATAAGTCAGGAATTTATGAAGATAATTTCATCGCGTATTTGAGTCATATAGCTTTATTCATGTGGGTCCATTTAGTTTCAGGAGTAGCTCATAAGGACATGAATGAAAAATAACACCAGTTGGACCAAAATCATGTTTTGGATCAAGGTATATTTCTCGAACCCATATGTGATGGGTGTTGTCACTTAATAAGTGACAACTAAGTAATTAATGTTTAAATTAATTAATTAGTTATTTTCTAATTATTGGATAATTAGTAAATAAAAGAAATTAATTAATTTATGAAGATCAATTTAATTTATCAATTCTGGATTGATGAATTTGGACACAATATTGACATTAATAAGATATGCAATTTCCAGCAATTATAGATTATGGTGGTTAATTTTTGAAATTTCACATATATGGGGTATATGTAAAAATTTCAAAATTTTATATATTTAGGTAATGGCATTTGGGTTGCCTCACCAATTGTATTTTGATACAAACACTTACACAGTGTGTGATTACACATAGCAGAAAAGAGTTTCTCTCCCTCCTTTGCTTGTCGTCGAAATTTATAGAGGAGAAAGAAAATTTTGATTTTTCTTCTCCAGTTGTTTTGAGAGGCCACACTCAATTCCTGATGAACATCCAATTGAAATATACTACTAAATCTTACGAGTTGTTATTGGTGTGAAGACTGATTTGAGTTCTACGAAGAATGAAGAACGCGAGACGACTAATAGGATTCCACCAAATCAGAATTTCTCCGACACAAGAAAGGTATAAAATTATTTCTACCATTTTTTAATACGTTTAAATTTTTACGCATAATCAGATGTATGGTTTTAATATTTAATATGATTAAATCGGTTGATGTAAAAAATTTTATATTCTGCCCACGAACCGTTCGTCGTTCAATGATTTTTTCTCAAAATTTTAAAACCCGATCCAACAATAAAGTCGAAGCAAGAAAAGACAAATCATTACACGTCAACGAATAAAATTTCATTGAGTGTAATGGGGGTCAATGAGCAGTCAAAATCTCACATGACACATGCAAGATCTAGAGCGATGACTCCATCAAGATAAGAGGATCAGAGCCGTAGAAGGGATCGGACGATTATGATCAAATCGATAGTTACAAGGCAATATAGTCAACATAGTAGTTTAAAGAAACACACAAGACATGGGGGTAATCCTAAGAAGAGGGCGGTCATGCGTCCAACAGTAGGGGAAGGGTGGCCATGCCTCCCAAAAGTAGGGGAAGATGACCGTGCCTCCCAAAAGTAGGAGGTGACCATGTTGATTTTCTCATCTTTTAGCCTTAAAATACAAGTTCAAATGTAAACAAAGGGGAAGGGGATTGAATCCAAGAAAAGTTATACAACAACAATGTAAAATTTGAAATGCAAGAGAATGTTATAAATCTTCCGTGGTTTTTCTTCCCTTTAAGGGGCCGTTTGGTACGAGCTTTCCCCTTGGTAAAGTTCGTGGTAAACTTATTTTTCAGCATTTTTTCATGTTTGTTACAAATATTCTAATTTTTCATGGTAAAGTTATTTAACGTAGTTAAATAACAATCTCACATTACTTTCCCTAAAAAATCTACTTTATCAAATAAATTTCCCAACTCACTTACTCATCTTACACATTTTTTTAAATAACTTTTACTTTTTCAAATCCTCATAAAAATATCATTATTTATTTTGATTATTTCTATTTAATTTTGATATTTTATTTTTTTCAAGACCAAAGTCTCACAAAAGTGTCGTAAAATATCTCGATCTTGAAATCCCGTCATATCCCCTTCCAGTTCTGGTGGAATCAAACCGGTCCCGATACCTAGTTTTGAGATTTGTTGTCCCTTCTGTCCTTTGTCCCGAAAGACCCGTCCGTAAACTTATCTTGGAGTCGTTCCATGCGATTAAGATATGTACATTAATTGAAATGAATGAAATAAAATATTATGTTTGAATTAATGATAGATAAACTCTTCATATATGCATAATATAAAATTTAAATGATTAAAATAAACGTTAATAATATAAAAAAAAATTAAAATTTAAAATTATTTTCTTCTCTAAAATAAATATTATTCATGAACTATTCATGTTTAAAAAATACTAAATTATAAAAATAGTCTATAACTGGATTTCAGATCTTGGCAAACATAATCCCTCTCTCTCAAAATTTCTTTTTCTCGAATTAGAAAAGAGAAAGAGCATGATTTCATCACTACGGAGTACTTATAACTCCAAACCCACATGGGCAAAGCTTACAAAAAATCCAACCCAAATCATTTTATTTTATGTTTAATTAGCTAAGTTTCGGGGAGTTTAAGCTGTCAGAACATTAATTCAAGGAATTAGAAGTCATGGGAGCTTATAGAAGAGAAATTATTATTATTTCTTTGTTTTCAGTTATTTTTATATTTTCAATAATCTGAAAATGGTGAGAGGGTGAATTGGGTTTCTTTGAATTTTGTCAATATGTGTGGGAAAAACATGAAGACGAATGTATTTCCATGGACAAAAATTATGGAGAGATTTTACTGTTTTCATAGCCAAAGAAGACAACACCAACGTACACAAACATTGGGTTCAGATTTAGCAGTAGAAACAAAAACGACACCTGTAAATTTCTCAATTTTCTCGCCAATGCTTCATATTCTTTTACTTTTCCTTCTTGTTGCTTCTTCGATTTGTTAGGTCCACTCGTCACGAAACACCGACGATTCTCCTGCAATGAACCAAACATTTCTGTCAGAGCATGAATTAAAGAAATCAAAGATGGGAAAATCTGAAATTTCACGGCTTGCTAAAAGACGAAGAGCTACGATGCGGTTATGGAGGTTTACGACGAGCTACGGACCTGTGTTAGGGAGGAAGAGCTACACGGTTAGGAGAGGGGTAGGGGTTCACGAAGAAAGGGGTTGGAGAGGGGTGAGTTCACAAATATGGAAGTTAGGTTTGAGAAAAAATAGGACTTATAAGCGCCGTAGTTTTGACGGGGGTGTGTTTATAATTTTAATATTTCAAAACTATGTCGATTTACACTAAACTAACGGATGTATATCGGTGAATGGATGAAAAGTCATTATAGGCGGCACATGAAAAGTTGAAGGTAATAACATAAATAGTAGTTCAAAGTTATAAATGACAACAACTTGATAGTTTGAGAGACTGGTCTGTGGTTTTCCCTTTATCTTTTACATAACTATGTTGAATTGATTTGTACAATTTAAGCAAAAAAATTATTTTTATTTTTGGTGTAGTTAAAGAAATATAGTAGATTTAATTTTATTGGTCAAGTTAATAAATAACTAATTTTACGATATCGTGTTGTATTAGAATATATAAATAATACTTGATAAATAATAATAAATATTTATTAATTTAATTACTCTCAATATTTCATATAACTTTTCAAACAGCTTTATTCAATTTTCTCAACAACTTTCTCAAGTCTCATACTATACCAAACAAAGTAATATTACTTCCCAGTAACTTTTTAAATTAATCATATGTTATCAAATATGGTTATCTCAAAAAAATTTCATCTAATTTTAGCACTAAAACTTTTCCAACTTAACTTTCTCAGCATTCTTATTTAACACATACCAAAACGACACATAAGAGTTTTTCACGTAAATGATGATGAATTTATTTTCTCATTCTCTCTAAATTATTATCCGTTCGTAGATGATTTTCTATACCGAAAAAATCATTTACACATATCCAGTATTTTTTCTGCGCGACAATATCATAGTTTCCACGTTTAAAAAAAACTTTTTGGTTGAAATGGTAATCTAGGTGGTCAACTGCAATTCATTCCTTTTAATTGCCAAATGCCGCAAATTACACTTGGTTAAATGATGAAAAATAACACGGAATCTTGGGCTGTATGGGAAAGCATAAGAATAAGAATTTCATGTTGTATTAGAATGAGTCATATTCTATCAACAGTGCAATCAATCAGAGATACAAAAAGGTGAGTGAGTTTGTGAGAGTTTTACCTCAAAATACTTGCACGCTTTCAAAATATCATTTTGTAATTATGAACATCTTCATACATTTCATACATTATAGATAGAATGCCCAATACATCTAACTTAGTGTTTTCCAGGATTTGTTTTTTAAATGAAGAGGACTGACTCAGAAAGAAAAAGAAAACATTATTCAACGACAATGTGCTGATAAATTCTAAGACAGTATATATGTTTGATAATAATAAAAAAATAATGATAAGAGTCATAATGTGAATGAACCAATAAGATAGCACGCACGCCCAAAAAAATAGTCGTCTTGTATGAATGGGAACTCTAGTGAAATGAAATCTAGTTAAGTTCATGAGTTTTGTTAGTGAAGGATTTGTGATGCATGGTAGAACCAAAGCTTTAATGGAAATTATGGTAAATATATAATATTAGATATTAATATTGTTAATAACTTTCTGGTAATTGTTTTTAGACCTAAACCAAAATTCATTTCCTATGTCTTGTAATGCACTTGTTGAGTCTCCAATTCTCTGTTTGTTTTTATTACAGTTAACCAAACGTCACCTAAAAATTTCATTTATTTATATGATGTTTTATTCATGTGGTAACTAAAAGGTGTGCATTTTTATAGTTAGATCATTACGTGGTCCCATGGGGCAATTCAATTTTTATAATTCATACTTCAATGTAATAATTTCTCTCTCCAATATCAATGAATTGTCAATCTCTTGGAGGGATGCATACCTGTATTAATTAATTATTTTGATAACTCATTGATCTCTTGCAATGGGTACAAATAATAGATTATTTATTATCGCTGTTAAATTTGTTAGTAATGTATAAAACGTAAGTTATTTTTTTAAACAAAACATTAACATTAAATAAAACTAGAATCCGCAAACAAAACATCCCCTGTTGAAGGGAGAAAATCCTCCCAAAGTGCTAACTTCACTAATCTATGGGCGACCTCGTTATATTTCCTAGGAACATGACCAACAGAATAATTAAAGCGAGCAACAAAATAAACACAGTCCTGAATAATAAGTCTGTTGTCAACAACCGATGCCTTAGAGACGCCCAAACAGGCCTTCACCGTGGATAAAGAGTCTGATTCAGCCGAGTGGATAGGAATACCCGTCGAATTAGCCAACTCTAGACCCTCTAAAAGAGCTAGAGCCTCCACTGCCTACACCGAAAGCACCCCTGGGATCCTCTTAGCCATAGCTGCAAGCACCTCTCCCGAAGAGTTCCAAAGAACAAGGCCCAAATCGATACCCCTAGATGAGCCATAGGCTGCGTCCACATTCAACTTAAAGCAATCCTAAGGGGGGGAATCCACCTAGCAGGATCGGAATGCACCAACTCCACCGAGGCTCGGTTACAAAGATTAGAGCAACTCTTGATCTCTTCCACCACCTCTCTAGAAAGGAACCCGAAGGACCATCTGGGTAGGATGAGGAAAGAGCTACTTTATACCCGCTTCACATTGAGTACACACCAGACTTGTCATAATGCCACAACCAAAAATCCAGAAAATCTTATCTAGGGAGGGGAATCGCAATAATTTCCTCAACATCCTCCTGGAGGAAGAGACGGTTTAATAAAACCTCCCGCCACGCATTCTCCCCCACTAAGTCAGCTACTCTCAGATGAGGTAAAAAGAATAGGGGAAGGGGTTATCACCTTAAAGGAAAGAGGTCGAGGGATCCACCTGTCATGAAAAACTTTGATGGATAAACCATTGCCCATCTTCCATCGCAACCCCGAGCTTCGAAGCTCTCTTCCCCATAAGAGACTCTTCCAAATAAATGAAAACAAGGGCTCACATCCGCTTCGAAGAAAGACGGACTTCTGAAGTACTTGGCTTTAAAAATCTTGGCTAGAAGGGAATCCTGGTTTTGGGAGATATGCCAAGCCTGCTTAGCAAGGAGAGCTTTGTTCAAAGGCTCCAACGCCTTAAACCCTAGACCCCCTTCCAATTTAGCTTTCCAAAGCTTTCCCCACGCTGTACAGTGCATCTTTGGTCCCGAATTTGAAAAACCCCAAGAGAAGTTGATTGTAATGGCTTCGATTTCCTTGCATAAACCTTTTGGGAGTCTAAAGCAGCTCATCGCATAGGTGGGGATGGCTTGGATCACTACTTTTATGAGCACTTCTTTGCCTCCAACAGAGAATTGCCTTTATCTCCACCTCATCAGTAACTTTCTGATTTTATCCACAATATAGCGAAAAGCTTTTTTCTTCCTTCTATCTAGATACACTGGGAGCCCTAAATAAGATTCAAGGCATGTGCCTATATTAATATTGAGAGAAGAGGCTAAACCCCTCCTTACCTGATCAAGGGTGTTAAGGCTGAAGGAAATGATCGACTTATCTGGATTGACAATCTGTCCCGATGATCTCGCATAAACCCCGATGGTCTCAGCTATGCCCAAGCAAGAAGCTTCCTTAGCTTTGCAAAACACCAGAGTGTCATCTGTAAAAAAACAAATGGGAGATAGTCAAACCCCCTGCAAATCGGGCAACGCTGGTAGTATCCGCTTCCACCTACTCTCATTCTTTCTTCCGTTTCTTTACCTTCGGGATAAGAGCAATAATGGTCAAGTTAATGTCTCAAAGGTCAACTTCCTCATTCAGGCATTTCAGGTAAATTCGAGTCACATCATCCCCTGCTACTCCCCAGAATCTTTTATAGAAAAGAGCTGGGAATCCGTCCGGCCTTGGGCTTTTAGCTGGGTGCATACTATGAATTGTATTCAAAATTTCCTTGGCTATGAACGGCTTGGATAAGAGAGAAAGTTGGTCACTGGAGATCCTCCTATCAGTTGCATTAATAACAGACTCCATATCCTCTTCAGTAGGGTTCAATGATTGGAAAATAGAGCTAAAATAGTCAGCTACTATAGAGCCCATTCCCTCCTGATTTTCTATCCAATTCCCTTGCTTGTCATAAGGACTCGTGATGGTGTTCCTTCTCTTCCTTTCAGATGCTCTCGAGTGGAAATACTTGGTGTTTCTATCCCCCGCTTTCAACCAATTCACTCTAGATCTTTGATGCCAAAACGTCTCCCCTTGAGCTTGGACTTTTTTAACTCCGTTTCAAGACCCCCAATACGGTCCCAGTTCAACTTCATTGGGTCCTCACCATATAACCGCTCCAAAGATCTGGAGATTTGGCTAATTTTTCGAGCAAGTGAACCGTATTTACTCGAACCCCAAGCCATAACCTTCGCCGCACAGGAATTCGGCTTTAAATTGACATAGGACAGGTTATTCACAGCAGCCCCAAAACTCCAAACATCCTCATCAATGCCCGCACAGTCCTCATCTTCTTCCCAAAGAACCTCAAATTGAAACCATCGAGGAACTACCAACCCACGGTTCTCTTGAACATCTCTGGAGAGAAGATAAAAAACTACTATGTGATCCGTGTTAGGAACGCGGCCCTCGGGTCGCGGAAATGTAGGAATTTTAAAAATGAATATTTTTCGATAGAAAAAATAAGTCACGTAACGGTTTTTAAAAAAAAATTATTGAAAAACTTTTCAATCAGAATTCATTATATATTTATATATTAAATCAAAAATATACATGGATATAAATCATATACTTATTATAGTATATATCAAGCGTTCTCGCAAACTAATGATCCAGCGTTTCCACGAACAACGAACTTCGAGATCCATACCATAATCTTCAAACGCAATAGAACGTATATGGGCACATAGAATAATTCAAAAACATTTTTTTGTCTCTAGATGTACTAAACACATGAAATCTAGAGATTTACTAAAAAATATTAATTTATTGATACAATTCTCTAAGAGAATACATTGATTATTTTTTTCAGAGTTTTTGGTTAACTTTTAATCACAGAAAAATATCTCCCTGGTAGCAACTGTGTTCTTAACGCTCAGCCAACAGATCTCAATTGATGCAACCAACACTAATGCCATTCGAATAATATTTAAATATTTTTTAGATAATGGTATATCAGATTTTTATGAATAAACTGAAAATAATATTTAATTTTAAAATTATCATTGCAGTTAGACCCACTGTAATTTGTGCACAACTGTAGTGCCACACGGCACTGTAGTTACCGTGAGCCATCATTGTGACTCACGGCACTATGTGTCATGGCACTAGTATAGTGCCCCGTGGCACAACAGTAGTTTCTGTCAATATTTGATTCTCAATCAGTGATTGACACGTGATAATTACTGTAAATTAAATATTTATTTTAATCAAATAAATATTTAGATATCAATTCATCCAAAATAATTTATATGATTATCTATATCAACTAGTTTATCTCTTAGTTCACAAATAACATATTTATTTTATTCAAATTTTGAATAAAATAAATATTGTCTCACTTATTGATAATTAAAAAATTAATTGTTATAATTATTAATACATAATTTTTGAAAATTAATATAAATAATTTAATCAATTAATTCTTAATTAATTAATCACACATAATTATCTCATAATTATGTACTTGCTCCGAATAAAAATTCATTTTGCAAGTCAGTCATTTTCTTATGTTCTGAAATATTCACACCCTACAATGTGTAGTACAGAGGTGACTTGGGTCCATCCTAAGCTCCAATAAACTAATTTATTAATTAAACTTTTTAATTAAATAATCTTATTTATTAAATTTATTATTACTCTACTATAAATATGAAATCGCACTCTTAATGATTATATAATGTATTTATAAAGTATTTTCTTATAGTCCATTGATATAATCATTTCAGGTAGTTCTGTCCTCCAATTATTGATTCATAATTTAAAATCGGTCAAAATTATCATTTTACCCTTCTAATTACCTCTTGATCCTTAAGTATCATTAATTCATTAGTGAATGGTTATTTTATAATTATATTATAAATTTAAGTTCAATAATCATTCAGGTTCAGAATCAACACTTAAGAGAACCAATATACGATTCATTAGAAAAATTTGGATTCCAAATATTGTAAAATCATGTTCGCAGCCATCTATATCACTAAATCTCTGAAACAAAGTCACTAACATGTTTTACAAACAAACCTTAACGAGTTAATCAAAAGATCAAGTTGACATGCATATGAGTTCGTGACTACTTAGGATACAGACTTATCTACTTACGATAATCAGAGTGATGTGTATTAATTTTTTATGATAAGCAGTAAGTTAATAAAAATATTAATTCTTATCGGTCATGTCATATATAATCTTATTATATAAAGTATATTCATTAAGATATCTATTCACATCAATGATCCAAATTTAGATCACATACATTTATAATGCTTAGTGAATCGTACTAATAATCATTCGTTAGGGATGAATAAAAAATTACCGAACTGACCGAACCAGACCGAACTGAACCAAAAATGATCACTTGCATGCAACGTACGTTAGTGAAACTAGTTTCGTAAAATAGTTTGATGGCTTCATTCACATTCATTAATTGATGGCTTCATTCACATTCATTAATTCCTCCATATATCCCAATCGCTTTTTCACAAGTTTCCCCATTACACCTTTTAGATTCCTCTTTTTTTTCTTCTATTATTATTAATATGTGGTTTCAATTTGTTTTTCCCCAAACAAGCTCAATAATTTTGAACTATACCTCTAGAAGAGGCTTGAATCATTTCCTGCCATTCATTACTTCCGGGTACCAATCTGGGGTCGTTTTATAACAATATGCTGAAGAGATACTTAAGTATAAGACAATATTTCCTATCTGACCAAGTCAGTATGAGTTTTTTCTGATAGCTGAATTCACCTAATAAAAAAATTATATATTATTTTTTAATATTTAAATTAAGTTGTAGTGAGTCCAACTGAATAAAATATTTTTAGTGAAATATACTATAAATTTTAATTAAATATTAAATAAAAAATAATATAACATATGATATTTTTTTATTGGGTCAACTCAACAGTCAGAGAAACTACTACTGACCTGATCAGAAGGGAAGTATTGACGGTGAGTATATAGGCTAGTCCAAATTTCTAGTACACATTATATAAGTTTTGCATGACATTGATTCCCTCCGGTTACACTCCAACTGTTAGGTTATGTTACCTTATTAGAACACAGATCTCAAAGAAATTGTAGAATTTGTAGATATGTTTTTTGTTATCATTTTTATTAATCTAATTTATCTCATTAAATTTTGAGTTCAACAGTCCGAATTCAATCATATCTCTCATATTTGTTGGAACAAGAGAGTTACCCAAGTTCCTTTTTCTAGGAAAGATACGTGTAAGTAGTTTTTCTCGGCACTTTCTTAATACATTGAATTCTCACATAAAAAATCTGAAATGTGAAGGTTCATATATAAATAATAGTATCTTTCAGAGTCTGAATTATCAGTTACAAATTACAAGACTCATTGATTTTCAGATGGCTTGTCAAGACAACCATCCTACAATCAAAATCAGTTAGAGAAAGCATTTTCTGAAAACTTAACTCTTCCATCATATTTTCAGATTCCACCCTAGGGAAGATATGTATTCATAGTTTTTCTCGACACTTTCTTAATACATTGAATTCTCACACCAAGTCCATGACCATTAACATAAAGGCCTTAAACTAAAATAATTAGGCATCTAATTTTCAAATTAAACACATTGTTTATCGATTACCTTGATACATGACAATGCTGCATGTTACCAAAGAAAGAAAATAAATAAGGATTAATTTTTTATTGCGTATTTTATTTTTTCTCACATGAAAATTCCCTATCAAGTAGCAAAATAGTGAGAATAAGTACCTCTTTCTAAAATAACAAATTAAAAAATAATAAGAAAAAAATAAAGTTATTGGTTAGAAAACATTAAACCTATCAGCTTCATAAGCGTCGAGATTAGGAGTAATTCCATCCACCCACGCCTTCTTATGACCATCCTCTCCTTTATTCTTATTTTCAACCTCTCTCTCTCTTTCCACCTCACTCTCTCCAAAAATTTCTTGGACGAATAACTCCACATCTATTCTTTCATTTTCTATTATGCCATCCGTCTCGTTTTCCGGCAGTGACGGCGGCCGTGATATTTTCAGTACCGAATCCCACTCAACCCCACTGAAGAAATCATGACCCTTGATTTCCTCCAGTTCTATCCTCTGCTTTGGATCCTTTTCTAGTAGCTTCCCGATTAAGTCTCTCAACGGCGTCGCTTCCCCGACTAACTCCGGCGACTTGGTCATAATCCAGTAGAAAGTTTCCTTCCTGTTGGATCCTTTGAACGGCGTCCTTCCGTACAGCATCTCGTAAAGAACAACCCCAAGGGACCACCAATCGACGGCAAAATCGTGGCCGTTTCCCGATATGATCTCCGGGGCCACGTACTCCTCTGTTCCAACGAACGAGTTCGACTTCTCGGACGCGTCTGACTCTCTATCTTCTGACTCAGGGATGAGTAGTTGATCAGATAGAGGTTCCGAGTCGTCCGGTGAGATGCCGGAGTTGCAGCGGCAAAAAGAAAACAACAACCGTTTTTTTCTGACTGATTGAGATTTGGTGAATTCTTTAGGCTTAGGAGACGGTCTGGGAGTCCTAGGGGAGAGCTTCGTGGAGAGGTCGTAATCGACGAGCATTATATGACCATTTTGTTGAATCATTACGTTTTCCGGCTTCAGATCTCTGTAAACGATCCCTAAACTATGCAGATACTCCAACGTCATCACCAATTCCGCAGCAAAAAACCTTTAAAACACACACATAAATAATTTTAGAAAATCGAGATAAATAAATAAATTCGATCGTCTCCGCTCCACCGAGATTTTCTTGGTAACCAAACAAGGATATAAAGGAGAAAGCAGGGGGGAAATGCAGAGAATCATCGGGTAATTAAATAAAAGGAAATTGAATTACCTAATAACATCATCGGAGAACATCCTTTCAGTCTGTCTCTTCCTCAAATAGTTAAGATCGCGACCAGGGCAATAATCAATGGCGTACCCCACAATCTTCTCAGTATCAAAAACCCCACGCAATCTGGGCAAAAGCGGATGGTTAAACCGCCGTAGAACATCTCGTTCAAAGCATATCCTCTTGTACTCACTCCCATCATTATTCCCGGATTTTCCTTTCCTCTCAATCAACGCCCTAGAAATCACCTTTAGAGCAAGCCATTCCTCATTCTCTTCATTCTGGGCGAGAAACACCACACCCTTTGCTCCACGACCTAAAGCCCAGATTACTCTGAGACTTTGAAGATTCAATCGCGGCAACTCAAGGAGGTCCTGCTGCTCCTCCTCATCGCTCATGGCGGAGATCACCGTCTACTTGAATAAAAACCCTCAAGGCGAAGTTCATATGGTAAAATGCTGAGAAAATAAAGAATTCGTTGGCAGCCCATTAACTTTTATAGGTGTTGCTGTTGAACTAAGAGAAGAATAGGTGGGATTCTCATTCTTGGGGATGAAGTATTCAAAAGGGGGCGAAATTTGCATGTGTTTTCTCATCTGAATATGGTTCCGCTGATTTTGGTGGAGAAACTGGGTTAGATGCCGACACGTATCTGGCCTAAACGTGGCATCATCTGCGCGTCTGTTAATAGGCTAGTTTTGGTGGGGGACACTGTGTAGATGATGTAGGTGATGATGTCAGGGGCAAAATGTGAAAACATTAATGGTGTGTGATTAGGATGCTCTTCTAGAAGGCGTGACCAGCAGGGAATATCCGAGTTCTACCAAATTTATGAAATTTCTACTATCGCGTTAACTTACTGTATTAGAGCGATACTGTTTGGATACACTTCGGGATACAACGTATTGTGATGTAGCTTATGTGATATTGATGTGGCAGAAGGTTCCATCAGAAACAATCACATTATAACCTTCTTAAATTCACATATAAATAAATATCAGATAATTAGATATCAAAATTTCTTTGATTCAGGCAAAATTATCCAACAATTTGGAGGAAAAGAGAAAAAATCTCTAGAATATTATTAATTTTAAGTTTTCCCCAAAATACCTATAGGGCTACAAAGCCTTTTTAAATAAGAAGACTGTAAATTAAGAAACCTAGAAAAATAGAATTAGGAAACCCTGACAATAGAAATATCCTAAAATCACTCATAATATAATCTCATAATGGGTACTTATTTTAATTTAAGCATAAAATCCTTAAACACTCACCTAAACAAGCAAATAAAATCATCAAGAATATAATTACAAAAAAATACAATATTAATCCAAATATAGCAATATTCATATTACGCTATTGAATTTTAAATCAAATTAATAAAATTTGTTGTCTTTTCTGCAAATACTCAAATATTCGACGACCAATCTATTGAAGTTTGAGAATTTCTCAAGCCCACAATTTAATTGCACAAAAAAAAGTTCACAATTTTAAAAGTAATTATCAAGTTCTGATTGAATAACTCGTCTTATTATTGATTTTAGTAGTTGGTCAAAGCTCCCAAGGTCTTCTAATATGTTTTCCATTAACAAAATTCAGTTTCAAATAGAACATTCTGGTTTTCAATTGATAATTTTTATATGGGAAATGTACTAAACATAATAAAATATTTATTTAGTTAAAATATACTTTCAATCTCTATAACGTGTATTTAATTTAATCTCAACGTAGTCACTAATATTTATAATTCAATTTGGTACGTATTTAATTATAATTTCACTTTCTCTCAACGTAGCCGTTCTATCAAATTCTAGGTTAAGTTTATTTAAGCAATAATTGAACAGAGATGGAATCATCGTAGATAGACCTCATTGATGTAACTTTTGTTCTTCTTTGTGATATAATCTGATTTTGATATATAAAAAACCCGGTTTGAGCGAATAAACCTTTAAGTTCTTTTTAATAAAAAAAAATCCCTTAAGTCTTGCAGACTCATTATTCCACTATCCATAAGAGTAGGTGGTAGATGGATGGATAGGGTGGGCGTTGATCTTCGTCCAAAATTGGTGAAAGGGGAGACTAGTAATAGTACACTATACAACTGTCATTTTAAAGTCTAAACATAAATAATTAGATATTGATATTTCGTATTGTAATGGCATAGAGAACTAATTATTGCTCTGGTTTAGGCTAAGTTATAGCGGTATAAAGATGAAGAAGAGAAAATCAATTATAGAATTAAAAAAAGACTAACTCATTCGTTATCAGAGATCTAGACCAAAAGACTATGCCAGAGACATGACCAAACAAAACTGGATTGGAGTTCGGGCCTGGAGAAAGTAAAAATTTCAGGCTAAATCGCTCAGGTCTTGAGCCTAAAATGAAACTTTTTTTTATAAATTAAAACTATTTTGTAATAATACAAACATGATGTAATATGTCGATGATTGAGGTGCCAACTAGATAAACAAATAATAGTCTGTTTTACTTTGTCGACAGAATATCCTATTCGAAATAAGTGCATTGCAACCATTCAAAATGGAAAACGCACTGTTTTTAATGAAGCAATTGAGAGTTTCATTGGTAGAAAAATGATTAATGATGATGATTTTCTTTATCTATGGCGACGGGTTTTACCGCCATAAAAAAAAAATTACAGTAGTTCAAAAATTACGTCTTATACACCGGCTCAAAGGTTTTGGCGGTAGTTTTTCCAATTGTCGGAGGCCCGCTGTCAAAAGAGAGTCTTTATCCGGTAGTTTTCTTACTCTTTAGCGGGCTTCAAACCGTCGATAGATAGTGTTTAGCAACGGTTTTTACCGTCATAAATGTTCAAAAAATATAAAAACAATTCTTTCCCAGCGGTTTTAAACCACCACGATATGCTACAAAATCACCGCCATTTATTTATTTATTTTTTAAACATCTCATAATTTTTAAAAATATATGTTTCAGAAAATATTATATATCACAGATTTCAGAATCTATTAATACAAAACTTCCAACAATTTTGAGTCCACCAATTCAAATATTCACAAATTCTTGCATTTTAAACATCACAAATTCAAAATATTCAAAACCTATCAATTGAAACATTCACAAATTTCAAATACAAAATAATATAAGTTCAATTTTAAGAAAAATTAGTATTTTTCATCATCACTAAACTATATACGCTATGTTTTCGATCATAGTGTTAAATTCAACTTTCGCTCTCTTCCCTTCAGGTAGATTCCATATATGAGCTAATTATGTCTGATCTCAAACCTTTCGCCTAGAGGACGAGGATCCAGCTACATATAAAATATTTTTTTTGTATGCCAGACATTATATGAATAAGAATAATGGTTTGTATGAAATATAAAATAAAGATATTTGGGTAGAAGAAACTCATTGAAAACTTTATAGGCCATACACAGTAAACAAGTTAAAACTGTGTAAGTAAATATGTTACTTTTATGTTTGAGTTTAAGATATGTCTTAATTTTAATTAGAATGATATGACATTAAGAATATGTTCATCCTATATCTATTAAGTATGACAAAAACTAATTAATATATATTTATATGTTGCATGTGAGCTTCCAAGGGCATAATTTTTTTACTGCGGTTGAACCACGTGGCCTGTAAAATATCAAATCAAAGCTCATTCAGAGATCTACATGTGTGACGGGTATACTCAATACGGCCTAGATTAGACCCAAAAATGTTGTTTTAAGTGTTTTTGAAGGCCCGAAATACGTTTTATCGTAATTTTGGTATTCTCATAGTCTTTCATTTCTTTCATTTTTAGGATTTTCAGGAATAGCTAAAATGTGTATTGTTTGGATGGTTTAGGGTAGTTGATGGAAAGAACCGTTTTTCCTTTTATACAAACCTTCATTGCAATATTACATACAAGGTAAATCCTACCACATTAGAATAAGAATAATAGGGCTTTCCTGCTTGAGAAGAAGGGGACTTCCGTGCCCTTTATAGCTACCTAAAGGCAGGTTCTTTTCTTCCCGCTATCTGGCTGTTCTATTTACACGTTTGTTCCCCAGTTTGACTTTCTCATGCCCGGGTATCTTTCTTTTATCCTTTCTACTTCTGTTACAGTAGCTATAGTTGTAATGGCAATTACAAGGTTATGCAGGTCTCCTTCTCATTGAGTAGCCTATACTCTGGAATTGAAGTAGCGAAATTGGCCTTAGCATAGAACATAGATACATGTAATCACCATCTTTTGTAAGCAAATTATTCAGTCTTATGTTGTGCTTTTAAAGCCATTTAAACATTTCATAGAAGCTGCTTAGATTAAAGCACAATCTAATAGGGCATAAAATAATAACAGATGGGAAATAAGAGTTTGATACTCACCTACCATAGCTTGAGTCCATTATGGACTTTTGATAGCAGAAGAGAAATATGAAGGTTCAGTTTTAAGGGACTAAATAGAAGGACCAAAAGCAAGAAAAATTTTCTTCTTTGAAATTTCAGACTTAGGCCTAGTTTGCATAGGATGTGTAGAAGTGCTAGAGGTACGGGGCTGAGGTGCACTAGGACACATAGGCAAATCAACATAAATAGAATAGAAAATATCCTTAAAACGACTTGAGTCAAAACCAGAGAAAGGAAGGGGAAATTATGCATATCAGAAGACATTCTCGTGAGACAAAGTAATGTGTCTAGAGGAGGTATTGTCATTAACATGAGAAGTAGTATTTATTCCAGAATCAGAACCATGTGTATCGGAAATTCGAATGGTAGTATCATTATAAAATAGAAGCAGATGCAGGTAAAATATGCGCAGATTCGTGTAAAACAGTAGCAGAATCATGTAAAACAAGCAGCATAGTAGAATCAAAATTTATTTCAGCATGTATGACAGTTGAAACAAAAGAAACAATAGCAAAATCATGTCTGTTTGAATTGAGAACAGTAGCAAAATCAATGCTAGCAGACGTAGATCAGAAGTAAGAAAATTACCTTGTTTAAGTAAAGAGGAAGAAAGAAAAGGCAAGGGAGAACAACGGCGAAAACCCATGAATGAAAGTCTTCCATCTTTTTAGGCGATGCTTTATAACCAATAGTAGAGACGAGATTCTGAAAACCCGATGCTTGTCCCGTCTCTCATCGGAGCAACCACGGGTTCGTTCCAGACAAACCCAAACACAATACAAACTATAGATCTTTATCTCACCTTGCGAGATGGTCGAAAAACTAGTCGATAAGCAGTAGAGCAGATCGTGAGGCATCTAGAAGGGAGGCTACGCCAGCAAAGAGCCAGATCTTGCCGCAAACTTCACGGATTAAAGCATCGAACATACTAGATTTGGAGCAGACCGCCGTCGACAATCAATGTAGATCTCCGTTGAGCCTGGCCCTGAGCTCGTCGGAGCTCCAGGCGCGGCTCCGTCTCTCCCACACGAAATCACTGCAAACCGCCTTTAGGGTTTTGAGAGAGAAGAGAGATGTAAATTGCTGTTGGGAAGAAAATGGAGATTTAAAAGACTAAATTGCCGCTAAAAAGCAAATAAAAGCCGCCCAAAATTGTTATTCCTTCTATTTTCTTAATTTTCTATTTTTTATTTATTGTTCCTAGATATTGTCGCCTAAAGTATACTATTTAACGGTGATTTTTAAAAATCATCGGTGAAAGTTTTACAGTATTTTTTTACGGCGATTGAGCAACCACCGTCATAAGCCGTTTTTCTTGTCGTCGATAAGAACATAAAAATCACGCAATGAAGAAATTGGAATTCCAATAACATGTAATACAATATATAGAAAATGACGATGAAATAAATATATTCATGTTCAAACATGTTGAAGATGCAAAAAAAAATGTATGTGTGTGTATATATATATTTATGGTAATTCCAAAAGAAAAAAATAATTGCAGATGCCGACAAAAATATACGATTGAAATACTGCACATCAAAAACTATTCCTAGAAATAAGTAACCGTACACCGAAAGTCCTTCAAAAGAAGTGATTTTGAGGTGGCTTCTAAGGTTTCATATTGTGCATATGGAATCAAACAAACCAATGTAATTTGTAGAGTCTTTTAATTGATATTACCTGATCGCCATTAGTATAAAAGATTCCATTTGGAGATCTTTAAACTAAGACGTAATTCTCTTTAATTTTTTCTCTATGCCTAAAAAACAAGAACACTTTCTATGACTACATTCTTAATTGTGTTGGATTTGCTTCTTGCACATTATAAAAAAGAGATGGGATTATTATATTTGGAGTGGTGGCAAGAGTCAAGCAAGGCAAAATGTGCTTAAAAGAAGAAGGAGAAATGGTGGTGAATTTTTAACTTTTATGACTCAATAAACATGTAAGAATATTAGTCTCACCAATCACATAATATAAAAACAGTTGGTAATTAATGTTAACTCTTTTAGTATGAGTCGAAAGAAAGTTATGATAACAATTTTTATCAGAGATTTTGACAAGCTGAGAGGTTTAAGATAAAATTGTGATGCCCGAAGTTTTAGTTGTGAACTTGACATGAGATTTTGACAAAATATGTGTTGTGTCCATTGCACCTTTCGTAAATAATATTTCTATGTTCATATACAATAAAATAGAGTTTTCTTTTAGAATTAATGGGAACCATGCACATTTTGTCTTGCATTTTATCAAATTTTTAAGTTGATCATGTTATTCGTTATGAATCAAAGAAAATAGTACTAATACTATTTTACTTTTAGTTTGATTTAACAAACATCTACTTTAATAATCATTCCATATGTTACGTTATATTTTTTTACCAATCCTACACATGTTTTTAAATTGTCAAAACACGTGCGAAACACATATGTTTCTATTAATTCATATAAACACAACATAAAAGTTCAGATAAACAAAATATTGAAGTAATAAGCATAGTTAAAATATTACAAGTTCAATTATACGTGCATCATGTAAAATTTTTAAAGTTGTTTAGTTAAAAATGAAAACATTTAAAAAGAGGCATGTGAGAAAAAAAATTAGGACTAGGAAATTTTTAACAAAATCTGACCTTTTATTTAAGAGATATATACCCATTTGATTTAAATTTTTTATGGTAAACTTAATAATTGGTAGACTTTAATTTAATAAATATTAAAATCAAAGTGTCTCGTAATATTCTTTTTCTAAAATAATGTCTGGAGTAACTTAACATTTTTTCATCTGAAAAAAGAACAATTTTGTTTTTTTTCCCTCCTGAAGGGTTTTCGGACAACAATTTAGAGTTAAAAATTGATTTTGATTAGAAAGAGGGGGAAGAGAGAGAAGGGATGGAATTACATGGGAATGGCGGGATTTCGAGCAATGCTTGTTGCCTAACATCAGTTAGTCTTCTACCATCTACAGTTCTATGGCTTCAATATCCACATTTCTCCCAAACCCAATCTTCTGTAAGAGGAAGAGCGTCGTCCGCTGTCCGAAGAGACCATCAGGCACTTCCCCATTCCAGTCCAGTTCATTTTACTCCAAATTTCATTTCGCCGGCGGAATAAAATGGACAAAAAACGTCCGACTCCGCGATAATAGATCCGAACCCATGAGGTTCTTTGGTTTAAATTATGGTGCATATAACTCTTTGAACTCTTTAGAATTTGATGTTGTAATCATTGGAGCCGGAATCATCGGGTTGACTATTGCCCGTCAGTTCTTGATCGGGTCCGACATATCCGTCGCGATTGTCGATAAGGCTGTCCCTTGTTCTGGTGCTACTGGCGCAGGTAAGTATGAACTTTGATTTCAAGTGTTTGAAACAGTGTTTGATTTTTTCTTCTTTTCTATGTTTTGTTTCAATTTCTGGTCGGTGTGGCTTCCTGTGGTTTGATTGCTTCTAGGTCAAGGCTATTTATGGATGGCTCACAAAACACCCGGAAGTTGTATATGGGACCTGGCGATGAGAAGCCACGAATTGTGGAGACATTTTGCGGAGACTTTACGGGACCAGAGCTTGAATCCTTCTGAAGAATTGGGCTGGAAGATGACAGGTAACTTAGAATATATTTCGTGTGTTTTCATTTAAACGAGTTAGTTAAAATATATATACGGCTTATATCTTTGTGGTTCAATTAACTTCACATCTGGCGCGGGTCACTGTTGATTCATTCGTTATATTGAGCAGTCATCTTGCAATGAAGCAGCAGCCCTCAATTTGTGTTTTGACTCTTATGAGTACTCACTATGAGTATCGTAATTTTTTTGGTTATGTTGCCATTATGTATGGTTTGGACATCGGAATCATCTAACCGTTCATGAATTACAGTCTAGTTAGCTTAAACTTGTGTCGGTTCATATCTGCTAATGCTATCTGCCCTCGTCCCAACTATGCTCAATTGCAATTTTCTGTGTGAAAGTGACAATAAAGTCCCTTAGCGTGGTAAGTACAAGGATTTAAACAGTGTATACCAACAAGGGAGAATTATACATGAAAACCCTTAATATCCGTATCCAGAAAGAAAAAAATCAAGGCCAAAGAAAGAACATCAATACAAAAAAGCCAGAACGTCTTCTACTTCCTAAGAAGTAAGAAACATGATCCAACAGAAATGAAAGACACCCCCGAACGTTCATTTTCCAATTATTTGGTGCCCAACTAGAGAGTTGTTCCCAGGATCCAACTGGGTATAAGATTTTAGGAATTTTTGTAACACAAATATAGTCTATCAGATAAATTTTGTGTAACGTAAGTTTTGGTTAAGAAGTTGTGTAAAGATAACTTTCAAGGAAGTTCCTATAATTTCCAAAAAAAATGTGGTGATTTTTTCAGTGAATAAAAATATATTTGTATTGACGCACCAACCTAGATAGAAGTAGCACATTAAAAAAAATATGATGTTGAATTGTAATCTATAGGGAGCTTGTTAGTTGGTAGAACCCCTGATGAGATAGAAATGTTAAAAAGGAGAGTGAAGCAGCTGTCCGAAGCTGGGTTAAGAGCAGAATACTTGGATGGTAGTGATTTGCAACTTATAGAACCAGAACTTATGGTTGGGAAGAGTACTGGGGCTGCCTTTCTACCTGAAGATTGCCAATTGGATGCTCATCGTGCTGTTGCTTTGATTGAAAAGGTTACTTTTCAGTTTCATTTGTTTTAACTAGGTTTAAATTCAACTCACACTCATGAACTTTAGGCCATTGATAATTTACAACCACAAACTTTCAGAATGGGTAAAATTGGTCCTCCATGGTTTAATGTCGTTGTCAATTTTTCCAATGCCCTTTTGTTGAAGTAAAACCCTCTTCTTCTTCCTTTGCCTCTCCTCTGCAACTCCTTTCACCTTCTCTCTCCAATCCCATTTTTATCTCTAACTTGTTATTTTCCAATTTAACTTCATGCTTAAAAGTCCTCCTCCTCACCCTTCTCCATGCTCAAGTCCACGAAAATTTTGAGCAATTTTTATCATACTACACTCAATCGTTATCGACAGGTAAAGTTCCTTGTCATGTTGCATATTCTCATTGTTTTTAGCGGAGAAATTGAGTTTTAATCCCATGGCTTATAGTATCATAGACAGATATGAAATGAACATTGTGTTATTTTTTATATGTACTGCAAGTAGTAATTGGGAAAGGAAGGGTTTAGTGAGTGAAACGACTAGATTGGAGGGAGAAGGTGAAAGGATTTACAAAGGAAAGGAAAAGGAGGAAGACGAGGGTTTCAGGGACCAAATTTGCCCATTTTGATCAGGGTGTAATTTTGCTCATCTGCAAGTTTGTGAGTGTGAATTGCCAATGGCTTAAAATGTGTGGGTGTAAGTTGAATTTAACTCTTTTAACTAAATAGGGAATTTTGCTTTTTGTATATTTCACCATGGGGGTTTTATAGTCTCCTATTGTTAAAATGATAATGCAGGGTAACAGAGAATTTGCGTCCCAAGGAAGATATGCAGAGTTCTACTATGATCCAGTGACGAATTTACTGAGGTTTCCCGTCAACTTTTTTAGTTGTCCCAGAAGTTTAATTCTGATTTCCTTGATATTTATGCTAAAGGGTAATTACCATTTGTTTATGTTATGATACTCCTTCACGATCCCAGATCTGGTAGCAGTCATGAATTCATAGCTGTTCAGACTTCCAAGAATATCTTGTACAGTAAGAAGGCAATTGTTGTAGCTGCTGGTTGTTGGAGTGGGTCCTTGATATGTGATCTATTTCGTGAGTGGGAAGTTGTTTTGGATGTGCCCGTAAAACCACGAAAGGTTTGAAACTAAAGAGGACAGTTTTTACTTGAGAATGTTTGTTAACTTTTCTAGTCAAGCTATGTAATTGTAGACTTACATTCTTCAGATGAGTTGCCAACTTTAGAAGCTCCATTTCGGCACCTCTTGCTAGGGTGATCAATGAGATTAGGGTATAAAATCATGATTGTCTTTCCTTCTCATTAAAATAGATTGGGAAAAATTAATCTTTTGCTGTTTTTTTTCCTTCCACTCTCATCTCCACTGTTTGATGGCCCACGGGTAAACAATTATCATTTATAGGGCATGGCACTAGTATGAGAGTGTATGTATCCACTAGGATGTTTACCTATATAGGATTCATATTCATCAAAAGAACAAAAAAGTCCTTATAAGATTCATGTGGTGATTGTCTAATATCATCATTGCCAATGTTTTTATTTTTTCCTTTCAGCTAAAACTGTATACTAACTCCAGTGAGGTCGATATATTTGACTTTTGTGTAAAACTATAAATTTAATCTGCATGACAGGGTCACCTGCTGGTTATTGAGAATTTGAATTCCCTCCAGCTGAATCATGGTTCAATGGAAATGGGTTATGTTAATTACCAAACTACTGCTTCACTTCATAATGAGCAAACCTCGTCTGTTTCAATGACAGCCACTATGGACACGCAAGGGAACCTTGTACTTGGTAAAACTATGTACTTATCTTCTCTCTGTTCTTCAATATTCTTTCTCACGATACCTTTCTCTTTTCTCTTTCAAGATTAGGTAGATGACAGAAAACATGGAATTCTGTTTATTTGTTTTGTTGGTTTGAAAACTATATTTATGAAGCAGAGAAAACATCTAGAAACATGATATTTTACATTTGGCTTATTACTCTGTCGAGATGACAGACCTTGTTGTCCTTGTCTTCACAGCATTAACAAACTTGATCCCTGCTGACTCGGTTCGAGACTGACCAAATCCAGGCACAACTGATTTGACTTTATTGAATCAGTTTTATTCTTTTTTATTTGGTTTACATGTTGTGCTATTTGTCAAACTCGCCTTCACTAATACTATTTGGTATAGATGAGCTTAATTCGCTCTATCAGCAATAGACTTTTAAAGAATATCAAAATGAATATCGGAAAATTAAAGTGTCTGACCATAATTTATTATTCTTATACAGGAAGCAGCCGCCAATTTTGTGGTTTTAACACCGAAGTTGATGAATCCATCATTAAAAGTATATGGGAGCGAGCTTCGGAATTCTTTCCCAGATTAAGAGAGTTGCAGCTCTCTGATTTTCGAAGGAGCAAGAAAGTGAGAATAGGGTTAAGACCTTACAGTGAGTCCCTGTCATATTTGGAACTCCACAGTTCTAATCTAAACATTTTGATTTTGAGTCATTAATTTGAAATTGATGAGATTTCATAATTTTCTCTCCCCACAGTGCCCGATGGGAAGCCAGTGATTGGCCCTGTTCCTGGTTTGTCAAATGTGTTTTTGGCGACAGGGCATGAAGGAGGAGGACTGTCTTTGGTTAATCTCTCTCTCTCTCTCTCTCTCTCTCTCTCTCTCTCTCTCTCTCTCTCTCTCTCTCTCTCATACATACACATCCTTTTTTGCTCTCTTTGATACGGGTGAGGACCTATATGTACACATCTATGTAAGAGTTTAACAGGTATTGAATGATTGATCTCGTAGTGACAAGTAGAATATGGTGATGAAAGAAATGGTGTTTAAGTTTTGAGTCCATGACAGCTGCTTACGGTTATTATATGTCCAGGCGCTGGGGACTGCTGAAATGATTAGTGATATGGTGTTGGGCATTCCTGGGAAAGTTAATTCTGCACCTTTTGCTGTTCAAGGTCGATGTTGATCAAATGCACACAAATATAACATTCATACAACGTGGTTGATCATATGGAGTTCAAGTGAATCTTGAGGTGAATGTAGCATTTGCCCCTAAATACTTGTTTTAGACATGTTGATGCCTTAGGCTTGATGCTCGATTTGTATCTCTTGTATTTTTTGCATTCATCTACCATCCACTTAATTAGTGCAACTATCCAGTCATTGATTCTAACAGGCTTAGTTTATATACCTTCAATTTTACTAATTTGGTCTATGACTAATGCATAATTAGTAATTAACACATTCTTCCTATGTGCCTTGGTATCTATTTGACTTGCGTGTTGTTCACTAATATATGGTAAGTGCCTTCTACCTGACTTGTATGTTATTCCCTAAAGCAAATTGACATCGAACATTTTGAGGTAAGTTGGGTTGCCAAGCCCCATCCAGGGGTGACGCCAGTAAATTTTTTAAATGGGCAATTTGTCCAATATCTCTGTGATCTGGCATCATAATGAATTATAAATATTTTTTACTTCGATTTATTTCAAGAAAATTGAAAGTCAAAAGGGATAATGCAATTTAATAATTTTACAATTTTGAATGGGTAAATAACATACAATACGTTATTTTACAAATGTGTGAATAAGATAAATAATATACAATTCTATAAGTTTCTAGAATTGATGTCTTAAAAAACCGACGGTTCTGAGCAAATGACATGACTGTCGGAAGAAGGATTATCCGGTTGACCACGCCAAGACCCGTGGTGCTATTCGGGTGAAGCCAAATACCTACGTCACGAAAACAAGAAGGGTAACAATGTCATATATTATACGAAATTGGTGAAAATGTCATATTATAACCTATGCCATGAAAATAAAAAGGGTAACGATGTCATATTATAAGAAAGACATTTGTCAACAATTTTTTTTGTATCAGCCGAGGTGGTTGACGTTTGTGTCTAGTTTGTGGAGGTGTTGTCCGTTTACTTGTGTTTCTTCTGTTTGCTTGTTGGTCTTAGGTGGTTTTCCCTTACTTTTTTTCAAATAATTTACAGTAATATAAATTTTCTCATAAGTTATATATGTTAGAGAATCAAATAAGGTACAAAATTACAAAGAACATATCCAGGCCACCTAAACCGAAGAATGTACAAATTACAAGGGACTTACCCTGGACCATTTTAGAGTCTTAGACCAACAAAAGAGAGACAATCAAAGAAACATGCAACGCTTCCAGAAATCAGATAGAAAGATTAACGATCCTTATGAGTTCTCACATTAAAAAGTTATGAGAAATAAATTGTAGATATAAGCAAGTTTGGCATCAACAAAAGTTATTGACTTTTAGTGATGCCGTGCTTATTAGACTTATATATTTAGTTTTATTCTTCTTAACCCTATGTGTTGTAAGTGTGTGTTCTCTTCTATGGATAAAAAAGGCCATTGATCTAGCGGATAACAAAATTAACGTTGACAATATTTTTCTTTATAATATGAAATTGTTACCAATTTTGTTTCTTTTGAAACCGTAGTTGTTGCTCTTTTTACTAGAACTAAACATTGGGTTAAATTTCTCAGGTCTTTTTAGGTCGAATCTCATTTTTGAAAATATAGTAAACAAAAAAAGTTTTTTGCAGAATTATATCTCTAAGATTTCGAATTTGTAGAAATATACACTAAGATTAATTTGTGCACTCTCTAACTCCTGACCCCACACTCATTCTCTTCATCTTCCATCTTCATCTCTCTCTCATTTTTTTAGAAACTCATTTCTCATAAACCCATTATCATTTTTTATTTATTCATGCTTAATTTGCTTCATGACTTTATAACTTTTTCATTTTCTAAAAAATTAAGGTTGAAAGCTAAAATTGTAATTTTATTTTTAAAATTTTTGTAGAAAATAAGTGAGAATATTGGCTGAAATTTGATGGGATTTATCAATTTTGACTTTTCCCCATATTTGAGAGAGAGAGAAAAACCGTAGAGAGAGAATGGATTCTGTTGATTTTAATGAATTTTATTAATGTTTATACGTTTTGTTAATTTTGGTCGGTTTTGCTAATTTTGGGTACGAGTCTACATGATGGGTATACGGGCACCGTGTAGCCAGACTACACGATGAGTAAACGAACCCGTGAGTTTCAATTCGATATTATTAATTATAAATCATTTTTAAATGTTATTATTGAAAAAATATATAAAATCAAAAAATTATTTCGGTTCGGTTTTATATGAAATTATATATAAAAAATTAAAAAATACTATTAGTTTAATGTTCCGGTTCGGTTCGGTTAAAAACTCACCAAAATTCTGAATCCAACCGAAACTTCGGTTCGGTAATAAAACCGAACTGAACACATATAAAGAACCAACTGAACTAGTCATTTTCATTTCGATTTGGTTTGGTTTGGTTTTGAACACCCTTACTTTTACCCGTCGTGTAGCCTACACGATGGCAACGCGAGCATTGTGCAACATCATGATGGCTACATGGGCATCGTGTAGCTTACACGATGGTCACACGGGCATCGTGTAGCCTACAAGATGGTCACACAAGCATCGTATAGCCTCGCGATGGCTACATTAACATCGTGTAGTGTACACGATGTTTACACGACTGTCGTGTATGTATTGTGTACATTACACATGTAATATATTTAATTTTATATATTTATTTAAATATAAATAACTATGGAGGTTGAGTATTGAAGAAAAATGAATTGAAATTTGATTTGATGTTGTGTAAGAAAAATATTTGGAGAAAAGAATGAAGAAAAATATTGGGCAATGGGTACACGATGGTTACAGATCATAGTGTAGTCATCGTATAGTGTACACGATGACTACACCGTTGTATAATATATCCATTAGAGAGAGGAAACTGAAATATACTGACAATTTTGGAAGAATTTTTTTACATTTTATATCGTTGTCTAAAGAGTAATAATAGAACTTCCAATATCAATTTCAAACCACATCTGTGATTTCGCTAGGGGCTCGTTGAATAAGCAACTACCATTTTGATTCCACTCGACACCATGAAAATGTCTAGGTGATTGTAGACGCCAGAATTTAAGAGTGTTGCCAGGAAATTCCTTTTCTACGTATGAGACCATATGCTCGAGAACCATTTTAAGCCCATCGAACATTCCAACGGAAGGATTTACTGGTTGACCATCACGATAAATATAAGTGGTGTCTCTTCTGGAAATTTATCATAACCCCACCTATACAAGTTCGGATCAGTAAGCAACTCAGAAGACGCATAGTGTAGTCTACACGTGTTACGATTTTTTTATAGTATAAGTGTACTATCATCTTCAAGTAATAAATTTTTATAAAAATATAGTATAAAAGATCTAGGGATTCCGATTTCACCAAACAAAACATGTTCATTCCAAAACTCAATCAATCAATGTTTAACAAAATATTGACAGTGAATTCCTTTAAAGTAATATCAATCTTTTTCAAGTATCGATAATAATGAATCAAAAATACTAATCCCTCATCTCTGTCAAGATTCAATAAGTTGAAACTCATTAAGCCCATGAAATTACAATTGCTACACTAGATCCATAATTATCTCTAACTTATGAAATTTTAATGGTGTTATAAACAAAGATCAAATTTAATCATCACTTCTCAGTCTCAAAATTAAATTCAAAATCATGCAATAGTTGGTCAGACAATAACAAGCATTAAGAACAGATTATATCGCTCAATAATACTGAATAAACATTGATTGAAGTGGAAATCAAAATTTATGAACAATCACGGTTTGGCTATGTCATAGCTCTAGATAAGAAATTTAGAACATACTAGAATAAGAAGATATCCTAATAATATTCATGAACATAGATGAAAAGAGAAAAAAAAATAGATTTGAGGATGAATTAAAGTTGAGATCCATCTCTCGGTTGGATTCGTCTTCGTTACCTCTCCAAAAAGCTTTCTCCCCTGCCTCTGACATCCAAAAAGTCCTCAAAAGACCTAAAATGTTTTATTTATACACTACGATTTGATAAGGATAAAATAGGAGAGACAAAACACAGAAAATGTTATCGTGCCAGCGCCCCAGTGCTGCCAGCGCCTAGCGTCCAGGTGCTGGCAGCTGCTTGCTAGCACCCCGCTTCTACCTGGGTCCATCATTTTCTCGTACGTGCGTGTTACCTTAAATCGTCCAAATTCTTTATCTCAAATGAGTTTATGCAACCAAGTCTGACAAAAGCGGATCCATTAATCTATAAATAGATTAGAACTCCATAGACTAATTTTTCATGTCACTCTCCACTAATATAGGCAAACTACAACACTTTGGATCATTAGGACTTGTAGGCTTGTAATGTATGGCTAGGGTTTAGAGTAGGATGAAGGATAATATTTCGGCTCAATCTTTATCCATAGTCACACATACATTCTAGGACTCAACGAGCTTAACTCAACTTTTCTTGTAACACCCTCAAACTTGTCATTCCAACTCTTGAATTATCAACCATGCTCAACCATTTTTTTAATTTGATTTCATTAAGCATCTCTTTTCTTTAACGAGCTTTCAGCTAATAGCTCCTAAGTATTTTCCATGAACGTCTAAATACTATGAGTAAAATGGGTTACTAGGGAAAACTTTTTATAAGATTGCAAAATTGTCATGGGTGATAAAAAAATGGTTGTTTAAACTTAAGAGGGATGACTAGGAAAATAATTATGCACATGGCTTGAAAAACGCAAACGGTTCAAAGATAGCCTAAAATGTCCTAAGTGAAGCGTAGCCTAGAATTCACCTCGAATAACAATTAAATTGTTTTTAGAGATTCATATGACATCAATAATGATTTCTTAAGTCACATAAATATTCTCTAAGCAAAAAGATAATCAAACGCTCAAGGTTAGGTGCTAAATATGTCGGGGTTCTCTAGTGAAATGCAAATCAATCATTGGTTCAAACACACACCGATACAGAAATTTCTCATTTTTTAAAAGCTATCAATAATTCAAAACCAATCTTATCATAGGTGTTAGTGTTGTCTACAATAGAGCGCCAAAAAATTAAATTTTAATTAAAACCACCACCCCCAAACTAAAAACTTTCATTGTCCTCAATGGAGAGAAAATATGTAAAAGGAGTAAGTAGCCCTGAACAATGATAAGCTATCATCCTCGTCATTCTCTGCATTATTCATGTTGTCTCCGACTGAGGAGAAACTGGTGCATGAGCCAAATTCGTCCATATTTTTTTTTTAATTTAAAAACTTGAATAAAAAACAAAAATAAAATAATTAAAAAATGAAATAACATAAATAAAATTAGGTTGCCTCCCGATAGCGTTTGCTTTAATGTCTTCAGACAGACATAATGATCATCCAGGCTTCACCTGTTGTCCACTGACTTAAAATTCCTTTTGTGTCAGAAATTGACCAACCTAAGACCGTTTGTGCTCTCTCAACACCCTCACTAGCTTGTCTTCTTGTTTACCATTTAAGGAAGCAGAGATAATGATAGGAATAGTGGATGTTTCTCTCATAAAGGTGTACCGAAGGTGGAGGTCTAACACCGATGATTTTTCAATAGATGGTATGTATTTAGGTTTATCTTCTTCTAATTCTGCACAATGCACCTACAAACAACTATACATATCATTTGGGTGTTTGATTGCTTTGAAGATATTGAAAATTACTTGATCTTCTTACACTCTCAAAATAAGTTCTCCGTTTTGCACATCAATAAGGATTCTTCCCGTAGCTAAGAATGGTTAACCAAGAATAATTAGATTTTCTTGATTTTCCTACATGTCAAATACAATAAAATCAGCTGGAAAAATAAATTTATCCCCTTTTTACCAAAACATCCTCAATAATCCCTAATGGATATCTAATAGACCGATCAACTAACTGTAAAGAATACCGGCGTGGGCTTAGAGCTTCTCCAAGACCCAGCTTCTTGTAAACTGAATACGACATCAAAATGATACCAGCTCCAAGATCGCATGAATCATTTTCAAAATATGAATTATCAATGGTGCAAGGAATAGTAAAACTCATAGGGTTCTTTAACTTTAGAGGTAATTTATTCTGCAAGATAACATTCCTCAGTAAGTGCAACTATCTCATACTCCTTTAGCTTTCTTTTGTTTGAGAGAATACCTTCATGAATTTGAAATATCTCGGCATTTGTTCCAAAGCATCAGCAAAAAAAGGTGTTTATATGTAGTTTCCGGAACACATCAAGAAACTTAAAAAACTGCTTGTTCAATTTCTGCTTTTGGAACTGCTGAAGGTATGGAATAGGTGGAACGTATGGTGTAGGATTATCAGGAAAGAGTTTTGACTTAGGCTTGCCTTCCTTCTTTTCTGAGCTCTTGGCAAGATTATCACTCGTTGTCTTAATTTCTGTTTCAATTGGCTAAGAATTTTCAACAGTGACTTTCTACGGTTTCGCTAACTCCTTGCCACTGCGAAGACTAATGGCGTTACTTGTTCCTTTGGATTCCTCTTGGTGTTGCTCGGTAGAAAACTTTGTGGTATTTGAGTGAGTATATCTGACTGTTGACCAATTTGAAGCTCCAAATTCTGAATAAATGCAGCTTGACTTTGAATACTTGTTTCTTACCTCTGAAGTGTAGCATTTGTTCTTGCCATAAATTGAGTAGTATTGACTGTGAGCTGGGTAAGAGCAAATTTTAAAGAAATTTTAGGTTGTTGAGGCTGAAATTGAGGTTGAGTTGGAACTGGTGTATTCATCACATTTTGACTATTCTTCCAAGAGAATTTGGGGTGATTTCGCCACCCTTGGTTATAAGTGTTGGACAATGGGTTATTCGGCCTGCTGTAATTCTCAACAAAATCAACACGTTCTAATTGAGAATAAGCAAAAGGATTACCTGCTTGACATTCAGTGCTGAGATGAGGTTCATTGCACAAATTACAAACTTCCCGTGAAGTATGAATAACACTAACATTGACGGCGAAAAAGCTCAATTGCTTGGACAATGTAGCTACTTTAGCAGTAAGAGCGGTACGAGTATCGACTTCATAAACTCCATGAATCTTTCTCGATACGTTGCGCTTAATTGTCCATGGATATGCATTAGCAACCATTTCTTCAAGCAAATCATAAGCCTCATCGTATGTTTTCCCTATCAAAGCTCCTTCCGCTGCTGCATCCACTAGAGTCCTCGTTGAATTTCCCAAACCATTATAGAAAGTTTGGACTTGTAGCCATCCAGAGAGTCCATGATATGGGCATCCTCTCAACATCTCTTTAAACTTCTCCCAGATCTTGTTCCTCATCTTCATTGTTTTAGCTGGTGGAAAGATTTAGCCAAAAAAATTCTCAGAAAAGTCCATTCCAAGTGGTGATTGATCCAACGGGTAGGAAGTTCAACCAACTCTTAACCTTATCTTGAAGAGAAAATGGGAGTAATCTCATTTTAATTACATCAAATGAGACATTTGTTGTGCTTGAATGACTCATAAATATTGAGAAAAGTGGCTATGTGAACATTTCGATCATCATTAGGAATGCTACTAAACTGATTTGCTTGCACCATATGAATGATAACCAACTTAATCTCAAAATTGTTGGCATTAATAACAGGGCGTTGAATGACAGACGCGGCCTTATTGACCACTAGCATAGCATAATTCTGAATTGCCCGGTTATTTTGGTTGCTCACAATTTCAGGACTTTCTCTAGAGTATTCCATGATTTCTTGAGGTTGTTTAAAAGCTTCTCTCCTCACTTTTCTATTAGGACGACAAGTTCGCTCAATTTTCAAATTTAGAGGAATCAAATTTTTGCTTCTAAATTTTCTCATACACCTTAGAAAATGCTTGCAAATTCAAAATAGTAAACAACCATAAATAAAAAATTAAGACTCGAAGTAAAATTAAGGATATCTAACACCAATATTAATAAACAAAATCAATCCCCGACAATGGAGCCAAAAACTTGTTACGATTTTTTTAAAGTGCAAGTATACACTATCGTCGTCAAATAATAAATTTCTATAAAAATAGAGTATCATCGACATGATTGATTGATATTAATTATTAAAATTAACTATACCTTAATTCTAATTGAGAATGACAGAAAATTGGAAGTTTTAATTAAATTAAAAATCTAATTAAATTAAAATGAGAAAGATTTGATAAACATAAATTATTCAAATTTGAATAGATAAAAGATCTAGAGATTCCGATTTCACCAAACCAAACATGCTTAAACTTTTAAAACTCAATCAATCTTCAAATTATTAACAGTGAATTTCTCTAAAGTAATTATCAATCTTTCTCAAGTATCAATAACAATGAATAAAAAATATTAATCTCACATCTATGTCAAGAACTCATTCAGCACATGAAATTATAATTATTATACTAGATCCATAATTATCTCAAACTTATAAAATTTTAATGGTGTTATAAACAAAGATCAAACTTAATCATCACTTTTCAGTCTTAGAATTAAATCCAAAATCATGCTATAGTTGGCCAGACGATCACAGGCACTAAGAACTGGATTATAACACTCAATAAAACTGAATAAACATTGATTGAATTGAAAATCAAAATTTATGAACAATCATGATTTGGCTACATCGTAGCCCTAGATAAGAAATTTTGAACATACTAGAATAAGAAGACATCCTAACAATATTCATGAACATAGATGAAAAGAGGAAAAAACTAGATTTGATGATGAATTGAACTTGAGATTTGTCTCCCAGTTGGATCCGTCTTCGTTTCCTATTCAAACTGCTTTCTCCCCTACCTCTCACGTCCAAAAAATCCTCAAAAGACCTAAAATATTCTATTTATATACTAGGATTCGATAAGGATAAAATAGGAGACAAAAATCACAGAAAACGTTATAGTGTAAGCATCACGACGTTAGCTTACTGCCTAGCTAGCCAGCGACCAACGCTGGCATGATACCATAACCTAGCTCCCAGGTGCTGGCAACTGCTTGCACCCATCATCGCGATGGGGTCGCGACGCTGGTCCTTCTACCTAGGTCCATCCTTTTCTCATTTTCTTCGTACTTTTGCCTTCCAAATCTTTTAAAATCAACTCAAATGCACAAGAATATTTTACCTACAAAATAAAAATAAATCAAACAATAACTCTAAAAGAACCAACGAAATTAAAGTTATGTTTTACTAAAATATGAGTATGAAACATACCCATCAATGCGATCGTCATGTAGGCATCATGTAGTGTACACAACGTCTACACGATCATCGTGTACACTACACATGTAATATATTTAATTTTATATATTTATTTAAATATTAATAAATATGGAGGTTAAGTGTTAAAAAATAATGATTTGATATTTGATTTGATGTTGTGTAAGAAAAGTGTTAGGGGAAAGAATGAAGAAAAAGTAGAGGGTAGTGAGTACACGATCGTGGTGTAGGCATCGTGTAATGTACACGATGGCTACACGACCTTCGTGTAGGCATTTTGTAGGCTACACTACACATGTAATATATTTAATTTATATATTTATTTAAATATAAATAAATATGGAGGTTGAATGTTGAAAAAAAATTATTTGACATTTGAGTTGATGTTGTATAAGAAAAAAAATTGGGGAAGGAATAAAGAAAAAGTAAGCGGATGGTGGGTCATTGGTACAAGATGGCTACACGATTATCGTATAGTCTACACAATAGCTACACGAATGCTTCAAACTACAATGGTCGTGTACCCATGGCATACCATCCACTTATTTTTTTCTTTATTCCTCCACCCTAATACTTTTCTTACACAATTTCAAATCAAATGTTAAATCTAGAAGTGTTCAAGGTTCGGTTTGATCATTTTTTTGGTGAATGATCGAACCAAACTGAACCGAAATCGTGAACGCTAAAAGAACTGAACTGTGAGTTTCGGTTCGGTTCGGTAATATTAATTAAAAATAAATTTTAAATGATATTATTGAAAATAATAATAAAAAATAAAAAATTTGTTTCAGTTCGTTCGGTTTTATACGAAATTATATATTTAAAATAAAAAAAATTTAATTTAATGTTTCAGTTCGGTTCGAAAATCACCAAAAGTCCAAACCAAACCGAACCGAACACATATAAAAAATCAACCGAACCCGTCATTTTCAGTTCGGTTTGGTTTTGGAAACACCCTAGTCAAATCATTATTTTTCAACACTCAACCTTCATATTTATTAATGTATAAATAAATATTTAAAATAAAATATATTACATGTGTAGTGTACACGATGACTACACTACGATCGTGTATCCATCATGTATATTACACGATGACTACATTACGATCGTGTACCCATTACTGTCATTCTTCCTCCAATATTTTTCTTACACAATATCAAATCAAATGTTATATCATTCCTTTTTAACATTCAACCTTCATATTATTAATATTTAAATAAATATATAAAATTAAATATATTACTTGTGTACACTACATGACGCCTATACAATGATCGTGTAACCATCGCGTAGATTACATAATGAGCACACAAATATCATGTAACTATCTTGTAGACTACACGATGGATATACGAGCGTCATGTACCCCCCTCTCTCGACGTTCTTTCTCGTTCTCAACATTCTCTCTCTACGTTCTACGTTCTGTCTTTCTCTTTCTACGTTCTCTCAAAATAAACAAAGCCACCAAAATTAACAGAATAAAAGTTAACAAAACCTAAAAGAATTAATAAAATCCACTAAAATTACAATGTTAACAAAACCTATTAAAATTAATAAAACTCATTTTGTTGTATTTATTTTTAAAGAAAATGAGTTATTATGAGAGAGAAAGATGAAGATGAAGATGAAGAGAGAATGTGATCAGTGTGTAAGAAGGATAATGAAAGAAAAAAGTTAAAAAAAATGAAGAGAGGTAGATGAGGAGTTATGGCATGCATAAATTAGTGTTGAAGTATATTTTTACAAAATTAGTTAGTTCTGCGCAAAACCCCACAAAAAACTAAAATGATTAATTACCACATTGCCATCCACATCTTCAAATGGAAGCCCTAATCGGTAACGCGCCTGTATAAATACACGAGCAAATATGCACTTCTCACAGTCCACAGCCCTAAGCTGCCGAGCCATCGCGGCGCTGCTAAGTGCTCACTCTACGTCTCTCTCTTTATTTTAGTTTTCTTCTCCTTGCGGTTTGTATATGATTCAATTTAATTTTGTGTATTATCAATTATTTCCTTTCAAATTTAGAGTCTGAAGTAGAAAAAGCAAGGCACAGCTTCTTGTCTGGATCTTGACAAACTGAACGATTCAGCCAATTCTTTTTAAAAACCTTGCAATATGAAATCCAGTATCACTCGCCTGAGTTTGATTCTCTTTGATTACTCAGACCCTTGTACTGCTGGTAAATCTCTATGTATTTTGATCTCTGAGCAAACGCACTCTGTACCAAAACAATTGATGTTTTGAGGCAATTTCTTCGTTTGCGAGATTAAGTTCTGCAAATTTTGTTTTGCTTCCAACCAACTCGCCCATTTGATCTGTTTTGTTGTTAATGATTTTTATGGGCACATGGTTGGATTACATATTTCATTTAATTGTTTATGAACAACGGAGAGAATCAAAAAAAAAAAACAGCAACAATCCCCTACAAATTAAATTAGCTTAGTATAGATCAATCCAATTCACTATCTGATTGTCTTATCTTAAGTTGACCCATTCAATTAATGGAACTCTTTCGTTAGAATTCGGTAAAGAGCGATGTTGAATTTCATCTTTATTTCGAACTTTCCAAAGACGCCAGCAACCAAAGATGAACCATGAAATGTAGGCCTATCCTCTGTTTCTAATTTTTAGGTATCGCTCGACTTTTCCCATGAGGCACAAGCAGTTCGATCAGAGGACTTCTAGTGGCCTCAAAATATTGAGGCTAGGGTGATCGCCCTTACCATTAGGCAGGCTCCTTGGAGTTGATTTTTAGGCAATTTATTAGCTTGCCTTTTGCCTTGTCCAATGCAACTAACTCATTATGGAAGTGGATTCTCTGTAGTTGTAGTCCAACTATAGAAGGGATGTTTAATGTCAATTGTTCGTTCAAAGAGATTTGAATGGTTGATATCAAATTTTAAAAATAATAAATTATTTTTTTTATTTTTCTCCAAGATGGTCCATGTTAGTGGAATTGTTGTGTTTACCGATGTCACATTCTACTTACGTCTTATTTGACAGTCATGATAGTACTGGATTATACTAAATTAAATTTATCAGATTGAATTGTACTGTATTGTATTGAATTAAATAGTGCAGTTCAATATTTTGTGTTATATTGATTAAAAAATTATATTATTTGTACAATGTTTGATACATGATATTATTAGATTGTAAAATTGTCTTTCATCATTTATTTGTGAAATTATATATTATTTTACATTTCGATTACAAACAAAATTTTTTCATATTTTTAAATAAATAATATATTCTATTATTAAAAATATATAAAGAACAATATTAATAGATACATTCAATTATTATATAAATATATAAAAAAAGTACATATCAAAAGAAAATCTCATTTAGGGCTCTTAGTCCAATCATATTAGTTAATATTGTGATAATAATACTATTTAATTTAATTGTATTAACTAATCGGACATACTGTTAAGCTAAATATAAGATAATATTAAAATAATATTATTCAATTTTTTAATATTATCCAGAATTAGCAGTCAGATGATATCATATCATACACACAAGTCAACTTGGAAATAGGTTTTGCCTTATTGGAAATTAAGTAGGCTGCAAATTATTGCAAATTACGATCCGCAACTTTTTTCCCCTCCAGAATAATTATGGCCGAAAAAAACAAAGCAAATGTGAAAAAAAGAGAAGTATTCAAACTAAACTACTGACAACCTGAAGATGAGATGTGAATTTGAAGTGAAGGAGAAGAGAGAATATACAGGATGATGCACACAACAGGAAAAGGATGCCCAAATGGCATTAAAACCAAACATATATGCAGAATCTACAAATTGAAAAATGTGCAAAACCAGGTTTCTTCTATGCAGTATGAGTAATATTAACAGCCCTGTTCAGTCTCTCAAGTATTCCACAAGCCTTCCTCTTTGCTCTCGAAGTTCCATTCTTTGCAAGCTCAGAGATTGTTCCATGTGTATTCTCTTCTTCTCTCATTTCTTTCCATTTTGTTCTATCATTCAAACAGATGGCATGCAGGATTGCAATGCAATTCTCCTTGTTTCTTCCACAACTGCTTTCCCTGATTATGCTGAGTAATAAAGAAACAGCCCCAAGCTCCTTCATGTCATCTATCGCCTTCTGATGGCTTGAAAGCATTGCCAGTATAGCTAATAATTCATCAACATAGATTCTGTCCATGATCTTCCTCAGAATCACCCCAATAGCACCATCACGCACTGCTCTTGCCTTATTCTCATGGATGATGCAAAGATTAAAAATGGCCGAAGCTACATCCTTCATAGCTAGTGAATTACCCTCTTCCAAAAGCTCAATGAGCGGTTTTATGGCGCCAGATTTCCCTATTAATGACTTGTTTGAATCAAGAGCTGACAAAGTGAAAAGGGCTGCAGCTGCATTGCTCCTTGTTTCTATGGTTCCGGATCTCAATGCTTCTATGAGCAGAGGAATTACCATTGGGGTTTCAGCAACAAGTTTCTTGTTATTGTCATGGATTGATAGATTCATAAGTGTTGTGATCACATCTTCTTGAAGATCTGTATGATTACCCTGCAACTTTCCCTTGGAGATTGGATTGAGTAATAACGGGATTGCATCTGCATACTCGCCAAAAAGCACCCGGAACGACGGCATCTGCTTTGTCAACATGCGAAGCTCCCTTGCAGCTTCTTTCTGCTCAGAAATTGTTAAAGACATCTTTTCTAGCAAAGAAAGAAAACGATCTCGTTCTGCCTCTGTAGTTCCTTCTTCGCTAAGAGAATGTTCAGGGTCAGGCAATTCGATTCCCCGACACTTACACCATTGAGATATCATTTCCCGAATTAAAAAATTTGGGATAAGGAGAGTGTGTGACAGGACTTGTTGGGTCTGTGGACATGTCCGGTTGCCTGCTTTTAACCATTTCTCAATGAAGGGTCGGTCAAACGTCTGTACAGTATTAAACCAGAGAGGGAAAAAATATTATAAGCCATTAGAAAAAACCAGCCAAGCGACCCAAAAGTAATCGAAAAGAGATTGTGCTAATTGAATAACCAGTTGAACAATTCCGATGTTATTGAAACTCAGGTCAAAACTCAGTTCCAAGTAACTAAATTAGTAGCCAACCATAGTTTAGGGGAGAAAACGATAGAGGTAATACACAATTTTAGCAACAGGGATTTAGTAACCTCTCTTCTGTGGAAAATCTGTGCCAGATTCCAATGGCGCAGATCATCACCAAGAAAACTGAGATTCTCATTGGTAATCAATTTAGTTTTGTGATTTTCGTTAAAAGAACTATACAGGGTATCGAATTAGTATATATCCAATCAATACTTTGTCCTCAATGATAATTCAGAGGAGATAAAATATACGACCAAGACCTGTATTCTCAGTTACCATATATACATTAAAGATTAAACCGCATTTCAGTTCCGCAATTTATTTCTAGCGACCTTGAAGAAACGCTATCAAAGAATTTAAGAACACTAAATTTCCAGATTTTTTTCGATGACACACAAATTGATAATTAAAACGAATAAAGTCTCATCAATAGGCAAATATCATTGTTCGTAACTTTTCAGCCATCGAAACAGTGGAAAGAATGTAGAAGAGAGAAAACTCACGCAATATGATGATTCTTGTTACCGCTCAAGATAACCTAAGAGATACTATAAAGAAAAAAAAGTTTTAAAGAATAATTAGAATTCTTTAATCTTGATTTTCAAGAACCATATCAATTATTCCGAAAGTAGAAGAAGAAAAACCCCGTTCACGAATAATTGAATGCATCACTTTCTCAACCTAAGACAGAGAAATGAAAATCACAAACAGTCAATTTGCTTTCCCCTAATGTCTAAAGAACCAAGCGGTGAAAATAAAAATCCAATTACTATACTAACCTGACCGGAAGCCAGAACCACAGGATCTCTCATCAATTCCTTGGAAAGTGGACAGCGAAATTCGTCGGGGCAAGAAAGAGTCTCACAGAACTTCAACGAGAGCGATCTCTTTTTAAGCTTCAATTGTTTCAAAGCACAGAGCATTTCTTTGGTCTGATCGACAGTCTCGGTGCTGTAATCCTCATCGTCAATGATAGTCCTCACTAGTCTCTGCAACTCCTTCTTCAACTCCGTCGTCTTCGCTACCACCGTCTGATCAGAATCAAATACTCCCGTCCTCGCCATCCGAGTGAAAGATCAGAGGAGAGGCGTCGGTTATGATGAATTCAGAATGAAAAGATTTTGAAATTGATAATGCTCCGTTTCATCATTCCTCTCTCTCAAATTTCCCAATAAATTTTCTCTCTTCACTTTTTTTCCTTTTTCTTGAGACTCACTGTTATTCAATGCTCAGCGATTCAAAGAACTGAAAGACTGAAGAAAAATTGTCAAAAACCACACACTTTTTTTCCTTTTCCTCTTTTAATTTTATCACGGTTTCTCTCTTCATTTTCTTAATTCTTATCCCTTAAAACTCAAACTTCCCTTTGGAATTTTCTTTTCTTATTATTCGTTAGTTTCTTAATATTTCTCAAGATGTTGCCACGTTGGTATGCATTAAACGGGTTTTATTACACTTGACCGTCCAGCTCCAACTACGACGTAATAACACATTACCATTTGGAAATTCAACTCTACGGAAAAATTTACGGGATTTTTGAAACGGTACTCTCTCATGTAAAAATTTAACTTTTGATAAAAAATATTATCCTTTTATCAAGTATCATTTTTTACTTGTTGGAATACAATACTATGAGGATATCATGTTTTTTTCTCAACTCTAAGTTTACGATAAACATGATGATGTGATATTCCTGTAAGTAAAGGTACCGTTAGAGAGTTTATGAGAATTTCTCACATGAGGTGGCCTCTTATTTTGTTGACACCTGGTTGATGATGAAAACGAGTCTCGAAAGTATTTAATTATGAATTTTTTCTTTATTTTTTATTCTTACGTATTTTTTTAACATATTTTTATATAAAATTTTAAACTATATTATAATTTTTTAGTGTAATTAACGAGATTTAAGTAATTGTACATCTCTTTTTTTTTTCATGTTCTTCCAGTCATTTCTCAACTCAATTCATTGTAACTTATGTTCCTCCAATTACAATATAACTTTGGCACAAAAAGAAAATGTCTACTTTCATATGTTTGTTGTAAAAAAACATAAAAAACAGAGAAGAACAAACTTTACATTTAATGAGTATTAGTTTATAAAACGTACATTTTACGTGATAATTTATAAATAAAAAATTTAATTAAACTAATATATTAAAAGATAAAAGAACTACTAAACATATAGTATTTAGATTTAGATGATATAGAAAAATATGATATAGAGAATCCAGTATTTATAAAATTCATAATAACATATTAGATTTCATTTAAATATATAGTTGTTTCAAATTCTAGTGTTTTCAATAATATATTTTAACTAATAAATTATATTTAATTTATTTTTTTAGGTTTTTTCACGTGGCTTGTTTTCTTTTCATACATTTCAACGTATACTATCTTAATGAATTTAAGTTATACAAATGATTACATCTTAAAAATAAAGTTTTGGCAAAGTGTTACTGAACGGATAAATTAAGAATTTCTAAAAATAGTTTAAACATATCTATATCTATATGTATACTATATTAAAAGTGGTTTAAATAGGATAAACTTTTGATTTTCTTTTTGGTCATTTAAACTCTATTAAAATATAACACAAGTTAGGTATTTCACATATTTTCTCATATATTTCATTTAATCATATTTTATTTGTATTCAATGATAATTTGTTTGTATTTAGTAAAATAAAATATTTTGATAATCTTATACAATAAGAGATATGAATTTCTGTATATTGATTTCAATATCTTTTATAACAAATATTCAATTATAAGTTAATAAAAGTTTATTCATTATAAATTTATATATTTTGATTACGAGAAATTATCTCTTAATATGATAGAATATTTCAAAATGATGAAATAAAATTATTTTCTATACTATTCAAATAGCATTATAATTTTAATATTATAAATAATTTATTGTTATAACTATTTTACTTTTAATTTAAATGTAGATTAATTTTAAAGATCATGTATTAATTTCAATGCTAAGATCAATTTAAATTTATGTGTAAATTTAACTTCATTGCTAAGATCAATTTAACGATCATGTATTAATTTCAATGCTAAGATCAATTTAATTTCAATGCGTTCTGACTAGTTGTAATAAAAATTACAAAGGTCATTAATTATTTAACTTACAGTTATTAATACATAATATTATTATTTATGAAAGAGCATTAAAGTTTTCATTAAATAGTATGGATAATTGGTCCAAAAATGTTTCTACCCTCTCAGTCCTATTTATAAATCTATAAAAAATATTCTCTCAAACTATATATATATGTGTGTCAAATATTTTTTTAAGCAATTATTAGATAATTGTAAAAAAAAATTCTAGAAACAAAGAAATTCAATTTCTTATGATTGCTTTCAAAACCAATGTCCCCAAAAGTGTTCTGGAAATTAGTCTTGCAAACAAGAGTTAAACTGGCCCTAAATTGCTTATATATATATCATGTATTACTATTCAAGTGAAAATTTTGAGGCACCTTCATTTGGAATATTTCAAATTGTACATAATAGAGAAAGACTAGGAATATTTGAGGATTTAAAAGCTTTAGGGTAAGTAGTTGTGATTAAAAGCATTAGAGTAAGTAGCATTAATAAGTCTAAGGATTCAATTTTCTAGATTAAAATATTAAAGTTTGATGGTGCTGTAATTATAACTAACAGTCTAAAAATAACTAATGACAAAAAATTGATAGAATTAATCATTTAAAAAATAGAGATATTGAACGAAAACGTTAATTCTTTTACTGTTTGAATGAGAATCATCATCATCTTACATAACTAAACGAATATACATCTGAATAACATAAACAATTACCTGATATTGTTAAATTGTGTTTGCTAATGATTATAGATTTGATAAATTAAAAATTTGAATGGCCAAAGTTACATTGAGCACAAACTTAAAATATCTAAAATATAATTATATTCATCCTTCAACGAGAATAATAAGTGCAATGCAACACACAAGAAAACATTGAAGAGAACAACGACAAGAAGGGAGGAATATAATTGGAGTCATGTTATCTTATGAATTGTATGATTGGTAAGAGAAGGAGGGGGACCCAGTTGTTAGATCCTGAAGACAGTCAAAGAACAAATAGCCTAACAGCTGGCAATTGCCACCTCATTACTTGGAAACTTGCGGGGCAAACTTAATTTTGCTCCAATTTTAATGTCCCTCTCACTTTTTTTATCTTCCTTTCTTTGTGGGAGATTGCAACTTGAGGAGAGGAGTGACCAGTCACCACCGAGATGGGTAAAGGTTCTATCCCTTTTTAGATTTCATATGCATAATTAAGTTCTTTTTCACTTTTATCGTTAGATACATCTACACATAAAAATAATAATAAATAAATATTAACAAAAAAAAATACTAGATTAATTTGAAACTCTGTTTTTATAATTAGTCTTTCAAGATTTTAAATTAATAATTAGGAGAAAATTCTTGAAAGATGATAATTGAAACAAAGTAGTTTAAATTTTTCCATATAAATAATTAGGACAATAAATACAAAATGGTTAAAGAAATTTTTTTCATATGAATAGTTAAGATAATAAATACAGTGAAAGTGTAATGTAGAAAATTTAAAAATAAGTGACAATATTGTCTAAAAATATTTCTCAAATTTTTACACTTTTTATATATAATATACATTATTATTTACTTCTCACAAATATCACGAGTTAATTAGTCCGTGTAGAGTCAAGATGAACGTTTTATTACTTAGTCATTAACCAAATATTTGTTTTGAAACTAGGAGCAAAGTAATGTTCTAAACATATATTGCAAACCAATAATTTTGTTCACGGTTTCAAACAGAGAAAGCATTTTCAAATTAAAAAAACAGATCATTTTTAGATGAAAAAGAAAGAAATAAATTGTGAAAGATTTTTCACTGTTTCCATTCCCATGCATTAAGTTCATATACTTAACCTTAATGGGTCGAAGATGATAATGTTAGTTGTTACATTAATGAATTCAAGATTGGAGAAGAGTGAGATTCATGGAACATAAATATATAGAAAATTTATAGTAACATTAGATCACTGTTTGTTGACTCGGGTTGAATTTAGAAGTGATAAATTATCTTTTCCCATTTTAGTTTTTTATAAGCAATGTAATATTTAAAATGGAAAACTGGAAAAAGATATTATGAAATATAATTACGAAAAGACACAATTTTTTTTTAAAAAAAGTCCTGTTTATTGACTCGGGTTGAATTTAGAAGTGATAAATTATCTTTTCAGTCGTGAAATTGAATTTCTTAAATTTAGAGTGTTGCACATTATTATAAATTATTATAAACGTAAGTCATCGATTATTCACTCGCTTTTTTAACACTAAACAAGGGATTGCTTTTTAAAAAAAAAAAACAAATAGATTACATTCTACAGAAAAAAAAGGAGAGGACAATCAATGAGGCCTTCTCGTGCCTCTTACAATCAATTCTCCTTATCAATCAATCTAGAAATAGAAATAGGCAAAGTAGATGTATTAACAAAATTCATATCTTGATCTTTACTATAAGAAGCTATAGCATCACACTGGAATTTCTACACCTATTAACCCATGACAGATTACAACTAGAAAGATAAAAAAAACTCTATTGACATAAGAAAAAAGAGATGATAGCTTCCAATCAGACCAGACATCATTAATAAACCAATTAACCACTGATTGAGCATCAGACTCAATAGAGCAATTATACCAGTTGCTAGAAGATGCCAAAGATAAAGCTTCAGAAATAGCAAGAAGTTCACCATGCTAGGCAGAGAGAGATGAAACAGATATGGCAGCAAAAGTGACCAGATTGCTTTAAAATCCCGAGCAATGACACCAATACCAGATAAAACCTTAGATTTATCATAAGAAGCATCACAGTTGATCTTGATTGGGACAAAAATAGGAGAGATCCAAGAAGACAGGGAAGCTTCGCACAAAACAGAACCTTCAGAAGCAACAAGATCTACACCAGAAGACATAACAGAAGCTTCAAGAGAAACATATGGCATAACAGATATAGAAGCTTCAATGGACACATTAGTATCACAAATAGCAGAATTTGCACAGAGATACTCAGAACAGGAATTTGCAGCATAAGACATAGTAATAATAGGATCAACTGGACGCTTCTAAAAAATAAAACTGTTTCTGGATTTCCAATGGCCCAGTAAATAAAATAGAAAAGAGCTGCACTATCCTTACCATCATCAGGATGAGAAAGTAAGTTAAGAAGATGAGTCTGAGTCCAAGCTCTAAAATCAGAATCAGAATTATGAGAAGCTCTAAGCTGTACAGAAGAATTACACCAAACCAAGGAGCTCCCAGAAAAACCCACAATTGCATGAAAAGAAGATTTTTCAGCAGAGAGACAAAATGGACAGATAGAATCAGAAATAATCTTTCTTCTAACAAGATTCTTCTTAATAGGAATGAAATCGTTAATAGCCCTCCAAATGAATAACTTGATTTTTTAGGGATATTAAGATGCCAAAAAGAATTCCAGAAATTAATATGAATGAAGACAGAAGAAGAAAAGCTAACACCCTTATCACCAACCTTGTCATCATGCAAAGCATGATAACAAGACTTAACTGTAAAAGAACTATCCTTAAAAAATGGCCAAATAAACTTGTCATCAGAAGAAGAAAAAGCAATGTGAATTGACATAATCTCATTCACAATCCAAGGTGAAAATATCTGGTTGATCAAACTGAAGTTTCAAGAATGACCAATTATTAATTCTACAACAAAAAAAACCCTCTCATTGCCAGGAGGAATAAGCTTCCTACCACTAGGCAACCAATGGTCATTCTAGATATTAATGGACACCACATTACCAACTCTCCAAGCAATCCTTTTCCTTAAGACCTCCTTACCCCCACCAAAGGATTTTCCAAGCCCAAGAGCTACTCTTGATAGATCTTGCATCCAAAAAAGATGAGTCGAGAAAGTAGAGACCCTTGAGAAGCCTAGAACATAGTAAATCAGGATTATGAATGACACACCAAGCCTTCTTTGCAAGTAAGGCAGCGTTGAAGTCTTCAAAATCTCTGAAGCCAAGGCCTCCACTACCTTTATTGCTGGTCAATATATCCTTAGAGCACCATCTAATGTCAAACTGCTTCTCACGATTAGACCACCATAAATTCATAACTATAGATTGCAAGTCAAGAGGGAGACCCAAATAACAGGCCTTATTAGAAGATAAAGGTCTAACATTAGGGCTGAACCAAAAGTTACTCTTCTGAAGATTAACATGTTGGCCAGAAGCATGACAATATTTGGAGATACAATTTTTAAGATGATAACAAAACAATGCTGATGAAAAAGACTATCATTTGTAAAAAAAAAACAGATGAGACAAAGGAGGACTAGCTCTCTTTAACTTGATAGTCTTAACATTACCCACAACAACAACATGATCAATACATCTAGGTCTACCAGGAGCAATATCAACACATGGGTCACCATTAACAAGAATATTGTAATTAGCAGATGTGATGTTAGAATTATGTCCATAAAGTAGGGCGTAATAACTATTTATGAGTATTTAGTTATTTCTCAAACATTTTGAATGATTGAATTTAATGAATGAATGGACGTTTTTTATTAATTAAAGTGTGTTTATAATTTACTCAAGTTATGGAACTATTGTCAACATAAGAAGAGTATAGACTGATGGGCCTCCTAGACAAACTCTTCCAAAATAGTTCAGAATGTTATTCGTAGTCTTAGGATCAACTAGGCAATCGAGTCTGATTATGACCATTAGGTTGAACCAAAGGATGTCAGTCTTAAGCATGGGAGTGGAGACTCTAACGGTTGACCTAGAAATGTTATGGAACGTGTTGAATAGACCAGTAAGAAATTAGTTTGGAGCAAGGTCGTTTATCTAGCTTTAAATCTAATTGTTCACACCTTAAGGGTATTTTCATGATTAATTTAATCTTGAGGTGAACACGAAACTTGACTTAGTTACTTGCAGTCTTTGATACGCCAAATGAGTGAGTTCGAATTATCAGAAAATACCTTAGTTGTTGGGATCGTGATTCAACTATATATGAAATTCGTGGCGAGATTGTAAAATACAACAATATCACATTATGCTTTATTGATGAGTGTGTGAATAAATAAACCTGGTCAGGTACTCGATGAAATGAACCATTGAATAAGACATGGTGAACTGTGAGAGACAATTCATTATTATGTATATCTTATTCATAGTCAATAAAGAAGTTAAAGAAATAATAACTAGAGAGGTAAAATAATATTTTTACATCTTGCTCTTATTATTGAAATTCACGAAAGATAACATAGTAAAATACTCTGTGAACCGTGAAATAAAAAGTGTTTATTTGCACCAACAGAAAATGTAGCGTGCATGAATCGATAGTTGATTCGGCATCAGACCTATAGTGAAGTCGTATGATATCAAAATTAAATAAGTCGGGAATCTATGCAGATAAATTCACCAAGTATTTGAATCCTATAGTTTTATTCATGTGAGTCTATTTGGTCCAATGAGTAGCTTATAAGGACAAGAATGAGAAACAACACCAGTTGGACCAAAAACGTGTTTTGGACTAATGTATACTTTCCGAACCCATATGTAATGGGTATCATCACTAAAGTAGTGAATATCAAAAATTAATGTTCAAATAAATTAATTGTTATTTTCTAATTATTGGATAATTAGTAAATAAAAAAATTAAGTAATTAATTGATGGAGATCAATTTAATTTATTAATTTAGATTGATGAATTTGGACACAATATTGACTTTAGGGAGATGTAAAATTTTGACAATTACAATAAAAGGAGGAGAATTTTGGCAACTTACCGTATAAGAGTATATGAATAAATTTCATAATCTTTATATAAGGGACGGCATTATGGTTGTCTCCCTAAGTGTGTTGACACAACACTGATCATAGTGTGTGATTACATGGAACAAAGAAAACAGTTTCTCTTTCCCCTCCCTATTGCTGCCAAAATCTAGAGGAAGAATAGAAAATATTGTTTTTTTTTTCTTCTTTTGTTGTTTTGAGAGTTTACACTCAATTCCTGACGACATCCTATTGAGATATATTTTTGAATCCTACGGGTGGTTGTTAGTGTGAAGACTGATTCGAATTCTACAAATAATGAAGAACACAAAGACAGTCAATATGATTCCACCAAATCAGAGTTCTCCGATACTACATAAGGCATAAATATTATTTCTACATCTAAATACGTTAATCTAAATATGTCTGATCATAAAAAGGTTTTATATTTAATATGATTAAAAAGTTGATGTGAATTTTTATTATTTTCCGCTCACGAACCGTTCGTGGTTCATTGTTTTTCTCAAAATTTTAAAACTCGATCCAACATGTGGCACACCTTATAATCCAAGAAATAAACTTTGAATCAAAGTCAAACTTCTTAAGGAGATGCTTTAGAAAAATCCAATTAACTCTGTCAAATGCCTTGCCATGTCTGCCTTAATAACCACAACTCATTTACGTCCCCTTTTCTTCTTTTTGAGATGATAAAATACCCCTGAGAAATGAGGACATTTTCCTGAATATGTCTACCAGATACAAAGGCTCCTTGAGAATTACAGATACAACAGTCCAGGATAGATTTTAATTTATTAGCAATAACCTTACATAAGGCAATAGGTATAAAGCGAGAGGGAAGCTTAGGGTGATCAATCTTAGGGATAAGAGATTCACTAACAGATTTAGGCAGGTGATAACTTTCAAAAAAAATTTGGACAGTTTTAAAAACATACAAACTGATAGTGTCCCAATGAAGTTGGTAAAATGAATATGGAATGCCATCGTGACCCGGGGCTTTATCAGGACCAAGGCCAAATACAGTAAATTTTACTTCATCAATAGTGATATTAGCAGATAGAGAAGTATTTTGGAAATCGGGAATGGAAGGAGAAATGTGATTGAGCACCCATCATTCATCATAATTGTTTTCAGCAGTAAAACTATTAGGAAAATGCTCCCTGAAAATATTGCAGACGCTCACCCTCACGCCAGATACCAAGATTATCCTTTAAGTTTGAGAACTCTATTAACAAGCCTTCTGTGTTGAACAGATTTGTGAAAAAAGTTGGAATTTTTATCACCACTTTTCAACCAATGGATCTTAGCTCTCTACTTCCAAAAAAGCTCTTCTTTTTGCTAGATATTACTAATTTTATCCTTGATTAACTTCTTAGCAACCCTATCAGAATCATAATCATCTGAAATAAGAGTCATGTCATACTTTAGCTTCAGAAGCTCCAAGTTAGGGTTACCCCTAAGGTTATGACTCCAATTCCTCAAAGAATGTTTACAACATTTAAGCTTTCTGATGAAGTTAGCCATCCCAAGATTAGCACCATCTTCAGCTCAACCAATTTGGACAGTCTCAAAATAATCATGCTCAAGCTTCCACTTAGATTAGCACCATCTCCAGCAGAGGGAAGATTAATGAGAGAAAGGACAAACATGTTATGGTCAGAACCAATATTTGTAGGAACAAAGACGTCAGTATGAGGGAACTTATTGAAGAAAGCTTCATTGATGAAAACGATGTCAAGCTTTTATTGAATAAAATCATCAGCTGATCTTCCATTTCTCTAGGTAAAGAAACTGTCACTGGATTGAGCTTTAAAAACCTCACAACAGTCCGAAAATGTTCTAAATTTCTTAACTCTCTTAAAGTCAAAGCTACTACCTCTAAACTTCTCCTTATGAGTAAGCATCTCATTAAAGTCACCAGCTAAAATTCAAGGAATAGGATGACCACAATTACTTCTATTAATTCCATCAAAGTGCTGCCACCTCAAATTATCATCCTTGTGACCATACACGAATGTAGCCTCACCAACATCATGAATAGAGAGATCAACCATGTTGAGAGTGTTGTAAAGAGAGATGACAAATAAGGGCTTGTTCCAGCAAATTAAAATGCCCTCATAAAGACCCAAAGGTTCCACAACATGCCAAAAATCAAATTTCAGATACTTAGCAATCCTCACTGCATTTCTAGATTTAGCCTTAGTTTCAAGTAAACAGATCAAATGGGGCTTATGAAGGACAGGAGCATCCTTCAGAGCACGAATTGTCAAGGCATTCCCCAGCTTTTGACAATTCCAAACAATGAATTTCATTGATCATTGGATGACTTTTGAGGTAAAGCCATATCACAACCTCATCAATAATAGCGAAACTGTCATGGGAATGCTTTGATGGTGGTAATATAGAGAAACAATTCACTTTCTATTGGGGATCCTAATAAAAAGATTATGTCTATTAAATCTAGTCTTTTTATTTTAAAAATAAAAATGGTGAAACCTCACGCTCTCTTAAAAAAACTGAACCGGTTGACAAGTTGATTGCCGAATTATTTATATTAGTTAGCTAATAATATTTTGGTTGGTGTGGTTACAAGATATTAGCATGTGCCAAAATGTGTCATGTTGCCAATTATTGAACTCGATGACATGTCCCTACTCCCTTTACTCTCTCTTTCTCTCACTTTTTTTAATTAAATAAATATATTACATATTTAAAAAACTTGAACTTGATAATATAATATTAAGACTAACGAATTTATTTTTAAAAGTAAAGAGTTTTGAAGGCTACTCTAATTAGCGATGTTAATAATGAAGCAGTAAAGTATTATTTTATTTTCTTGAAATTTCGTTACAATTGAAAACGTGTTATAATATTATAACGATTATTTTACTATTAAAATAAAATTTTAAAAAAATGTTTGATAGTAATTTTCAAAAAACTTATTTTCACTCAAATCTGATAAAAAAAAACCATGCAAAATGACATCAAATGCCAATCGTTTTTGTTTTAGGTTCTAAAGGACCAACTGGATTTAAACTATTCCGTATTCCCAAATTAAACCAAGCAACTTGATTAGGTCGGTTTGAAATATTGCGACAACAAATCTATTTTTATAAAATAAAAGTAAATTACACGACAATTATATGTATCTTTCCAATTTTAATAATTACATAATACACGTCATGGAGTCTATAAAATATCAAAATATCATTTTCTAATTGATATTTTTATGTCTCTTGATATAACCTTTATATGTTCATTGTGGGGAAAAAAGATATAAATTTGATTTTTCAATTCCCAAACTTTATTTTTGATTTGATACGTTCAAAGCCATTATTAAAACATTGTTATAAATATAAATAGTGATTGAGATTTTAGTTTTTAATTTTTTTGTCAAGGAATAGTGATTGTGTTTAGTTCTCACTAACATTGGCATTAGATGGTTGTGTTGAGGACCGAGCTTGGGAATAGGGCCATACTTCAAATGGGCCTTAGCTTAAAAATACAGGCCGACTAATCTTGTATGACTTTATGCAGAAGATATTAGTGGAAATTACATATTTCATCCGAATGAGCTGTTTATCAAATCGTTGTAATTGATGTTCGATCCTGAAGAGAAGGAAGAGATCTTCGTAAAGTGAATTTTTATGATCTGATAAAGAATCAAACCTATTTAAATGTTCCTGCTATTCTATATTTCCTTGGAAAATGCACTCAACCTACAGAAACTGTTCATGATATTTCAAAGAGGGCAGAGGTTTTTACGGAACTTCACCTTAATCAATAACCGAAATTTAATTAATAAAATACAAAAAAGAGGGTGTGGATGACTTGTCTATAGCTTTGGATAACTTTTTCCCTATTATTTCCTCCTCTCTTGTTCTATTTATACTACACTTATTTCTTAGTGCTACTCAAAAATGTCGTCTTCTATAACGACAAAAATCACTTTTTTTATTGATATAAATTGATATAAGATGGATAGAAAAAAGATCAATCAAGTGAAAAAATGAAATTGAAATAAGCAGTCTACATAAATATCTATTTTTTTCTTTATTTATATGTATACACGTTTTTAATATATGATTTAATTATCTTTAAAAAAAATTCTCTTTTTCCTCCTTTACCCTTGTGCAGAGCTTTCCCTTTCCAATTTCTATCTCAGTTGTGATTTCTCACCGTAATGATCTCTCTCTCTTATCTCTATCGCGATCTACCTCTTCACGATGACTGATTGGATCAGAAGTTTTACTTCAAGTTGAGGGTTCGGGTTATGCTTCTTCGAGCTATGAGATTCTTGTTTCGATCGTGATTTTCAATTGCTCTTTCATTAAGGGCTTAATGGTAAATGACTTCACTATTTACCATTAACTATTAAGCCGCCTGATCATTTTTATAATTTGAAAGCTAGACGACCATTTTACTACATTGATGATCAAAATGAGCTATAGTGTAGTTCTTCCAAGTTATTAATACTTGAGATTTATTTGGCGGAAACGTTAGTGCAATGACCATTTTAATATTTACGTGTAATAATAATATTTTTTATATGCGATCATGACTATTTTTAATTCAGGAAGTTTAAAAGTAATTGTAGGATGATTTAAGTATTAATTAATGCAGTTGGAATATCTGCAACTACTATTTTTCAGAGTTGTTTATTTAACTATTTTTTTCATGGGTTTATTACTGCCAAAAGTCCTTTATTTGGCACGGGAAAGGTCCGTTCATGTAATCCATTATCTTCCCCTCCCTGCTTTAGAAAGAAAGAAGAAAATAAAGGTAAACAACATACCGATAGAGGCCCAAATAGAAACACATAAATATAAGTATTGTTAAGAACGCTTCTTCTTTTCTTGTTCTACTTACCTTAGTTTCTCGACCCTCTGTTGGTCATTAGTCACATAGAAGTTTTGTTTTGTTTGTTTTACTAAAGAGTATAAGTTCTTATTTCTAAAAGGGAAATAGGTTTTTCGGGAGTCTCACTCGCTGGAGTTAGAATTTACCCATTTTTTGAAATCCTCATAGAGCAATGACCAAAAGTCTCCTGGCTAGTTAACACTGTAAAAAACAGTTTGAAGTAGGGGAAACATCAAGATTAGAGACCACTCTAAACAAAATAATAAAAAACAACCAAAATTGAAAGAAAAATAAAAAAATAGTCACTCCAAATCTAAAAAAAAATTGGTGGCAAAACAAGAGACTCCCACATCCAGCGAAGTGCGATTTTCAGAAAATTTATATATTACATAGTATATTTAATATACGGTATAAATTATATAACAATTTATGACTGTAACAATTTTCTGCGTGTTGGCACTAGAAAATTTTTTGGCTATGCGATTTTTTAGCGTGTGCAGTGGTTTTTTTATACTTGTAGTTATTTTTTATGATTTTTTTTTCAACATGACCTATTATTATCATTATTTTTTGAGGTATTCCTTTGAGGTTAGGAGCTCTTCTTTATCTTTAAAGCATAGTCTTCTTTGCCATGAGATGTATTTGTAATTCTTTATGTAAGAAATCAATGAGTTATATTGGTTGGATTTTTTTCCTAAACCAATTATGATTGCGAATGTAGTAAATGATATTACATGAATGAAAAGAACAATGTCACAAGTTATCGTACATTTTTTACATTTGGGGTTAATGTTCGATTCGTATATATTCGAGTTTCTTATTAAAAAGACCATTGATTGTAGAATGGTCTGGAAGGCAAGAATTTGACCGAGAGCCACATCTAAATATAATTGTTTTATAACTTTGAATAATCTTACGCATACTGAATAATTGATCAACTAATTTATCAATCATTTATAGATTAGACTTTATATATGTTTAAGAGATACAAGTCTGAGTGCTTCCACGGCTTTTTCTCCAAAACTGTCTCCTTTTGTTTATCGGCTGGAGTCTCAATACAATCTTTCTTTAGTAAGTGAGTCAGATTGAGAGTTGTGAGGTAGAAAACTATCTTCTGTTGACAACATTTGAAATCTTTCCTTTGAAATTCTCGTGTTTCTTAACATGAACAGACTTGATTGCAGCTTGATCCATTGATTATGTCTTTAGATTGTTAGTCGTGAATGAAAAATACTGCATGAAATGTTTGTATTAATACTAAGAATCGTTATAAGTGAACAACTTTAAAAATAAAGAACAATTACAGAGACTGAGATTGAGGCTTGCTGTAAGCAATGTCCTAAAGATAGAATTTACCCTCCACTGATGCTAGGAGACTACCATTTCCCTTGCCTTCTGTTCCAACATGTTCTTTAAAAACTCTCTCACTTTTCAAAATTTGGTCGCCTTAATTTGATAAAATATAACAAACACGTACTTTGTTTTTTTTACCGAAACCAAATTGTATTGAAAAATAAAAACACAGTTAAGGGGGTTTAAACCTCCATTTTACATATATTTTTTCTTTATCAATCAAGCTAATAATAGAAGTGGATAAAAAAAATCAATAAGACTAACTCTATCTTGATCTAGGCTATATCTTACAATAGTATTAGTAATTGAGTTACAATTTCTATTAACTCAAACAATAGAAATATCTAAAGCTTGATTAATCTTGGAATGGATATCTAACATGAGTTTCTACAATCTTCAATCTGGACATTTATTAGATAAAATCTAATCTACAACAATCTTTGAATCAAATTCAATAGAGCCTTCAGCCCATTTTGAGGAGAGAAGCCAATTAAGCCCATAACTAATAGCAGGCAACTCACCATGGACCTGGTTAAGAGAATTGACCCCAAAACCATCCAAACAAGTATATTTTTCATTGAGCCTCTACACAGAATCCCGATAGCACCCCTCTTCGGTAATGGAGAAACGAAACATCACAATTTACCTTAAAACTTCCATCAACAAGGGCTATCCTAGAAGAATCCATCCTCAAGTTCAAAGAAGCAACAATATGGAGAGAAGATAAAGACAAATCTAAACCGGTAAGAACTTTCTTGCTTGATATACATGTGCAAAACCATTAGAAGCTTTTAGAACTTCAACCCCAGAGCAAGTCTTGAACACAAAAAATTCTCTAATACTTCCTTCTTATGCAAAAATTGTCTTTACTATTTCTTTAACATGTACATTTTTAATAATCAATAATCACAATCATCGAGAAAATAAGACGATTGAGAGAGAAATGATCAAAGATTGAAGAAATAATGATACTAATGAGAATGGATAGAAGATTGACTAACACTTCTCGAAAAAAATGAGAATGTTAAGGACGAATGAGAAATGAGGAACTTCGAGTCCTTTCTTGAAAATGGACAAGAAGAACTTATGGGAGAAGCCCAAGAAGAACTTCTGGGAGAAGACACACAAAAAAACATATACTTTTTCTGCAGTGGTTTAATCATTACACAAGCTTAAAGTTGACTTTAGAGTCTAAAATCGACCGTTCTTTAATTAGTATTTTTTGTTTCATTTCATTTGTAGCGATTTTAAAAAATGTTTGCATGAAACAATATTGAATATATTGTATTTCAGTAGCATCAACATTCTCTCCTTCTTTTCTTTTTTCTCTCTTTTTAGGAGACTTCTTTTGTCATTTTTCTATTAATTAAACTTCCGTTGAAGTTCAAACCAACTAAAATTAGTGTAATGGTTGAGAGATGATCTTCTAGTTGATAAGTTTAGAAATGGGGAAAAAGAAATATTTTCATTGATAAAAATAAACCCAAGACTAGCATAGGAAAATGACAACATTTCTATCTCTTTTCGACCCCATTTGTTGATGCAACTTTCTATTCTCATCCAAAAAGGGATCCCTCTTCAATGTTGGGATAAATATAGGCCATTAGATCTTTGAGAAAGATCAAGTCTGTTGGATGAATTACAAGCCCATGACTTGCTTAACCGGTCACCCACCAAAACTTCCAAATGAAGCTTTGCACGTCTTCTTCATTGGAAGCTTCAACTGAAGCTTAGACGCTTAAGTTTGCAACCTTCTCCTTCGACTCTTCCACTTTGCAACCTTCTTCTTTGACTTCAACCTAAAACCTAGGGAACGCGAATTGAGTTTCTCCTCCAACGCGAACTACCAAAAGCTAGGGCATGTGAAGATCAATTTCTTCTTCGACCAAAACCCAGGGCACGAGAACTCATGGAATTTAGAAGTTTACACTTATCCTTCAACTACAACCCAAAAGCTAGGGCACACGAACGATCAATTTCTCTTCCAATGAATTCTATCTCCAACGCAAATGACCAATTTCATCGTGTCCGAGTTGATTCTGATCGTTTCTCAGAAGTCTCAGAAGTTCACCCACGAAGCTCAAAGTGGAAGCTCCCACACGAAGCTCGTTTGGGAGAAATCTCATAAGTGTGTTTCACAGCTAAGATCTAATTTCTTAAATAAATTCTGATTCTACTTACATTTTTAGTTCGCATGCTTCACCAATGTGCTTATATTATCTAATGGCAGTATAGTTTTAAATTTCTTCATTTATCACAGCGACAAGGGTTTTCTTGGTTTTATCAATTATTTTTTATTTAGTTTTGTTCGATAACCAAAGCATATTCTATGAGAAATGTAATTTGGGAATGATTTACAAAAATTTCTGATTCTGCTTACATTTTTAGTTCTCAAGCTTCACTGATGTGTTTATATTATACTGATGACAATATAGTTTTAAATTTATTCATTTATCACAGGATTTTTCTTGGTTTTATCATTTCTCTTTATTTTAATTTTGTTCCACATCCAAAACATTATTCTATGAAAAATATAATTTGAGAATGATTTGCAAATATAGTCTTAGTGAAAATTGAGAAACGAGTATTAGTAATCCCATTTTATATTTTGGGCATACTTTTTGCATGTTCATGTAAATATGTTGGTCTTATTAGTCAGCTAATGTGATTCTTACTTAGGAGAAACATTTGCCTATGTGAGTTTCTTTTATTATCTAATTCAATTGTTTTTCTACCTTGTCACATTCAATTAAAATATCACATCCTTTACATTTTTCTTGATAGTCAGAAGAGAAGGACCTATTATCCCTTTAGTTGTTGTTCAAAGTGACTAATCTCAACTAATGAAGCTTACCTATAAACTAAATTGGCCAACTTATGAAGCATCCGTGGTTTGTTTGAGGCTATCCTCACGCATTGCAACTTGATCCTGAGGGTAAAATGGTGCAACTAAAGTACTCATTAAAAAGTACCAGAATTTGCATCATGTCCTGTTACTTTCTTATGTAATACTTGTGTAGTTATGTATAGAAGTAGTTCTGAAGTGTGTTTTTTGATTGTTTAAAAGGGATTTGTATCAGAAGAAATATTCATTTGTAGTAGTACTGAATTCAATAAGTGAAAATTGTTAATATTTGTATTGACAAATCAGAAATTTTAAGACAAAAAATATTATATTACTCCACAGAGCAACCATGCGTATTGCCTTCACCAATGCCTTATATGAATTGATGAAATGGAAAGATCTTTACAAAGAGTATATATTAAGTGAATGAATGAAAATGACTTAGTAAATTTAAAATGATCAAGTGTACGAAAAATGATAAATATAAAATATAATTATATAAGGCAAAGTGTGTGACAATAGCTAAGTATATTAAATTAATAAGTGTGTATAATGGTTAAGTGTTTGAAATGGGATGACCTCTACAAATAGTATATATTAAGTGAAGAAATAAAAATGATTAAGTAAAATTAAAATAATCAAAGGTGTAAAAATGATGCTACGTGTGTGTAAAAATGACTAAATGTTTCAAAATAACTACATGAATATGTCAAGAATATGAAAATGTGTGAAAATGACTAAGTGTGAAAATGAGTAAGGGTGTGAAAATGACTAAGTGTAAAAAATGAACTTGTATTAATGGTGAGTAGCTATTTGCATATAAATGGCTCAAGTGTGTAAAAATAACTAAGGGTTTCAATACAATTACATGAAAATGAACAAGCATATGAAAATGACCAAGTGTGAAAACAGTTAAGTTCCATCAAAACAAGTACGTGGAAATGGAAAAGTGGAGAATGAAAATATGACTAACTATTTAAAAATAGATAATTTGTGATAATATGATAAAGTCACGAAAATGATAATTTGCATATATGCAAATTACTATATGTATAATGGTTAAGTATGAAAATATGATAATGCAAGGCATAATTTTATGAGAGGGAGAGAGATTTAGAATTTACAAGTACATGAAATGCATAATTGTATGAAATTAATATGTATACCTAAGTGTGAAAATATGGCTAAGTACACGAGAATAAATAAGTGTATCAAAATAAGGCCAAACACCACAATTGAGACCGAAACACCATTTGGGCCTCAAACGACAGTCATGGCACGCGAATCGCCTACCATGATTGATGTTGGGGCCTGCTGGTGGCGTTTGGGCCCCAAACGTCATGATAACAGGCGTTTGGCTGATGTACTAGTGGCACATGCCAAACGTCAGTGTATCCGGCATTTGGGGCTCAAACGCCACCAGCAGTCCCCAAACGCCATGGTAACAGGCGTTTGGGTCGTGTACCAGTGACACGGGCCAAATGCCCTTGTGTCTGACGTTTGGGGCCCAAACACCACCAACATGCCACAAATGCCAGTTATGGATGAAAATTCACCTACAATGACTGGCATTTGGGGCCTGGTGGTGGCGTCTGGGCCCCAAACGCCAGACACACAAGCGTTTGGTCCCAATACTCTCTATTGGATCGTGGAACGTACAAGTCAACTTCTGGAGAGCGTAAATTTTGACTCGGGTAAAACCATATGGGCCGTAAGATAGCAAATTGATGCTTATTGAGAGATTGATATGTGCGGCGTTTCGGGTCCAAAAAAACATTGTTTTAAGTACTTTCGGAGGCCCGAAAGTTGTTTCAGCCTTAATTTTGGACTTTTCACAATTCCCATCTCTTTTAATTTTTAGGGGTTTTTATATGCTTATAAATTAAAATGTAAATAGGTTATTTTTCAAATTTTATGGGGTTTTAATTTATAAAATAAAATGTTAAAATTTTAAATTTCAATATTCAATTTCAAACTTTTGGCAAATATGTTCGATTTATAGATAGAATCTGACCTTGAGGGTTATACGTGTTCGTCAAACTGATAAATAGGATTTACCGACCATCATATCATCACGGCCTATAACTATATATGGTGAAAACCCGTCTCCTCGATACTTGTCACAAAAGTACAACATTATCAATGACAACTTTTAACGAGTTTATGTAATAAATGTTCAATTGTATCGAAACTCCTTAATAATCCAATTTAATTTCACATAAGAAGTGAGTATGACAAATGTTTGCATTGAAATAACAAGTTTCTTTCTATTTTTATTGATGATTTTCCCGATGTACGGTAAATAATTATAAAAATATCAATTTTAAGAAAAATTGTGAAGAATGGTGATTAGAACCATATAAATAATGATTAGGAGCAAAAAAGTGACGATTGGGAGGGAGACTAGCGATCGCCTATTTATACATGGTGTTTAGAGACTAAAACTGGCGATTGGAGTCATAAAACTAGCGCTTGATTTTGACGATGCGATTAGCACCTTCAGGATGACGTTTAGGGGCTAAAATTAGGCGATTCACCTATTAAGTATGACGATTAAGTTGTAAGTATTTGGTGAACCCCTTCCAAGAATTATTATTTTGTACGTAATTGGTGAATCCCGCTACATAATTGGTGAATCTCAGTACGTATTTGATGACCCCTCCAAGAATTATTATTTTGTATGTATTTAGTGAATCCCATTACGTAGTGGGGTACAAATGGAATCTTGAGGGGTTCACCAAAAAATTTCTCGTACAAAATTAATAATTCTTATACAGGTTCACTAAAATATCTCATGTACAAAATCAATCATTCTTCGAGTGGTTCACTAAAATATTTCACGTATAAAATCAATCATTTTTTGAGAGGTTCACTAAAATATTTTACGTACAAAACCAATCATTCTTCAAGGAGTTCACCAAAATATTTCACGTACAAAATCAATCATTTTTCGAGGTGTTCTTCTAAAATGTAGTGGGAAAAGATTATTTTACTTGATACTTATTGTAAAATGACAACAACATAATCAAGAATACATTCTTAACCGTCATAAAAGGTCCTAAAAATCATTGTATTGTATATCACCGAAAAAACAACAAACCCGCCAAAAAAGGAAAAAAAATACCAGGAACCCCCACAACCACCGGTATTGGGGACTAAAACCGCCATCATTGGGCACCAAAACTACCGATATTGGTTAGAGAAACTTGGGTGAACCCCAGTACGTAATTGGTGAACCCCATCAAGAATTATTCTTTTGTACGTATTTGGTGAACTTCATTACGTAATTGGTGAACCTCACTACGTAGTTGGTGAACCCCTCCAAGAATTATTCTTTTGTACATATTTGGTGAACCTCACTACGTAATTGGTGAACCCACTATGTAATGGTGAACCACAATACGTAATTTGTGCAAAAATTATTCTTTTGTACGTATTTAATGAACCCCACAATACATAATTGGTGAACCTTACTACTGCAATTGCCCTTGAATGTTCCTCCAGTTTGTATATGATAATCTGGAGATATATGGTTGTATTTGTCCAGAAAATTATGGAGTGTTTTTTTCAGAGAGATTTCTGGCTCGTATATTGATTCTCTTTGCTATTATCATGCTTATAATCTAGGTACTGACACACTGTTAATTGTTTTGAATTCACGATCCCAACTGTCTGGTGAGGCGGCGAGCATATGTGGATCCATCTTGACTTATCTCCTAATGTTGTTTACTTCAAGCATACAACACAAGATTTAGTTCTTTCACTAAGTGAAAGTGGCTTGTGAATCTTGATGGGTAGTCTATGGTTTTAGGGAAGGAATCTCTAAATCTTTTTCGTGTAATCCTCCATATCAAATTTCAGTAGCCCTGATGTTCATAGCCTTAGGTTTAAAGCTTCCTTTCTCCTCTCTTTTTTCAAAATTTTTTAGTACTTTTAACCTTTCCCCTTCTCAAATACCCCTAGTAATTACATGGTTCTGTTATGGATTGAAACCCTCAATATGAGGCATAATTTAAATATAGGTGTAGATAAAATTCATGCCGTGTATATAGTGAAAATGTGCAGACTATGCTATTACTTAGCTCTCCGCGTGAATGAGGAGCGGGGAGGACTAGTCAATGACCTCCCCAGTGGGGATAAAGGTTGGGAGGAGAGTATACTTCTCGTAGTTGGAAACAAGGATGGCAACGGCCGCTGGGTCATTCCCTGAATCTGGGGAGAGTTTAGTAAGTGGTCGGAGCTCCCTTTCTTTTTTATTTTTCTGTTTATGTTTAACTTTGTTGTTTCATTGTTGCGCTTATCTTTTTTAAACACTAACCTGTTTTTGTTTTGTGTAGACAAGAATTTGAACAAGAGGTCTTTTACTCCAAAAGAAGTAGTCGAACGACTCCGTGTCGCTTATAATTGCCCGAAACGGGACTAGAGAGATCTTCTTGACACAAAGAGAGAAATTGAAGTCGCGGTCACACCCATTTTAGTTGCTGAGTCTATTACCCCCTCATCTTCTGCAACAGAAGTCCCTTGAGCCATCCCTGTTGCAATCCCTATTCCCTTTTTTCGTCAAATAGTCTGGTCAAGTTCTTTTGAATCTTTATAATCATAGCGGGAATAAGATGGGTTTGCTCAAGAAGAAAGAGAACGTGAGACTCAACGGGAAGCTGCACAGAAGGAGGCAAAAGAACATGACATGGATTTCTGTTTTGCGTATAACGAGCTTAAGATGTCAATGCGTCTGAGGAATAACTTGTGGGGGGTACCCGGTGAGGGCAAGCGCCAAAGGACGAGGAATGCCAGCTCGGCAGGTGCCACTTCTAGGCTCCCATGTCCTTAATCTCCTTGCTCCCGTTGCTGATCTCCCTGCCCTTATTGATGAGGTTTCTGCTATTCTGGATAGGACTGCCGCTCCTCTTCCCTCGCCTACTAAGAAGTCACTCTCCCCTTCCTCTAGTTTCCCGCATCTGTCAGAGGAGATGGGTGTCTGGAGGTGGCGGCGATACCCCGCGGCTCCACTAGTTCCCACTAATGTCATCAACTTCCTAAAGGACCCCAATTCTTCACATGTGGTCACGAAGGGGATGATGTCTGATGCGGATGCTCTTGTATTCCGCAAGATGTCCATTCATGACAAGGTTATTAGTCTGAGTCATTCTCTGATGCATGTACTTTTGTTTTTACCTTTTTATATCCTTATTTTTTCTGTGTAAATTTCTTTTCAATTTTGACTAACATTTTTTGAACAAGCCGTGACTTACCACAACGGGCTACATGAGGATATTCATGCTGCTGAAGAGGAGATAGTCGGTTGTAGGAGAAAGGTAATGGAGATCACCAAGGTTTACAATGTCGTTGCCTCGGTACGAGATGATCTTAAGAAGGTGGAGGCTGATCTTCAAGTTACCCGTTTGACTTCCGAGCTTGATGCGCCTATGGCTAAACAGTTGAAGCTTGAGTGGGTCATTGCGGGAGGCAGAGAAGATCACCGAGATAAGAGGGGAGAACCTGTCCGTTGTTGAGGCAAAGTTAACTGAAGTCGAGGACGCTTTGGCTAAGTCACGTGAATGGGAGGCTGGTCTTGCGACCAAGCACCAGGCCAACCTCAATAGCCTAACATCCACGCCGTGAATTTTTTCATGACATGATAAGACTTTCCCCAAGAAGGAAGAAAACAAAAAATAATGGATTCCATTACTGCTGCAACAGCAGAGGAAATTACATAGGATCCTCAAAGCTAAGAGCAGTAGTATCAACTACAAACATCGTATCCAAGAGAATTCCAGCCACAACACGTTGCTGCTTTTCATTGCCTCCACCTGCTTTCAACAACTCTTTAATGCTTATCGCCTGCATGAATGAATATATGCAGAGTTTAGGCTCATATACAAACAAGTAAATCCGTAAGACTTTTGCTCAACAAATGGAATCATATTTCTTACGTACCTTCCCCACTTTCTCCTCGTCATCAATGATTTCTATCCTTTTTAGCTTATCCTTCTCTGACTTCTGCATTTGTTTTAACGAAAAAAAAACGTCCAAACTAAGATTTAAGTGAAGAAAGGTATAAATATACTAAGCAGGCATGAATTATAAGGAGAAACACTTGGTTTCATACTAGCTTGAACATAAGGTTGTCGTTATCCTTCATTTTCTCGATAAGTCGCATATCGAAATCTTTATCGATAATCACTTCTCTTCCGTTTTCCTCCATACTTCCAAAGCTTTTCTTCTATCAGCAACCACCTTCTCGTATTCTTCAAGTGTCATCTAGTATTCTTCAGCTCCTTCTCCATCCAAATGGACAACATCTCTGCAACAAAACAAAACAAGGGTGTTAAAAGAATTTGATTCAACAAATGATGAAACCAAAAAAAGTCATGATTAATATGTTTTGTATAAACAGCACATTAGCTATTATTCAAGAAACGAGTGCCTCTCTTAGTCTTTCGATACCGTCCGTAGTTACGATGGACTTCTCGTCTGTGGAAACCATTGGCTGTCCCGTCTCCAGCAGACCTCGGATTTACAGATCGGTCTTCGCTCATACCAATATCCACCCTGCTGCCTACTGCTATCACTATCGTTTTGCTCCTGCTTCTTAAATTGCTGTTTCCTCAGCCCAACTTGAGTTTCATTTCCTGACTCATTACTATTACTACTACTCGTTCCTCGGCCAATGCCTCTCCCTCGAGCCATATCTCCACCACGTGGCCTCCCTCTCCCTCGCGCAACAACATCCCTGCCACCAACAAAGGCATATAAAAACTATGATTTAAAACATATGAAAGAAAAAAGAATGTGCGGAACAGCACATTACCTATCAACCCCTACAACTGCTTCTTTTGTATTAGTATAATTCAACAAGTGATTGTTTCCGTTAGTTTCCTGATCCCGTCCTTCATTAGGATGAACTTCTCGTCTGCCGTTGGCTGTCCTGTCTCCGGCAGACCTCGGTCATCTTTGCTCATGTTTATATCTGACCAACTGCCAAACATCAGTATCAATTTGCCCTTCCTTCTCAACTTGCTGGTTGCACACCACTACTTGAGTTTGATTTCCAGATTCATTACCACTATTACGCCTCGTTCCTCGGCCAAAGCCTCTCCCTCGTGCCTTATCTCCACCGCATGGCCTCCCTTGTGCCTTATCTCCACCGCGACCATTGCCAAAGCCTTTCATTGCTTTTATCTCCACCGGGACCACAGTTTTACCCTGCATCTCCAGATCATAACCAGCTGAATTCCGAGATGAATCACTTCCGTTGTCCTTAACCACAGTATCCCCCCTCCACAACTCCTCTCATAATTATTGTTCTTCCCTCTCCATCTACTGATGTTATTCCTTTGATCATTGTTTCTATCCCCACCATTGCCATGACGGCTATCCACTCCGCCGTTGCTTCGTTTAGAACCATCAGTATATCCGTTTACTAAATAAGCTGCTCGTCCATTCTGATAGTTAACTAAACCACGATCTTCGCCTTCTTCATTTGGTTGCATCTTGGTGAACACAATTTTTATAACTGAAGGGATAGGAACAACTCACATTCATAATCAATAAATGCAAAGTAAAATAAAAAATTTGACCTACAAATTATTAGGATACGCCTCTCAAGCCCCAAATAGAGAAGATTTGAGATGTTTTTAAAAACATTACAATGAATTTGCCAAGATAAAGTTTTCCTTGGATTATTTGCCATCATTTTCTTATCAACCATAGTAAATTCCAGAGAAATAACATGACGTGACAAGAATGTTCAAATTATTATATATTACAAGACTAACAGAGATAAAATTATAAATAAAATAAGCAAACTAATAATTTCACAACTAATATACAATTTTGAAAGACCCATTAAAGAACAAAAGAGAGAAACAGAGGAAATAAATCATCATCACCATGACGAGGAAGAACAAGAGGCTTGGCTCTCATCTCTCCGCCACCATAAGACTCGTCCTGTAACGCTCCCATTCCCGAGGGTTAAACATGCTTGAAATTTCAAAATTTAAAAATTTCCCAATTCAATTAAAACCCTAATTTGAGAAAATCCCCAAATTAAAAACTCTAATTTTGCCCTAATTTTAACGTTAAATAGCGGAAGCATAAAATTATTTTAAAATAATATTAACTCATTAAGCTGAAATAAATGATTCATTAAACTGTAATAAAGTGAAGCACGAAAATCCATATGACATAAAAAATTAAACATGAATATTCATAAATATATGAAATAACTGAAGTCAACTGAAGTCATAATTAAACTTAGAAACCATAATCATGCTTGCTATGACAGTCCCTCACTCCTGCTGCTCACCATCATCTGCAACACAATCATCTATAAGGGTGAGTATTAAAAATACTCAGTAAGTAAATTCACATATTAATGAGTTTCACATGACATAAATGTAAACATATAACTCATGCAAATTTAATTCACACGTTCACAGGTCACATGAAATACTTGTAACAACACATTGAATTCATGATTAACATATAACTTGAACTTGTACTTATACATGTCAATACTTATACTTGCTTGATCATAACCCGACTAGACATAGCCCTCGATTAACAACCTAACCAGAACTATTTCGCAACTTGAACTTGAACTTGTAACATGAACGTAACATGACAGATTGGGTGTCCTGAAACTTGATGTCACTTAAGGTTATCTGAACCTTAAGGACGCTAACATGAACATGGTGACACCCAACTGTATAACTTGATAATATGAAGTGAACAATCTCGTTACTTGATAACCAATGGACATGACTAAGTCTACTTCTTGTTTACTTATCACTTTTTACTTCAATTAATATTCATATTTCACGTTATCACATATACATGAGTAAACGTATAACTTGTTTATGAACATAAGCACATAACTAATACATGTATAACTCAAAATATAATCATACATGACATGGTAAATAATTTCATCATAATATGGAAACAAATAAAATACTTGATCATAAGATTGAACATAAAGAAATAATAAAACAATTTGACATTATATATTCTACACTTATAACACATGAACCGAATTATTATGTAAATACACTTACCTGGATTCGCTACGAATTAAATTCAGCAACTAATGACCTGAAATTCAAGGATCCCAGATCACAACAAATTCATATAATATCTACAATTATTTAATTAACTAAGCGAGATTGGGAACAGGTGGAAACTACATCGGGTGTAAATTATCAAATGGTTTAAAATGGTTCAACAAGGTTGGGGTGGTCTGAATTGGTTTGGTTCTGTTGTTTTGGGTCGGTTGGGTCTGGTCGGGTTGAACTGGTCTAGTCTGACCGAGTCAGTTCAGTCTGGTCTGGTATGACTTAACCAGTTTGACCTTGTTTGGTCAGAATGAACCGGTCCGGTTCAGGTGAACTGATCCGATTCAGGTGAACCGGTTCAAGAGAAGGGGGAAACAGAAAAGGGAGACGAATAAGAGGGGGAGAGAGAGACACAATAGGGGAGACGAAGGAGAGAGACAGAACAAAGAGGGGGAAGGAGACGAAGAAGAGGGAGAGAGAGAGACGCAACAGAGAAGGGGAGAGAGAGAGGGGGAGAGAGAGAGGGGGGAGAGAGAGAGACAGAACAGAGAGGGGGGAGAGAGACAGAATAGAGATGGGGAGACGAAGGAGAGTGAAAGACAGAACAAAGAGGGGGAAGGAGACGAAGAAGAGGGAAAGAGAGACGTACCGAGAATTGGGAGAAAGAGAGAGACAGAACAGAGAGGGGGGTGAAGGAGAGAGAGACAGAACATAGTGGGGGAATGAGATGAAGAAGAGGGGGAGAGAGAGACATACATAGAGGGGGGAAAGAGAGAGACAGAACAGAGAGGGGGTGAGAGAGAGGCAGAATAGAGAGGGGGAAAGACAGAGAAAGACAGAAGAGAGACGGGGAGACAGAGAGAGACAGAATGTAGAGGAGCGAAAGGAGAACATGAAAATTACCCAATTGAAGCTTGCAGGCGGTGTGATGACGATGCCAAAAGAATGTAAATTGCTAGAAATGTAGAACCAAAATTTCAGAGAGAAGAGGAAACGAGAAAGAAATAAGGAGAAAGAAAATAAAGGAAACAAGAAATTGCTTACCAAATATCAATCTTAGAGGGATGCCAAGTTGAAACGAAGAAGGAGGTGAAGAACAGAGAGGCTTCGATGGGGAAGAAAAACTATAAAATAGATAGGAAAGCAGTTACAGGGGAGGATTCGTCAAGAAGAAAGTGGAGAACAAGAGGGATTTAAAGAGCATTAGATTAGACGGGAGTAACACACTAAGGAAACGATTATGTTTCCTGCAAAAATGGAGGAAAGAGGGGGAGTTACGTGGGTAAGCTAGAGATAAAAGCAAGGAGAGATTTGGGGAAGATGAAGGAGAGAGAACACATGTGAGGGAAACAAATTGGGTTGGCTTAATGTGTAAGTGAGTGCATATGTGTGAGTGAGGGTTTGAATTACACAAATAACCCTTATAAACTACATGGGTATTTCATTCTTCCCTCCATAAAACCTTTCGTCCTCGAAAGGAATATACCTTATTGAAATAACTCTGGGTACTTGACAAGTATCTCAGCTTCTTGTTCCCATGTTGCTTCCTCGATCCGATGATATCTCCAAAGAATCTTGAGTAGTTGAACCGTTCTGTTACGAAGAGTTTGATTCATGCGCTCTAGAACTCTGATTGGCTTCTCCTCATAAGGGAGATCATCACGAATTTACAGAGGTTCAAAATCAATGACATGCGTTGGGTCAGACATGTATTTGTGAAGCATCGAGACATGAAACACATTATGAATGCCTGAAAGAGCTGGTGGTAAAGCGAGTCGGTATGTCAAAAGACCAATACAATCCAAAATCTCAAACGGGCCAATAAACCTGGGACTCAGCATCCCCTTGTGACCAGAACGCATAACACCCTTCAATGGGGCAACTTTGAGAAACACATGATCACCCACTTCAAATTCGAGATCCTTCCTTCTGACATCTGCGTAACTTTTTTGCCTACTCTGAACGGTCTTCATTCTATCTCTGATTTTTTGAATAGCTTCATTCATGGACTGAACCAATTCAAGGCCCAAAAGCTTTCGTTCACCAACTTCATCCCAATGAACCGGCGATCGACATTTCTTTCCATGAAGTTCCTCAAATGGGGCCATACCAATCATCGTCTGATAACTGTTATTATAAGCGAACTCCACGAGTGCCAAGTGTGCGTCCCAACTACCAGAGAAATCCAAGGCACAAGCTTGAAGCATATCTTCTAACGTCTGAATTGTTCGCTCAGATTGCCCATCAGATCGCGGATTAAAAGCTGTATTGAAATTCAACTGTGTTCCCAAAACTTTTTTTAGACTCCGCCAAAAGTTTGGCGTGAACCGTGGATCCCGATCTGATACTATAGACACTGGAACCCCATGAAGTCGAACAATCTCGCGAACATATAACCGAGCCCAATTCTCAACTGAAAATGTAGTCTTACCAGGCAAAACTGTGCAGACTTGGTAAGACGATCCACCACAACCCAAATGGAGTTCAAACCCTTTACCGTTCTCGGTAGCCCCGAAAAATCCATAGTTACATGTTCCTACTTCCACTCAGGATTACTTAAAGGTTGTAAAACCCCAGATGGTCACTGTCTCTGAGCCTTGATCTGCTGACACACCAAACACTTACTAACGAACTCAGTAATGTCACGCTTCATACCATTCCACCAATAATGTTACTTTAAATCGTGATACATCTTAGTACTACCAGGGTGGATGGTGTATGGTGAACTATGAGCCTCCGTGAGCAATTCCTGTCAAATGAGTGCATGTTTAGGAACACACAATCTCCCATGAAAGCAAAGAGCTGAATCGTCACTAATTTTAAACCCTTGTCTTTTTTCTGAACCCACTTCACTACGAGTCAAGAAGCAACTTCGAGTCTGAGTTCTGTGCATCAATAATACGCTGTTGTAATGATGGTTGAATTGTGAGATAGGCTAGTTATGCTATAGTATCCTTCAGCAACACTTGAATCTCAGCACGTTCCAAATCCTCCAAAGATAGTCCTTGAGAAGTAATAAAAGCTGTTGAATGAGCTTATTTTCGACTTAAGGCATCAACCACTACATTTGCCTTTCCTGGGTGATAAATGATCTCGCAGTCATAATCCTTCACCAATTCCAACCAACGACGTTGCCTCATGTTAAGTTCTTTCTGAGTGAAAAAGTACTTAAGGCTCTTATGATCTGTGTAAATCTAACACTTAGAGCCATACAAATAATATCTCCAGATCTTTAGGGTAAAAACAGCTGCAGCCAACTCCAAATCATGAGTAGGATAATTCTGTTCATAGGGCTTGAGCTGACGAGATGCATATGCTATGACATTTCCCTATTGCATCAAAACACAACCCAAACCTCTTTTAGAAGCATCACTGTATATCACAAAGTCACTTTTACCATCTGAAATGGTCAACACTGGTGCTTTCATTAATTTTTGTTTAAGGCTCTGAAAACATTTCTCACACTCGGCCGTCCAAGAAAAGGTGGCATTCTTCCTGGTCAACTAGTAAGTGGGACAGCAATCTTTGAAAAATCTTCAACAAACCTTCTGTAATATCCTATTAAACCCAGAAAACTGCGAACTTTCCCAACATTTGTCGGTTGAGGCCAGTTAAGCACTGCTTCAATCTTAACGTGTCAACCGAGATTTCATCTTGAGATACCACATGACCAAGGAATGACACTTGCTAAAGCCAAAACTCACACTTCTGAAATTTGGCATATAACTGGTGCCTCCTTAATGTTTGCAAAACAATCCTGAGATGATTCATATGTTCGGCCTCCGATCTAGAGTACACCAGAATATCATCAATAAAGACAATCACAAAAGAATCCAGGTACTCCTTGAACACCATGTTCATTAAATCCATAAAGGCTGCGGGAGCGTTTGTTAATCCAAACGACAACATTACAAACTCGTAATGGCCGTAACGAGTGCGAAACGTTGTCTTAGAAATATCCTCATTTCAAATCCTGAGCTGATGGTATCCTTATCTTAAATCAATCTTAGAGAATACTGATGCTCCCTGAAGTTGATTTAACAAATCCTCAATGCGCGATAACGGATACATATTCTTGATAGTGACTTTATTCAATTCCCTGTAGTCAATGCATAGCCTCATTGATCCATCTTTCTTTTCAACAAATAACGTTGGAGCACCCCAGGTGAATTACTGGGTCTTATGAAACCCTTATCCAGTAATTCTTAAAGTTGATCTTTAAGTTCTTTCAACTCTGCAGGAGCCATACGATATGGAGCTTTGGATATAGGGGCAGTGCCTGGTACCAACTCAATATGAAAATCCGTCTCTCGAGGAGGAGGAAGTCCCGACAAATCATCAGGAAAAACATTCAAGAATTCAGAAACGACCAGAACCAATCCAATATCAACATGCATCTTAGTTGTATCCACAACAGAAGCTAAGTAACCCTAGTTACCACGATCAAGTAGGCGCTATGCCCGCAAAGCAGATATAACCTTCGGTATTGAGCATTGCTTGGATCCCCTAAACTTGAAGCTAGGTTTACCAGGAGGTAGGAATCGAACTTCTTTTCGATAACAATCTATGTTGGCATAATTTGCAGCCAACCAATCCATCCATTGGGTTACATAGAAATAAAAGAATGCATGGATCCGGAATCAATCAATGTGAAAGTTGAATGTTCTAATACAAGTAATGTACCTGCCACAACTGCATCCGACTGCTCAGCTTCCTGGCGAGTTAATGCGGAAACTTTTCCTTTAGCCTACCACCAACAACATCACTGGTCTATCCATAAGCAAGCAGAGGGCACTGTCTGAGGTAATGTCCAGTCTTTTCACACTTAAAGCAAGCATTGATCGCCTTAAAACATTGACCAACATGATGTTTGTTACATGTAGCACGAAAGGGAGTTGATTTGATCATTTGTCTTTTTGCATTGTGAGGACCCTGATGAGAATTTTGTGATTTTCTCTTTCCATGAAATGATTGCTCTGACCGAGGTGGTGCACGTGGTGGAAGATTATGTTCCATCAGCAAATTTGCCTCAACCATTGCTCCGTAGGTGGTATGCTTAAGAAGTGACACTAAACCCTTAATCTCTGGACGCAATCCTCTTTCAAAAGTCTGAGCCTTTTTTATCTCGTTATCCACATAGTGCGTGGCATACCGAGACAGTTCCTCAAACTTCCGCTCGTATTTAGTTACACTCATAGCTCCTTGCGCAAGTCTGAGAAATTCGGCCTCCTTCTCTATTCTGACCGTGATCGAAAAATACTTCTCAAGGAAAAGTTCCTTGAAACGATCCCATGCTACTGGATTACTGTCGATGTCATGAGTTCTCCGTATGAGCTCCCACTATTTCTGAGCCTCCCGTGTAAGCATAAATGTTGCGCAAACAACCATCTGAATCTTAGAACATGGCATAAACTAGAAAATATGCTCCAGTCTTGCAATCCATTCATCAGCAAGCAGTGGATCAGATGAATGGCCATCAAATCCAGGTGGATTCAGCCTCTTTAAGGTCTGTATCAATTGTATGTCCACTGGTGTTTGTTGTTGTTGTTGTACTTGTTGTGTCGGGCGAGCTATCGCCGTCTGCCTTAACAATTCCAAGAACTTTTGAAACATCTCCACCATAGTTGCTGGAGGGTCAGCAGTAGGATTGATTGGTGCGTGACTGTTGTTGTTCCTTGTAGGGGGCGTCATCGTACTGCTAACCATACAACCAAAGACTTACCAAAAATCTAATTTTAACGCGCAAAATAGCATAAACGTAATCGAACGTGTCATAACGAATCTAAAGCATATCAATTGATTCAATAGTTAAAACACACACACACACACACACACATAGATATATATAACCTCCGTACCTGGCTTGTAAGATGATGGAGGAGCAGAATGAGCGACATGCCATACTTTTTACGTAGAAAAGTCTACAGAATCTAAAACCATGGCGCTGATACCAAACTGTAACACCCCGATTCCCGAGGGTTAAACATGATTGAAATTTCACAATTTAAAAATTCACCAATTCAATTAAAACTTTAATTTGAGAAAATCTCCAAATTGAAAACCCTAATTTTACCCTAATTTTAACGTTAAATAGCGGAAGCATAAAATTATTTTAAAATAATATTAACTCATTAAGCTAAAATAAATGATTCATTAAACTGTAATAAAGTGAAGCACAAAAATTCATATGACATAAAAGATTAAACATGAATATTCATAAATATCTGAAATAACTGAAATCAACTGAAGTCATAATTAAACTTAAAAATCATAATCATGCTTGCTATGGCAGTCCCTTACTCCTGCTGCTCACCATCATCTGCAACACAATCATCTATGGGGGTGGGTATTAAAAATACTCAGTAAATAAATTCGCATACTAATGAGTTTCACATGACATAAGTGTAAACATATAACTCATGGAAATTTAATTCACACGTTCAGAGGTCACATAAAATACTTGTAACAACACATCGAATTCATGATTAACATATAACTTGAACTTGTACTTATACATGTCAATACTTATACTTGCTTGATCATAACCCGACTAGACATAACCCACGATTAACAACCTAACCAGAACTGTTTCACAACTTGAACTTGAACTTGTAACATTAACGTGAACATGACAGATTGTGTGTCCTGAAACTTGATGCTAGTTAAGGTTATCTGAACCTTAAGGACGCTAACATGAACATGGTGACACCCAACTGTATAACTTGATAACATGAAGTGAACAATCTGGTCACTTGATAACCAATGGACATGACCAAGTCTAGTTCTTGTTTACTTATCACTTTTTACTTCAATTAATTTTCATATTTCACGTTATCACATATACATGAGTAAACGTATAACTTGTTTATGAACATAAGCACATAACCAATACATGTATAACTCAAAATATAATCATACCTAATATGGTAACTAATTTCATCATAATATGGAAAATAAATAAAATACTTGATCATAAGATTGAACATAAAGAAATAATAAAACAATTTAACATTATATATTCTACACTTATAACACATGAACTGAATTATTATGTAAATACACTTACCTGAATTTGCTACGAATTAAATTCAGCAACTAATGACCTGAAATCCAAGGATCCCAGATCATAACAAATTCATATAATATCGACAATTATTTAATTAACTAAGTGAGGTTGGGAACAGGTGAAAACCACATCGGGTGTAAATTATCAAATAGTTTAAAATGGTTCAACAAGGTTGGGGTGGTCTGAATTGGTTTGGTTCTGTTGTTTTGGGCCGGTTAGGTCTGGTCGGGTTGAACTGGTCTAGTCTGACCGAGTCGGTTCAGCCTGGTTTGACTGAACCAGTTTGGCCTGGTTTGGTCAGAATGAACCGGTCCGGTTCAAGTGAACCGGTTCAAGAGAAGGGGGAAACAGAAAAGGGGACGAAGAAGAGGGAGAGAGAGAGAGAGAGAGATGCAACATGAGGGAGACGAATGAGAGAGAGAAAGAGAGAGACAGAACAGAAAGGGGGAAGGAGACGAAGAAGAGGGGGAGAGAGAGACGCAACAGAGAAGGGGAGAAAGAGGGAGACAGAACATAGAGAGGGGGAGAGAGAGAGACAGAACAAATAGGGGGAAACGGAGGAGAGAGAGAACAGAGAGGGGGAATGAGACGAAGAAGATGGGGGAGAAAGAGACAGAACAGAGAGGGGGAGACGAATGAGAGAGACAGAACAGAGAGGGGGAAGGAGACGAAGAAGAGGAAGAGAGAGAGACGCACAAAGATGGGGAGAAAGAGAGAGAGACATAACAGAGAGGGGAGAGAGAGAGACAGAACAGAGAGGGGGAGAGAGAGACAGAACAGAGAGGGGGAGAGAGAGAGACAGAACAGAGAGGGGGAGAGAGAGAGACAGAACATAGAGGGGGAGAGAGAGAGACAGAACAGAGAGGAAAGAAAGGAGAACATGAAAATTACCCAATTGAAGCGTGCATGTGTCTGTTCGATGATGATGCTAAAAAGAATGTAAATTGCTTGAAATGAAGAACCAAAATTTCAGAGAGAGAGAAGAAGAAACGAGAAAGAAAATAGGAGAAAGAAAATAAAGGAAACAAGAAATTGCGTACTAGAGATCAATGTTAGAGGGTTGTTGAAGTTGAAATGAAGAAGAATGTGAAGAACAGAGAGGCTTCGATGGGGAAGAAAAACTATAAAAATAGATAGGAAAGTAGTTACAGGGGAGGATTCTTCAAGAAGAAAGTGGAGAACTAGAGGGATTTAAAGAGCATTAAATTAGACGGGAGTTACACACTAAGGAAACGGTTATGTTTCCTGCAAAAATAGAGGAAAGAGGGGGAGTTACGTGGGTAAGCTAGAGATAAAAGCAAAGAGAGATTTGAGGAAGATGAAGGAGAGAGAACACGTGTGAGGAAAACAAATTGGATTGACTTAATGTGTAAGTGAGTGCAAATGTGTGAGTGAGAGTTTGAATTACATAAATAACCCTTATAAACTAGATTGGTATTACACGTCCTTCCTCGCCGTGGATTCCCTAATCTTCTTCTCTTTCTTCTCCGGTTGAACAGGCGGAGTCTGCATTTTGGATTTTAGGCGAGAGATGAGTTTGGAATAGTCGTCGCCCTCTTCATCATCCAAGAGAGAGAATAAGTACCCCTGCTGAGCCATTACTGAAAAGTGGGATTTCAGAGAGAGTTTTGTTGGGGGTTATAATGAGAATGAAAAGGGACAAACCCAGAAAGGGATTTTCCTTTTGATGGAATGAACGACTGGGTCTGAGAAATTTATAGAGAATAATAGGGAGAGGGAGAGGGAGAGGGAGAGGGAGAGACTTTACTTGCGGGTTCCGATTGCTTGGGGAGTACGGTCATCGCTCTATAATATTAGTATCAGTTTTTTATAACTCAATGAATCCATTGGTGTTGTGGTATTTAAATTCTATTTTGTTTAAAAGTTATGATGATAAGATTAAGGATAAACATCTTTCATTTTTGAAATAATCACGATTTCTTTTATAATATGAAACGATAATTCGTATACTACATGAAGTATGAACTATTAAATTAAGAATAGACTAGAAAATTAATTTTTTTTATTTTCTGTGATTTAATTTTGTTTTGATTAATTAGACTAGATGTTACATTTTGTATTTAATTTTTTTACAGGGATGCGGTAAATTTTTGTACAGTTATTTAATTGTGTTTAACTTCAAAAAAATTAACATTTAATCATTTTTCCTCACGCTCTCTCTCAGACTCACTCTCAATCTCTAAAACATGATCATGCACTTCACCAGCGTCCGCCATTAACGAAATTCCATTGTTTTTCGATTGCTTATACATTCGCTGCTAGGAGAAATTCTCATTTCTCTTTCTCACAAACACTCTCTAATATATCATGTACCTCTCGCCAACGTCGGCAGTACCACTCTGCTAATACATCCTCCTAACTGCAACTTACACCTGAAAAGCCTCTCTCTCTCTCTCTCTCTCTCTCTCTCTCTCTCTCTCTCTGGCCAAAATTAATTCATAAAACATGGAGACAATGATTTCTGAAAGTGGGGGTGTCCAGAGAATTCAAATGCTGAAATAAGTTGATCGGGAGTGGGTTGGACAACTTTGAATTTGGAGGATGAGAATGGGTATTCCGTATTCGTCTGCCTTCAATTACCTCACAAATTTAGAAGCCAAAATTGTTGATGTGAGTTTTTCTATTTAATTTTTTTAATATTTCATTTTCAGGTAGTAACTTCGTAAATTTGTTCATGTTTCTTCAGTTTTTTTTTCTTTAATTATTCTGATAATAAATCTAAGTAATCAACATCGATCTTTAAAAATCATGTTTTGGACAATGTCAATTAAATGTCTCCTCACCATTGTGGAAATTTTTAGGAGAAAATTATGTCAAGTGTTTGATGTTTTTGGCAAATTATCACTGTGCAAATTTAAGGAAAAATAATAATTTGCATCATCCAATGTGATTTTCGTCAAGAGTAAAACTTTAGGTTTCAAATGTTCTTCTATAAAATATAAATAATTTAGATTTTTTTTGTCAAAAAGAATATCTTGGAGGTATCATATAGTTATGAAATACATGAAATGGTTGAAAAGTAAATACAACGGAGCTTTTTTATTATGTATGAAAATACATAATAAAAAATAAAAAATAAAAACAAAAGAAAATTTAAGTTTCCACAAAATTTCAAACTGACAGAATTTTTTATTCTTTAATTTTCTCAAATCAAATGAGACATTTTCGATTCCATTGGTTCAGTAAAAATCTGATCACCTCTAATTGGCATATTAAATTCCATGATCACTAAAAATGAAAACCATTAGAGAGTCGTCTATATTTCACACTCGACAAAGAATGTGACTATATTTTCATTTTTGAAGTTATATATGGTTTGGATCTGAGATAATTTACTGTGATTTTCGTTTGATCTGAGTATTATAAGTTATATACAGTTTGATATGCATATTGAATTTGAGTTGTTTACGGTTTGAATATGAGATTATTGAGTGTGTTTTCATTCTTTGCTTTCGTTACGTATACGGTTAGATCTGCAGTTGGTTCTGTTCGAAATCCATCGCGAAGCTTTGAATCCCCTTCCCGATAAAAAATAGCAGTAAATTGCTATTGTAAGTTGTGTTTGTTCCTTTATATGCTTAATTGTTCTATGCAATTTCTTATAGTATATAGCGATATATTGTGGAGTATATATTTATATTTTATATATGCCATTTTTACTTATTATTTGTCATCCATGTTATACAGTAAATAGATATACACGCTATGATATATAATTACCTACTGTGTTAAATTCATATTCGTGTTCGCAGATTGCATATCAATTTTATAATATATAGGTATATACTGTTTAGTATATATTTATACACTGCTTTATATATGTCGTTTACGTATTTATTATCATCCATGTTATATGGTACATAAATATATACTTTAGTGTATAATTGCATACTGTGATAATATCATATAGTAGATATTCTTGAAATTGTGTTCAGCCAATTGTCATCTCAGTTTTATACCATAAACTTATACACTGTGTAGTGTATATATTTATATAATGTTCTATGTGTCATTTACTCATTCATTGTTATTCTTTTTTAGGTTTGGTAGTAGTTATTGTTGAAATTGTGTTCAGCAGATTGTCATATCAATTTTATATTATAAAGATACACTGTGTAGTATATATTTATATAATGTCTTATATGTGTCATTTACTTATTCATCATTCTTCTTTTTTAGGTCTGGTGGTGAAGATTTCGAAAGTGGAACTCGAACTAATTTAAGTTATTTCAAGTTGTTATTGAGATTAGACACATCAATGTTAGATTATCGAAGCGCAGTTGAAGTGTTGGTTTCTTAGCTTTGTTTTTACATGTTATGTAAAAAAAACACAACATGCATGACCAATTTGAAAGTCTAAGACTTATTAAAATAACTCATTCAAAAATTTGATCGAGAAAATTAAACTTATAGAAACCAAATTAGAAATGAGTGTAAAGTGTAAACTTAAATAACAGAAGAAAAACAGTTCATGTATTCATTTTAGTAAGAGTGACTTTCTCAAAAAAAATGCATTCTATTGTGAATACCCATTAACGGCCAGAATATAACATTTGGGCCATAATGGCAAGTTTTGCCGGAAATGGGCCGAAGAGCTCAAAAGATAAAGAAATTTTACACTATAGAGAAGTTTAAAAATAATGTTTTAAACAATAACAAGTTTTTTAGATCTATAATTAAATAGTAAATTTGATAAACAGTCAATTATTTTAGATCAAAATATCATTCATTCATATAAAGTAACAAATCAATTAATTCGGGTAAATTAAATGGATGTCATTGATATATTGATTTGATATACCCTATAATTAAAGAAACATTTTGTGTTTGATTATTACGGCCAACCTAAAAATACTATAAAATATAAAATTTTCAAAATCCCATAAATCATGCCTTCCTCTGAACCGCGGCTCAACCATTGTATTTAAAGAATTAATGATATATTTAGAAAATAAAATCTACAATCACTTGAAACTAAATAGAAATCAAACTTTCCAAAAAAATTAAGTTTTCAAAAATTAGAAATCCCGCACATCCCTCAACCATTAGGTAAATTAATCTCGACCTCCCTCCTATTAAGTGAAACTACTTAAAAATTTGAAATCCACCAATGATATCTAAATAAAAAAAATTTAAAAACTTAAACTATTAAATTCAATATATTACATATTATTATATATCTTATTGTAAATAAAATATTGACAATTATTGAGTAATATAAAAAAAATGCTATAAAACATTAAACATGCTATTAACATTGACGTCTATGATTATTTACATTGAATGAAGAAAAATATGTGTTTAGGAAACATGCATCATAAAAAATATCAGGTTTTAATTCAAGAAATAAACTATTTACATTAATGTAGATAATTCTAAAAATCAACAAGCAAACGGATTCTACACAGAAAAAGCTTAAAATCCAGAAATTAAGAAAAAAAACATTGAATATCAACTATGGAAATTTTTTTTTTCATAATCTAAACTCCTTAGTTATAGCGTATTTATGATAAATCAATCACAATTTATACAATTTTGAATTTCAAATAAATATAAAACTAATACTAAAAATCGACAAATTCTCCTAATTTATTAAAAAGTCCCACAAAATTAATAACAAAAAATTGTCCATAGAAGGGCAAATATGTCCACTGTAAATAACGAGCCAAATCTATTGATGTGGCATCAAGAAAGTTGTTATTTACCTATAAAAATAAAAACCGTGCTATTTTTTAACTCAAGTTTGTAAACTTAACTATTTGATGCAATTACTTTAAAGATAATTGGATCAATTGTTTACCCAAATAATATTTCAAACCCATACTTGCCTGGATATGTGGGGCTCAAGAATAAGTCATTTTTTAAAAATAAAAAATAAAAAATGGTTAAGGATGAAACAAAAAATAAAAAACAATCACCCAAATTTGAAGAAAAAAAAACAAAAAATTCACGCCAAAAATTGTCCCTCACACGCCTCAACGAAATTTTGTATTTTTGTGCTTAAAGTTTATATAATATATAACGTATATATAATATACTGTAAAAATAACATGTGTGTAAAATATATACTGTATATATTATATAAACTGACGAAATCTGAGCATCAGTGCACGTGCGTGGAAGTATATTTTTCTTAAAAATCATTTCTAGAGATTATTTTTTATATTTGCGATCATTTTTTTTTTTTTTCAAAAGTTGACTTTATTAAGATTACTAGATATGTGGAGCCCAAACACATCCTATTTCTTTGTTTCTCTGTCACACATTTGTATCTCGTCTTCTCTAGTTTTATCAAATACTTTGTTATTGATTCACTTATTCTCGTGTTTATAACATAATTAATGTATAATTTTGTTTCAACTTCAAATGTTCTGGTTGAAACAAAATTAGATTATATGAATATGGTCTCTGTAGTTTTTATAAATTAACGACGCTATTTGCTATACAAGTTATTAAAATTTTGAAAGTGAATGTTTAACATCTTCAGAATATTTTCCAACAGCAAGAGATCAGAATACTGTATCCCTAACATTTTATTCTACCGACAAACCGGAATAACATTTACACTTTACCCTAAACTCATGTTTAGTTGAGACTTCAATTTACTATTGCTTGAGGGCCTTCGGGTTGGTGTTTCGTGCATGAAAGATTCTTGGGAAGTTGTATTCTTGAAAAATATTTTTAGACATAAATTATATTATTATTTTATAAAAAATCTTAATTGTTCATAAATACAAAGATTAAATGTTAATAACCTTAACTTAAATGATTGATGATTCTTTAATTCTTTGAACAATTGTTTATACTATGTTTAAAAATCTTAAATTGTACCTATCTAATAAATTAAATTCTTTAATTATGAATATATTATTTTGAATAACAATTCAATAATACTTTGTCTAATTTTTATTTTCAGTTATATTTTATATCATCGTTCGTTAGACTATGAACTTTTTTTTATTATAATCAATTGTATAACTCAAATTTACTAAGATTATATACCGTAAGATGCATGAAATACAAGCAAGAAGCAAGGAAAATGAAAAATAGAAATCAAATATTATTTTATGAGTTAAATTATATTATTAAAAATAATAGAATTTGGAGTAACACTATAAGAAAATAAAGGTATGCCAGCGAGTGGTACAACCGTCGACAGGAAAAAAATGGTGCACAAATTCGCCGCCTAAAGATGAACTTTTAACGGTGATTCGCGCATTCATTATAAGCGGTTTAGAAACCGCCGCTATAGTTTTTTTAAATTACTAATTCCCCTCGAAGTTGTGAGTTCTTTTTTCCCTAAACCCTATCCTAGGTTATTCACTGATCTCAACGGCGCTCCTCATCGTCTCGTGCTCACCTCGTCTTTGATCACCATAGTCACCACATAACCTCTTTGTTAAGAAGGTGAGCATCTCTTACAGAGAAGTCAAGATCCCTCTATTTCTCTTCCTCTTCTTCACTCAAGAAATCTGATTGATTTTCTACTTTTTTTGGGTAAATTAGTATTGTAGGGTTTAGAGTGGTATATTGGGATGGTAATAAGAGGTTAAGGTTTAGTTTTAGATCTGTTCGCAAGTCTGAAATATGGATTCAACTCTTTTTTGTTCATTTCTAAACTGTGATTAATGTAGGGATACATTTTCTTAAATTTCTGTTTATTTCGATTGGTTTGTGGATACATTTTTCTTTTTACATTTTTGTTTGCTCTGTTCTGATCTATTCCTTAAATTTATGTTCATTTTTGCCACTTGTGGATATGAATTTGTCAATATGATCGTTCTTCAACAAAGCTAATCAAATTCTCGTCTTTTCTTTGCCCATGATTTGTGCAATCAGTATTTATTCTTGAGCAAAGCTAATCAAATCTTTGAATATTGTAGATCTTTTCTACATCATGTTCACTTGTTGGGGTTGCTTATTATTTGGTTCCATAAAGGTAAATTACATTGTTTCAATTTTATTCCTAATTTGATGGGTACAGTTTATCTATAATGGGTTTACCATTCTTTTACATGGTTGGTTGTAATAAGAAGATGCATAATTCGGGCCTATATTGTAAGGATTTTATCAGTATGAAAAATCATCCACGAACGAATAATAAAAATAATAATTTAGAGAGAGACTGAGAGAATAAAAATATCATAATTTACGTGAAAATCCCAAGGGAAGAACAACCACAAGAACACTTATGATGTTCTATTGTATTTTAGATTTTACATCATTGTATCGGTCTCAATCATTTCGTATGTTGATACATATGTCTCTATTTATAGGTCTTCCACTGATTATAAAATATAATCAAATCCCACCAAAAATGAGATTATCATAATATTTTCTTAAAATTGAGCTTATTAACATTAACAACTAAGTAAGTCATAACCGTATGATCAATCAAATTGTCTTGATCAGCTTTTATTTGGATTGTCATGTCAACAAGCCATGTACTTTCGTCTGATTGGTCTTCTCTTCATAAACGTCTAGTTGATCATACGGGTCTCGCACTATCTTATCCTCGATAGAGTTTTCGGTCTAGATCTTGCCACGTGTCGTGTGAGATTTTGACTGCTCATGGCCCCCATTACACTCAATAGAATTCTATTTGTTGAAGTGTAATTATCATTATTACGCCTGTCAGTTTCTATTCTCACGTGCTTTTTGGAAACATGCGACATAGTTTTTTCAGACAACTTTTTGATTGTTCGCTGTCAGTGGTAGTTTCTCCTTTTCTTTCTACTGTTCATTCTTTTATTCCCGTTTATAAATGATTTGTGATTGTCGAGCAACTTTTTGTTCCCCTTCATTCATTGTTATATTTTTTGTTCATTTATCTACGGGCTTATTGATAGAGTTTTCCCGTTTCTTCACTACCAGCTCATTGATAAAGTTTTTATATTTTTCTTCACTATGAGCTCATTGATAGAGTTTTCCCATTTTCTTCACTACGAGCTCATTGATAGAGTTTTCCCATTTTCTTCACTACGGACTCATTAATAGAGTTTTTCCCAGTTTCTTCATCACAGGCTCATTGATAGAGTTTCTCATATTTCTTCATTTTTCATTTACATTCTCACGTACGTTAAGATATGTCACAAGAATGAGTGTACCATTTCATCGCATTAGTTTGAGTTTGATGCCTCAAATTCATTGATCATGTTTCTCCTGTTTTCTTTGCTATGGGCTCATTGATATTGTTTCTCCCGTTTCCTTTGCCAGGAGGTCATTGATAAAGTTTCTCCCGCTTCCTTTTCTATAGGCTCATTGATAGAGTTTCTCCTATTTTTTTTCATTTCCGTTGCTACGAGCTCATTGGTAGAGTTTCCCCCATTTTCTTTGCTTCGGACTCATTGATAGAGTTTTTCATATATCCTATGCTACGGGCTCATTGACAAAGTTTATCCTGTTTCCTTTGCTACGAGCTCATTGATAGAGTTTCTCCAGTTTCCTTTGCTACGGTCTCATTGATGGAGTTTCTCTCATTTTCTTTGCTACAGACTCATTGGTAGAGTTTCTCTCATTTCTTTATTTTTCTTTTTCCTTCTCTCATTTTGTATTTTTCCTTTGTATTTCCATTTTGATCAATGAGAATCACTTTGTTTGTGCAAAATTTATTCTATTGAACTTCATTTTTGTTGTACTTCATTCAAAAATTTGGTAAAATTTGGGGATTAAAATATGGTATTGTGCCGACTTCAAGCTTTCAACGAAACTCGTTCTCAAACACTTAGGAAACATTTGTTTCTCAGTTCTCTTGAGAATAATTGTTTTCGTAGTAGAATTTGTTTCAAACATTTCAAGTTTCAATATCTTTTGTCCCAAAATTCAATCTCGTGATCTCGATCTTTGTTGGAGAATAAATACCTTTGTGAAATTAGTTCTGAGGAAAAAACTTTAATTTCCTTTTAAAGAGAAGGATTTATAGTCTGCCCGTTTTCTAAGGACTTTGGTTCAAATAAAGAACCATGACCCTGTTTTTATTTTGAGAGAATGACTTAGGTTCAAATAAAGAATCATGACCCCATTTTCACTCTGAGAGTACTTAGGCTCAAATAAAGAAATCATGGCCGCTTTCATTTTGAGAGGGACTTACGAACTGAACATTTTCTTTTGAGATGAGGACTCAGGTTTAAATAAAGAACGATGACCCCATTTTCATTATGAGAGGACTTAGGTTCAAATAAAGAACAATGTCCCGTCTTCATCCTGAGAGAAGGTCTTATAAACTATCTGCTCCCAAGGACTTAGGTTCAAATAAAGAACCATGGCAGCGTCTTCATTCTGAGAGTATGACTTATGAATTTTCTCTTCCAAAGACTTACGCCATTAGTTCCTTCCGAGAGTATGAATTATGAACTGCCTCTCCCAATGACTCATGCTCTTAGTTCCTTCTAAAAGTATGACTCATGAACTGCCCTCTCAAGGACTGAGGCCCTTAGTTCATTATGAGGGTATGACTTATGAATTACCCTCTCGAGGACTCACGCCCTTAGTTCATTCTAAGAGTTTAACTCATGAATTTCCCATCTCAATGACTCAAGCCCTTACTTCTTCCGAGAGTAGGACTTATAAACTGTCTCTCCCAATAACTCACACCCGTAGTTCCTTCATTATGAGGGTAGGACTTATGAATTACCCCTCTCAAGGACTCACGCCCTTAGTTCATTCTAAGAGTATAACTCATGAATTTCCCATCTCAATGACTCACGCCCTTAATTCTTCCGAGAGTAGGACTTATAAACTGCCCCTCCCAATAACTCACACCCGTAGTTCCTTCCAAGAGTAGGTTTTATGAATTGTTTCTCCCAAGAACTCATGCCCTTAGTTCCTTTTGAGAGTAGGACTTGTGAATTGTCCCTCCCAAGTACTCACACCCGTAATTTCTTCTGAGAGTAGGACTTATGAACTGTCACTTCCAAGGACTTACGCCCTTATTTTCTTTAGAGAACATGACTTACGAACTGCCTGCTTCAAGGGCTCACGCCCTACTTTCCGTTGTTGAAGAAGAGAGAGAGTTGCCACCAAGTATTTGTCTTGTAAGTAGTCTGCACATTATCATGCCATAAGTTTTATCGAAAGCTCTGAATTGAATTCCATAAAATTCTTCAAGAAGATGATTTTCATATGCTTCTGATGATATACAATTCGCCATGTAATTGGCTCACAGCTAATACGATTTAATTTCCGAAGTTGATTGCTCCACATAATCTTCTTTCATAAGTAGTCTTCATGAAAATTACCATAACTTTTTATCGGGAACTCCAAATCGAGTTCTGAAAAATTGTATAAGAAGTAGACATCTAGTTTAAAGATTCAATTTGAAGGACGTGAATAGCTTTAATTTTTTTGAATAATATGTATGAAAATTACCGCAACTTTTGATCGAGAGCTCTAAATAGAATTCCTTAAAATTCTCCAATAAGTATATTTTTGTATCTTTCCAAATATATAATATTCGTCATGTAATTGGCTCCAAACCGGTAACTTTTAATTAATGAATTTGACTAGTCCACATAACGTGTTTTCCAGAACAACCTTAATAAAATAATCATTACTTTTGTCCGATATCTCCAAATTGAGCTCTGCAAAATTCTTCAAGAAATGGACATTCATATCTTTCTAATGATATATTATTTGCTATGTAATACTATTTAAATTGATACAGTCTAAGAATTAAATTGAAAAGCATTCATATGTTTACTTTCCTGAACAAAATCAACGAAAACTACCATAACTTTTGATCGGGAGCTTAAAATTGATTTCCATAAAGTTCTCCATGAAGTAGAATTCTGTATATCTCTGTTGATATAATATTGATTGTGCAGTTGGCTCCCAGTCAATATTGTTTGATTTTTTAAAGTTTACAGTTCTGCAATAATCTATTTTCTATAATGACCTTCATGAAAATCATCAAAACTTTTATCAGGAGCTCCGAATTGAATTCTGCAAAATTCTTCAAGAAATAGACATCTATATCCTTTTTAAGTCTATATAATACAATTCAAAAATTATATTTGAAGACGTGAATAAGTTTACTTTCATGTATGAAAACCACCACAACTTTTTATCGGGAGCTCAAAATTGAATTCTGTAAAATTCTCCATGAATCAGACTTTCATATCTTTGTAATTATGTGATTCACCATGTAATTTTTCTTCCAACTCTTTTTCGTTTCAGTTTCCATTATGTTCCCGTCGTCACAACGTCTCTGTTCCCATAATAATGACCTATCCATCCATTCCCATCGTTAAGACAATTTTGTTCCCTTTGTCACAACCTTTCAATTTCCGTCATCAAGACAAATTTGTTTTCGTCATCAACACAATTTTGTCCTCGTCGTCAAGACAATTTCATTCCCGCCGTGAAGACAATTATGTTCCCGTTGTCAAAACAATTTTGTTCCCGTTGTGAAGACAATTATGTTCCCATTGTCAAGACAATTATGTTCCCTTTGTCACGACACCTCCGCTCCCATTGTAATGACCTATTCATTTTCGTCGTTAAGACAGTCCCGTTTCTGTTGTCAAGACATTTTTGTTCCAATCGTCAAGACAATTCCATTTTCATCATCGAGATAATTTCATTTCCGTTGTCAAGACAGTTTCATTCCCATCTTCAAGACAAATCCGTTCCTCGTCATCACGACGTTTCCGTTCTCGTTTTTTATTCATCCCTTATTTTTCTGCACTTTTGCAAATAGAAAAAAGAAAGAGAAAAATCCTTGAAAATACACCGATCAAAATTTTATGTTTTTCTAAGAAATCGTGAAAATTTTTATCTTTTTTTTTTAACTTGAGATAAGTTTAAATTCAAAATTTGAATCAAGTTCAAAAATTTGATTTGATTTAAAATTTAAAATAATTCATCATAACAAGTTTCAGATAAGATATTTCAAAATTCAAAACATGATTTAGAATTCAAAATTCAAAACTTTGTTTATCACAAATCAAATAAATTATTTGTATGGCTTTGTTGGATCTATTCCTCTTTTTTAGAAACTAATAATGATGTAAAAGAAAGAAGCTAATCAAATATGTAAGAAACGAGTTCACCGCTTTCCTTTCCTATTTTCAGTTCTGTACTTTTTGTTTCTGTCTGTGCTTCCAACTCATTGCTATTTCCGTTTCTACTTTCATTGTTAAGGGGGGGTTTGATTTTGTTTTGAGCGTTTTAGAAGGAATTTCTCAAGTTTTTCTCCCACTCTCAATGAAAGCATCAAAATGTAAAAAAAAAATTCAGTATGAAAAACCCTCCACGAACGAATAATAAAGATAATAATTTAGAGAGAGAATGAGAGAATAAAAACACCACAATTTACGTGAAAAATTCTTAAAGGGAAGAAAAACCATGGGAACACTTATGATGTTCTATTATATTTTGGATTTTACATCTTTGTATCGGTCTTAGTCCATTCGTATGTTATTACATATGCCTCTATTTATAGGCCTTCCACTGATTACAGAATATATTCAAATCCCACAAAAAATGGGATTATCATAATATTCTCCTAAAATCGAGCTTAACAACATTAACAACTAAGTAAATTTTGATCATCTGATCAATCCAATGGTCTTAATTATATTATCTTTAGATTGCCACGTCGACAACCATGTACTTTTGTCTGATTGATCTCCTCTTCATAAACGCCTAGTTGATCTCACGGTTCTCACTCTATCTTCTGTTCGATGGAGTTTTTTATCTAGATTTTGTCACACGGCATATGAGATTTTGATTGTTCACATATTATGACTGAGGTTTGCTGGAAGTAAGAGTGTGCAACCGTCCTGAAATCCCCGTCCCGTCCTGAAAAACCACCCGAGTGGGACGGGATGATTTTATATAAATAGCTCAATTTTTTATTTTTTTATAAATTTGACCCTTATTTTTTTAATTTTTAACCTTTTAATCTTTTGAACTTTAAATTAATTTTAATTTTTGACCTTTAAATTTTTTATCCGAAATACCCGTCACGACCCCCGTTCCGTCCCGTCCAGCTTGAGATTTCCCCTCAACACGGGATGGAAGGATAAGGGAGTTCGTACTAGCCATTGGGTCTATGTGAAGTTAGTTTTCTTTCCTCCATAATTAAACTCAACTTTCAGTCATTGGATTTCATGATAATTTTATTATATTTTATTTGTTGTGCTACATTCGTATATATTGAAAGTTTCAAAGGGACCATTAATATTTTTAATGCTCAAATTTATTTTCAAGCTCTATTAGACTTATCACTTTTAAGGATTTGTCTTAAGATGATCAAATGCATTTTAACCACTAATGTTATCTATATTAAACTGCGATATCCTAATAAGATGTGTTATTCACCCTTCATTTGCAGCATGATTTTAACCACTAATGTTATCTATATTAAACTGCGATATCCTAATAAGATGTGTTATTCACTCTTCATTTGCAGCATGACTCTCTAGTAGATATTCATTGGAAAGGTGCTGCAGAACTAATCCGAGCCTTATGTACTGAGTATATGGATGTTAATGGCCAGGTCGCTGTAATGGACGAATAAAATGTTAAATAACAAATTACTTTGGTGAAGAGTATCTCTTGTAGTGCTTGCAAACTGTTATTTTTAGAGTTTTTTTAGATGAGAACTTTGTCTTATATGCTTCAATTTATCTTCAATTATTGAATTTATCTTCAAAACACCGGCATAGGTGCAAAAAAAATATTCTCCACTTTTATCGATGATTCAAACTGCCGGTATATTTAAAAAATAATGGCCGAAATTAATGCTGGCGGTTACTCCGACAGTTAACAAAATTGCCGACATAAAATTTACGACGGTCGATATCTTGACAATTTGCAAACTGTCGCACAAAATTTTACCGGCAATTAAAACGGCCGGTATGGGCCAAAAAAGCCGGTAAAGACGAATTTTCCTGTAGTGTAACTATATATCTCTAGACAAATATAATATGTTTATATAAAATTTTTTAAACACACTCTATATAATCTCTTTTTACACTATATAACAATTGTATTTTTAGTACTTTTCACACTTTGAGACATTGTTTTCACTGAATTCTTTGTTTAGTTTATCTCGCATGAGGCGCATTTTAGGAACTAGTTATACTAAACTGCCAAACAACCCTAAGTTTAGGGGTAAAGTAATGATACTCTTAGTTTGAGGTATAAAGTGCAACATACTGTATAGTTTAAGAGTTTAATTTGAGAAAAAATTAGTGATTGACTACTAAGAAAAGAATAAAAGTAACTTTTTAACGAAAAATTACATATTTTACAAGATAATATATTAAGTTATCTCTTTAATTTGAATTTTTTCTTTGAACTTGATGACTTCTAGACGAGATGATCTAGTAAGAGATAAATTAGTATTTTCTCATGCTGAAAGGATATCACATTTCATTAAAAAAATTAACAGATTCGAACTTTTTTTTTTTCGCGGGTAGTCCATCCGATACAAACTCTCATGTAATTTATCATAATTTTAATTTTGTTCATATAGCGTTTATATTTTCCATTTCATCTATTGATTTCTTTCTTTTTATGGTTAATTATAGTAAAATCCTCCAAAATTTAGGCTGTTGTACCAAATAGCTCTCTGACCTCTAAAATCTTTTATAAAACTCCTTCACATGTAATTTACATTTCAGCAATACACCTTTTGGTGACTTACGTCATAGAAGTCATTACACGTGCAATTCACCTGTTTGTTTTATTTAGTGGGCAAATAGATAAAATTATCCCATTGCCCATTAAGACACGCTCGCGACTCACGCGCGTGTTGATTTTCCTTATATTTTTTAACAGAAGTAACGAGAGAGTGTATTGATAAAAAAAAGATAAGTCAATGGATATTTTGAACGATTTTAAAAGTCAATGGACATTTTGGTACAATGACCAAAAGTCGAGGGTGTACTATAATTAACCCTTCCTTTTATATATGTTTAGTCGACTACAATTACTAATCTTGTATAAAAACATAGTACTTGAACGTATATGGAATCCATAGAACCTCAAATTGTTAGACTTGCCAGACCGTGTACGTTTTCGTTTGCTGATTTCTAAAGCCATTTGATAAACCAACCAACATAAAACTAAAGTATGTAGGAGAAACATTAAAATAAATAAAATAAAGTACTGTAACTCTTCAAATCTGAATGGACGGTGAGAATACCAAACTCTTCGTTTCCCGCGGTTTGGAGCCTTCCCGCCTCCAGTTTTCACAAACTTTTCTGGTTTCGGACAAACCCCGACAACTTGATCTTAAAAATTAATATTTTGTTGCATATCAAAAGTTAAAAAATACCAGTTACTTAACTATTATATAAGCCCCATAATTATTTAATAAATTAATATAGATATTTTATGTGCCAACAAAACGAAAGCATTCCACTAACTTGGTCTTTAGACTTCTGTAAACTACACAAATTGGCCGAACATGAGGCATATCTTGTAAATATATTTGTAAATATGGTAAAGAAGACTGCAGATATGCCACTGAAGTATGTAATATATTTACTTATAAAATCTACTATTGATTGACTACGTATTTTGCTGTGTTGTTACAAAATTTTTCATTGTTAGTAATTCGTGAGCAACTACTGGTACAGATAACTCGTTAGTTAAGTTTCAAACGTATGATGGAATGTATGTATAATTTCTATTTACCTACAGGAGATAGAATGATTACGTCCAGTGAAAAGCTCGAAAGTTTTAATATTTGCAATTTCAAAATTTTGCGACGATTTTTTAAACTAAGCCCATTTAACATCTCTTTTTTGTAATGTTCTTTAACTTTGTTCCGTAAATTACTATTGATCTCATAACACTCTAAGCTTTATAGATTTTTGATAATTTAAAATGGCATTAGAATAGGAAATCGTGAGTTCAAATCTCTGCAACTATAATCTCTCTCATTATTTAGGAGTAGTTGCCCATGTGGTCCATTGATAAAAAGAAAGTTATGGCTTGCACATGATGTAAATGTTAACGAAAATATAATGAACAATGCTATATATAGCAAATAATCCTCAATACTACATAATATAGTAACGATTTGACGAGTAACTTTACTTTTATATCATAATTATAAGTCAACTTTTTTCTTGTGAACTTGCACTTTATGCTGGTATGCAACGGCATATAATATCAACTCACAGTAATAATTAAAAAGTAACATGCAGCGTAATTTAAAAAGTTAATTCACATAAAATCAATAGCCTAATCCTAAAAAGTTCTTTATAATTCTGAAGTATCGAGTATTTAGTACCCATTCATATCATTCCAAAAAGTGTGTGCATTATTTTTAAATTTAAAAAATCAATTTATTATATCTTCTTCAAATATGAAAAAATATTATTTTTATCTCTCTCCCACTAATTTTTTAAGACCGCGTTTATAACTTGAGCTAAACATAATCACGTTAATATCGTAAAGGCGTATCACGGCCATAAAATGAAAACGAAACGTTCAGTTAATTAACTTACTACATAGCGAAATTGTGTCAAAGTAATCTGCCAGCATATACCCTGATTTTATTCAGAAAAGAAAGGGCAAGAACTGCATATATATATTAAACCTCCTTTTACTTTATGTAGCGTAGTTGTATTACTTAAATACTAAGTACAAGAAAAGGCACAGCCCAAGTAAGATAAATTAAAATTAAGTACGATTAATTAATTATGTGTTTGCATGAACGTACGTCCAAGAAAAGTTTCAGTCAAGTTTATTCAAATTTTATATTATATTTCACTTAATTTCATTGATAATTCTATTGCGCAAAAGTCCATGTCTGCACTTAACTGCCTCTGTTGTTGGACTCTGAGCTATTCTTCTACATTGTCTTTTTATTGAATTCATTGAATATATTAGTAAGCTTGCAGACTTAAACTAAATAAACAAACAACTATAAGATATTGAAACACCAAAATATAAAATATTGTATGGTTTCCCTTTTAAAAAAAATATTGCAAATTGAAACAAACATGTTATGAAGGTAAGAATTAGGTAATAATTGATAAAGGATAAGACTAACCTGATAAACCGACCTCTTTTAACATATATTTTGTCGTTTACCAAATCTGCATGCATCAAACTAACGTTTACTATTTGCAATAGATTTTTTTTTCACTAAATTTACAATAGAACTTGCAACAAATATTATTGGTTGTAACATAGAAAAAGAAATATTTCCAGTTGAGTGAATTATTTCTCTTTAAAATTTTAATGTTGATTAGCATAAATTATGAACTTTACATTTTAGCTGTTTGAATAATATGAAAATTGGTTACATCTACTATAATTTTAACTCTTGTATATGGATGTGGAATGGTCAACGTATTTTCCGCTAAAAAATTTAATTCTTGAACGGAAAACTACATGTAACTTGCTCTGTTTTACAAATATCATAGTCGTCTATTTTAAACAAAATCAATAGTGGACTAAATCAGGGGAAAAACATCATTTTAGCAAATAATACAGAGTTACGACCAAAAGTATGGTGCGAAGCTTAAAAGAAACAAGGCACATATGCGTTCGATTACAGTCAAAACTTGCTCAATAGGGGAGTAATGCTTACAACATCTATATGTATGTATGTACTATAAAAGTAATTCTTTTATAGTGTTTTAGTACTACAATAAAATTATGGTATTCGAAAAATGAAGTATGCACATAAAATAGGGAACTTTCTAACAACCAATGACAAATTTGAAACACTTATGCTTGATTTCATTATACTTGTCGGGAATATGGGTTTTTATTACCAAGAAACAATTTTTTTCTGATTTATTATGTGCATTAACAAAACTAACTATAAATATAATATTTTTCCGGTCCAATACTTTGAACATACACATTTTATTTTTTAGCTCATATACTAGTCTAAAACTATATAAAGCCCAATGTCTAAAATAGAAAATAGTTAAAGGACTAGAAAATAAGACAAAAGAATCCAAGGTAAAAAAAGGAACATAAAGATTAAAAGTAAAAAGGAAAACCATAATTTTGTTTTCACTTGAAGAAGATGGTTTTTGGAGAGAGAAAGAGAATAAATATTTTGAAAGTGAGAAAATGAGAAATAGAAGAGGTTTTCTTATAGAGAGAGGAGAAAAAGAATATCATTTATTACTCATATTCTTTAATTCTTTTTATAAGATATTTCAAATTTCTTGCACTTTAGTTGAAAAAATATATTGATCAATGATCTTCATCGTTTCTCATTTTGTACTCATGTAGTGTATACTTTTTTTCATAAGTAAAAAAAAAATATTTGTTCATCATTCTCTTGATCTTGAGTTTTATTTCAATGCATTAATGATTTTCTTCCTTTTAAATCTTTCAATTTGTTAATGAGATGCACTTTAACTCAATGTGAGTCAACCCGTTGATGAATTGAAAGCGACATTGCATGTAAAAAATCCTCTTTGATAATTTCTCATACATTAAAAATGCATAAAATATCATGTAGAAAAGTTAAAGATCTATATGGATAAACATTATGCAAATATTAAAGCTTCAAATCTTTTTTAATATTATCATTAGTTGATTTGTTAGATCTTATCGTCGACTTTTTATGACACTTGATTGAATTAGTTATCGTCCATGATTCTTCTTTTGCTATCTGATTAACAATGATTGAAAAAAATGAAATAATAGTAACTAGTAAGTTATGTAGTAAAAAATTAAAAGGGTATATCTATATCACATAAAAATATTTTTATTTTGAGATTTTATTCAACATTTTTTACGTGACGATTGGTTTAACTAGTCACCGTCCATAACTTTTCATTACTATTTGTATAGCAATAATTGAAAAAGGGAAAACTAATGATAACTAGTAAACTACATAGTAAAAAATGATAATATTCATACAAATTATGTATTTATATAAATATATTATTTTATAAAATTAAATATTTACATAGTTCAAATATTAAAAAAGAGGGCTATTCAACCATGTGTTAAGGCAGAGAGTCGCACCTTCTATTAAGGTAGAGGGTTGTAACCCTCTGTTGGGATAGAGGGCGACTCTTTGCCCTGTCCCCTTCCCTTTTTTTTCCTCACTTTTTTTCTTTTGATTTCATTTTAATTTTTTTTCTTAACACGTGTTGATGTCATGTTTATTTCACTTCACACTTTTTTTCATTCATCTTCTTTTATATATTCTACATATTTTTTTACTTACACGTTCTTTTCAAATTTTTCATTTTTTACTTTTGTTTTTACCAATTTTTTCTTTATAATTATTATTTTTCTTATTTCTTATTTATTTATATATCATTGTCCTATTGTCATGTTTATAATGTAATTATTGTCTAATCTCTTATCATTAGAGTTAAAATTCATACATGTATGAATTACAACTTTAACAATTATATTTTAATTTACTTAATTCCATTATTTAGTTTTTAACTAAAAATCTCAATGACGGATTTTGAGATTTTTGGGATACCAAATATCTCAAACTACCGATTTGATGATTTATTCTTTGAGATACCGAGAATAACTTTAATAATGATTTGATTTTCAAAAAAATAAAAAGAATAAATTAATTTTCAATAGTCCTTGAACCACCATTAAATGTCATTTATCTTGTTTCATTTTTATGACACAAAACATATCTGATGAGACATTTCAAAAATAAATTCCTCTCACCTTTTTTATTTATTCATTTTTTCTAATATAATTTGGATAGTATTTGATTGAATTTGATAACCATTTTAATAATGAGTGTTGTGGTGTGCTAATAACTCCCTCACACACAAATGACTTTTCGTAGTCCAAAATATTTATTTTTTAAAATTGAGTAACCAATCACGACCTAAAATGATTGGTGGTGACTCCAAATTTCTTTTTTTCAAAATAATTTTTTTATCGTCATTCCGCGTCATATGCACATTGCGACACTAACGAATGAAGAGATATATATCAAATTTTTAATACCTTTTGGTATTATGTATCTGTATAACCTGTTTGCATACCTTAATTTTCAGAAAGAATAATTTGTTTTAAATTCAACCGCTTGATAGATTTTTTTTTAAATAATCATGATATTATTACACAACATGAAGGTAAGAGTTACAACATGGAGGGTCAAATAACCTTTCAATGATAACTCTCTCCCTATCAGTCAAAATACAAATACGTATGATCAAGAAGAGAAAATAATCAAGAAGAGAAAATAATCTAGCTCTGATCTTGCTAATATTAAAAATAACATCATCTACTGAGTTTAATTTTCCATTGATCCAACAAATGAATGACTAATAGTTTGACACAACATAGACTTCACTTCCTCACCTAGGTTGATGACTAATTGTACACATTCTAAAAAATAAGAAACTATCACAGTTTACTTTAAAGTAAACTATAACCGAGTGATGTCCAATTGTGATTATCTGGTAAGTTAAATATATAGAGAGAGATAACTCTTCTACCAGAACCAATAGCTTTAGTAGACAAAAAATTTATCCAAATCCCTTCTCTGTTAATAACATTATTTTTTTTTTATAATGTTATTAACATTATAAAAAAAAATACTTGAAGCCTTGAAGACTTCAAAGTTTTTAATATTAAAATCTTGAAATGTATCAATAGATCGCATGACATAAAAGAAGGTTAGGTATTTTTAATTTATTCCTAAAATTAATGAAATTAATGCATAAAGACACTCATTACATAAAGACTCTCCTGAGGGTTTTAAATCGCAGTCTCAGTCAATGTCTCGTCGTGATCGCAATCACGAAAATCGGGTGTAACAGACCTTATGTAACGGGTTTCGGGTGTTGCAGATATGAATTTTTCTAAAATCCTAACAATTTGTATTTATTTTTCTTACATTATGAGTCGTCGCGGACTGTCACCGGCCGTCGCGGACTGTAACGATCATTACATCGTATTAATGGTCATGATGAACGTGAATTTTTTTAAAATATTATATCGGACCGTAACGGTTGCCAAGTAGTGTGACTACGGTTATTTGATACAATGACCCTCCCATTTTGGTAGTTCTCTAGGGAAAAACTCCATAATTTTTTCCCAATTTATATAGTACGACATTCATTCTGAAATGGTTGCAATTGTTGGGTCAATTTGCCTAATTTATTTTCTCCAGCTTCTTATCAATCTTAGCTAGATTGACATCAACCTCTGCGTAGATTGATATTATATTTTATAAACAATCATTGAATTTCTATTGTTTTACTATAAAATCCCATATCTGAGATTTATTTTAAAGATATATCAATGTTAAAGAGATTAAAGGATATGTAACTCAAACACACTTTCAATTTCAATTTATTGATGTATAGATTTAATCACTACGTTGATCCGACAATCTCATATTGACTTAAATACCAAGTTTTGGACCATATTTACTCACTCTAACACCATATTGCCAGAAAATATATTTAAAAATTTGGTGCCTGCTGCCAAATAAATGAAATTATAACCAAATGCATAGTCATGAAAGCAAATTATATTGATCAATAAATCTTGTTGAGAAAGAGACCGGTGGAGTTGCCGGTCAGCCATGCCACACGGAAAATAAATTTAGTCACCAAACATTTATAACTCAAATGTATTGGTGTGTCTTTTCATTGGTGGTACTGTATAAATTTCATTACTGTAAGTGTAGATCTAATACCTTTTTAAATAATATGACCGTGTACATCCCCACCGTCCTAGAGTGAGGAAAAAAAGCGCTATTTATTTTTAGACGATAGATTTAGTGAGTACCGTCACGTCTAATTTTTTTATGCCCATCTAAAAAATCAGATTTGTAGTAGTGGAAGAAAAAGAGAGGAGAAGTAATTAACCTTTTTTGTCCCACTCCAGCACTACAAGAAAAATTACATATATTGACGGTTTTTTACCGGCTGGTAAGATAATCGCAGGGAAAAAATGATAGAAGTTGTACCGGCCGTTTTGCGAAACCGCGGGTACACTGTAAAAGTTAGAGTTACAATAATGTAAAAGTTTTCATATAATATCACTATTATTATCTACCATGTATTTTAAATGTTTCAATCATGTAACCACATGTGCTCTGTCTGTATTTCTTAGTCTTAAATAATCAAACAAATCACTTCCTAATTAAATTTTCTCATCTTCTTATTGCTCTTTAATTATTGAAAACTCAAAGTAGAATACCATATAATTTGCTAATCATTTTGTCAGATCAGGCAATGTGCAGATGATTATTGGGCAAATGGGTTTAGATTTGTACTCACAAAAAATTAAAATGTGGTGCACGAGGGTCAGCAAAAGTTCATAAATTAGTGTTGGTTTGAGAGAGAGATCAATGCCGGGTCAGAGAAGGAATTATATAGCTGTTTGGGACCAATTTGGGTGATTTTTTAGGCATAAATGATGAGGGATGACTATGAGTACCCTTGAAAGTTGAAATTCTTATTGTTCAAAGGGAAAGGGAGAGAGAGAGGTGATTGTCAAAGAAGGTCACTTAATTTTTCTATCCAGTTGCATTTATTGGGCTATGATCAGAGTAGACCAATAATCCAAGTGTTAATTCTTTCTGCAATTACACCGCCCATCACTTGTGTTCTTGGAAATAAAAAAGAATTCCAACTCACTCATTGGATAGCGCATTTATGTTTGATGGAGCAGTTCAAAATTATCGGATATACTTCTTAACACGTGCTTTAATTGCAATACCACTATTTAAAAAACTCACGTGATTATGAAATTATATGTTCGAGAGTAAAATCCTTATTGTCTAACCTAATGTTTCTCATCATCTAAAACTAATTCAATATTCGTAAATCATAAAATCCAACACTTTGTGAGTTTTTATCGTTCTCGCCATTGCAATCAACGTTTTCGTTACAAATTTAAGTTCTCAATATAAAAATTGTGTCAATTACAATCTCATTAAACATGAGATCCCTTGTGTTGCATTAATTTCGTTTTTTGAACATAGGTAGGTGGAAATTTAAAAGCAAAACGTTGAAGCGAGTTGTTTGGATGGATCGTCTCAATAAATATGAAAATTATTTTACTAATAATTTAGAATCAATTTGTAAGAAATGAATGTGACAACTGACAAGAAACATTACAAGAAAATCACAATAAAATCTTTAAGTGGAAAGTGGTTAAGCCTACTTGTAGTTTTTCATTCAATTTTTATTACTTATTACACACGGATTTTAATTCCAATCATCTCTACCACGAATTTCAGTTAGAAAATTTTCTGGTTTTGTTTCTTTGATGAAGTCCTAGTTGATTCAATAAGTACTTTGGACACCTTGTTTCGAAGAACATTTAGGGCAAAATGTGTTTTATTCAAATTTTATTTTGTCTCTCACTCTCACTTTAGACATTGTAAGTATAATTATTTAAGTCCTAGTTTTTAAATTACTTAAAATATTGCAATCAACTCTTTTATTTAGATTCAAACTTTAATATTTTGATATGATTTGATGACTAAACCAATAAAGCATATTGGAACGTTAACTATAAAAATTGAAGTTATCAATAAACACAAGCGGTTTTATGATTTAAACGATTTGCGTTTTAAATTATTCAATGATTTTTTTAAGAAAAAATATTCAATGCTTCATTTGGGAAAATTAGACTACACAAACGTTTACTCATATACTCGCAAAAGATCCTCAACTATTCTTAGTTTTTCTTTACTTATTTTTTCGTTTTTGTTTTTTAACAAAAAATCGAGGAAATATAAAACTACAATATCGAACCATAATCTATGTACAAAGACAACAACGTGTCACATTTACATAGTAGACTTGAGTAAACTAAAAAACCATCGAGATAATTGAAGATTAGTTCGAGTTATTGTATATGTATATCCTTATTGAATTATAATAAATAATTTTAAAAAATACTAGAAATATGCTGCACTTTTTAGTTTATAGAGGATAGTAATTAATAAGATGTAAAATAAATGATAAAATAGAGGGAATACGAAAAGTACAAGTGAAAGGGAAGTCGAAGAATAAATTGAGTTGGAAACCAATAAATAAGGAAGAAACCAGAGAGAGTAGTTGAGAAAAATAGGTTAAATTTTTTATACAATTAAGTCGGTGTGTAATCTTCCAATATGTGCTGTATTTCCTTTAGCTGTCATCTATATAACTCGTTCGTTTGACTGGTTTTCTAATAGTAATACTTCACTTTCAAAACTGTCTGAAGTTTTTAAATGCTGACAAAAGTTAATATTTAAGTTTATCTCAACATGGCATGACATTCTAAATTCATGCATTTGGATCAGACGTAGAAAACGTGCGTTACACGATTATATGAAATAAAGTTGGTTTTTATATGCAAGTTTGTTGTTCGGATTTCAGATTAATGTAATTGATTTCTATCTTAATTTTAGACATAATTACCAGGTTTGAATTTGTCTTTTACCAAAACTGTTATGATCTCTGGTTATCCACAGTTTTCAGTGACTATACAAATACGTGTATATAGCTCATTGTTATGCAGAAGTGTACAGAACATTAAATACAGTTCTTTATCAAGTAAAAACTCTAGATGAAGAATGTGGCAAAATAATAACATTTGTAGAAGTGTCTACGAGAAGAGTCGGAGATATGTGTTTCACAAAGAAACTTAAAGAGTACGTGATACTTTTATATAGACACAATTCAAGCATTTGCATTCTTAAATAATAGTAATTTACCATTAGTAAAAGGTACAGAGAGAGGAAGACAAAAAGAAATAATATTTTATTTTTTTAAATACCTCACACAGCTTGTACTTAAAAAAATTCATACTCCATTATTATTATTTATAGTATTCTTAATTTTATTTAATTGATAATATATTATTAGTGCTTTAGAAATGCTTAAAACAATGATAAAGATTGTTGTCACCAAAAATTTTAACGATGGTATGGCAAGCAATTTCCTCTCTACATAGGGGTTTTTTCGGACAAGAACCTGCATAACATAGACAGAAAACTCTACAACGAAGAGAACCTGGAGGAGTTTCCTCATCGAAGAGCCTCCGATGCCTAAGTCAGTATCTTGAAGAAATTTTGACAGAGTTTTCTCTTAGGAGAGAACTGCTTACCTTTTACCGTTTGTAGATGTGGTATTTATACTTTAAGCCTTGGAGGAGGATATGTGTCGAATATGTTTTGGGCAAGGTGACGGCATTTTCTTGATATGACGACCTGGAGACGGCATTTAATGCATTGTTCCCCCGAGCTGACGAAAAGGAGGGTGCATTAAATGTCAATTTACCTTTAGTCACGCCGGACGTGGTGGATGTGACCATTTAGTGGTTGACTAGACACTTCATCATGGTGATTGAAGTCGATCAGTGCCTGCCACAAGGGAGAAAATGTCACGTAGAGTGTTACTTTCGACGAATAATGATGAGGTCTAACACTGGGTTAACTGACCTCATGTGTCAGACTCCCTTCTCGAGGCTTATTAGCTTACGCTGCTCGATATCTCCCGAGCTCCTTGCAAATCGACCTGGTCAGGTCAGTTCCCCTCACTTTTAGGAGCTCAATTCGTCAACTCCTTTTCCTGGAGTAGAGTAGATACTTCCATCGTGGCTTGCCACGTAGTGTCACCTACCACATGTGTCACGTCATTGGTAGTCTAAGAATACCCATAACAGTTACCCCTTTACGAAGATTTGGTGGATCCCATCCACCCACGTTTGAAGACTTCCTTGTAGTGATCGTTTATCGTATGTGTGCGCGTTGCCTTGCTTCTCTTGAAACCTCATTGTCAGCTACACTTTAGGGAGGCAGTGACGATAACGTATTGATGCGTGAAGGGAGGGTGAAGGGCGCGATGCCTGACCCTTCGACATCACCTGTCGTTAGATCAGCGCAATGGTCTTGGGCCCCTATAAATAGTTGGTCTCCCCTTCCGTTCCCTCCAACATTCTTGCCCCTCGAGAGACTCCAAAACCTTTCTCCGGAAAATCCTTCATCGTGTAGAGACAGGAGTTACTTCCTATGCCTGGTGTTGCCTTTTTTTCCTTCCATCTTCAACTTCTACTGTCTTCCTGTTTTAGCTGTGCCGTTTGCTAATTTGGCTTTGTATCTTCCTCTTCATTACCTTGGGAGACGTTTTGTGGCTCGTTCATTTCTGTGAAGTCGTTCACTCCTCATCGCCGATTCACCGTGGTAAGTTATTTTCTCCCCGTCCAAGTCTTTTTCTTTAATCCTTAGATGGACACCGTGTCACAACGTCGAATGAATTTATCAAATCATGTGTTGACCCTAGGGCCTATGTCGGCCCGAATGAAGATGTCGACCGATGAGGGGCCTGATGAGATTCCTTTCTCGTTGCCTAAAGATGACTTAGGTAGGATTTGAGAGCTTACCATATTCCCAATTATGTTCAACTACGCTACCTGAGGTGGGCGAGAAGAATATTAGTGCTCCACGATATGGGGGGACTGGATTATACTTGGTCTCTTTTGGAGTGTGGGTTGAGGTTCCTTCTACATCATTTCCTGAGGGAGTGGTTCTCCTCGACGGGTATCGCTCTAGCCCAACTCCTGCCGAACTCATGGAGGACTCTGATTGGCTACTGGAGGACTATAGCCCAACTCCTCGACTTTATGTTTCAGTTTAAGTCTCCCCAAGAATAAAGTGGTAGGGATGCCTCCTTGTGGCTGGGCTGGTACTACCTCAGCAACCATATTTGAGAAGCGAAAGAGATCGTGAGTAGGATCACATCCTGATACAAAGATTAGAAGGATAGATGGTTCATGATTTATGGGCTCTGGGACAGCCTTCCTAAGGAGTCAGATTCTGTGCCCCTGTCCCTCGAGTCTTCGGGGTCGTAAGTGAACTCACATTTTTATCTCGTAAGGGAGAACATCTTCTTGTTGCTTACCTCGATTGCTAATCTTCCTTATTCTTCTTCTAGTGGCTAAAAAGAGGTAAGAAGAACTCCCCACCTACCTCTTATCCCGTATTTCCTGGCTAGCCGAGCTCCAGGTCGAGGCTCGTGCTTATGACGTCCTTTTTAGGCTTGATTTTTTATTTCAGGCGGACTTGTATTTGGATCCTCTAGAGGATGTTACAATTGACCTTCCTATTGAAGAATGTTTGGAGGATTCTCCCGTTTGTACAAGTATGATCCTCATCTGATTTCGTGCTTTTGTTATTACTATCATTACCTTTCCTCTCTTATAATTGTGTTTCCACATTTGCAGCGATGGCCAGGGACGATCCTTCTTCCAAGAAGCAGAGGAAGGAACTTGAAGTTGGATCGGGTTTTATATTTTGAAGAAAAATTAATGAACCGTGACAAGTTAATGGGTGGAAGTCAAAAATTGTTCATACAAACATTTAATCGAATTAAATACAATCAATCAATGAACATGCATAATCATATAAACGACTTGAGATTGAAACAATTTATACATTTTCAATTAATGGAAAAATTGTGATTTGGTGGGATCCAATCTCTATCTCTTATTTTTCGTACTTGAGATTTGCAGAGCTATTAATTGATCTCTACACCGACAACCACTCGCTCTAGTCAAAAGTAAATCTCTCAAGGGTTTTTGTAGGAATTGAGTATGGACTTTCAAAACAATAATTGGAAGAGAAAAATCAATTTTTTTCTCATCCCTACTGTAAAAATCAGCGGCAACTGTGTAGGGAGGAGAGGGAAAATAATTTTCCTATGATTAACATACGTAGGGATAGGGTTAAGGATGCAATCTCTTATATGATAAAATCAAAATTTTCCCTCTCCCTGCACTGCGATGTGCAATTTTTACATCTCCCCTAGAGCCAAATTTGTGTTCAGATTCATTAGTCTAAATTGATGAATTAAATTGATCTTTATCAATTAATTAATTAATTAATTTTATTTCATAATTAAAAATAATAAAATAGTTAATTTGAAAATTAATTTTACGCTTCACTAACACACATCTCATATGGGGCTTGGGAAATATATCTTGGTCCAAAACACATTTTTTGTTTAACTGTCGTTGTTTCTCATTTATGTCCTTATGACCTACTCCTGAGATCGAATAAACTCACATGCTTAAAGTTATGAGATTCAAATACCCGTCTAATTTATCTCCATAAATTCGTGACCCATTTAATTTCGACATCATATGACTCCACCATAAGTCCTATGCTGAATAAACTCCTTATTCATGAGCGCGACATTTTCTGTTGGTGCATATTTCACAGTCCATAGAATATTTAACGATATTAGCTTTCGTGAATATCAATAACAAGAGTGGGATTTAAAATTATCATTTTACCTTTCTGGTTATTATTTTTTTAACTCTTTTATTAAATGTGAATAAGAAAGTCATATCAGCGAAATGTCTTATACACATCACCATATCTTATTCAATGACTCATTTCATCGAGTATCAGGCTCAATTTATTTATTTACACACTTATCAATAAAGCATAAGGTCATATTGTTGCTTTTGCAATCTAACCACGAATTTCATAACTGTGATTCATGCAACTCCAATGTAGTTGAATCATGGTTCAAACAGCTAAGGTATTATCCGATAATTTGAACCCACTCCTTTGCTATATCAAAGGTTGCAAGTAACGAAGTCAAGTTTCGTATCCACCCCAAGATTAATGTAATTACAAAAATACTCTTAAGGTGTAACAATTAGTTTTAGAGCTAGATAAATAACTTTGCTCTAAACAAATTGGTTATTAGTCTATTCAACATATTCCATAACATGTCTAGGTCAACCGTTAGAGTCTCCACTTCCAGACCAACATCATTTGGTTCAACCTAATACTCATAATTGGATTCAATTACCCAGTCGATCCTAAGACTACGAATAATATTCTGAATTATCTTAGAAGAGTTTATCTGGAATACCGCTCAGTCTTTGCTCTTCTTACGTTGATAATATTTCCTCCAAGACTTAAGTAAGTTATAAACACTCATCAATTATAGAAAAATTTCTCTTCTTCATAAAATTTAGTAATACATAAATATCGATAAATAACTGTTTACTCATAAAAAGTTATCATACCCTACTTTGTGGACATAATTCCAACAATCTCTCACTTAGACGAAATTAGGCGTGTACAATCTTGTATCCCCATGCCCTCTAGATGGCCGTTAAAGACTTTACTGCTTAAAGTCTTCATTAATGGATCTGCCAGGTTGGTACTTTCGCTCTATGGATCTATTATGGCTTCTCGATTTCTTCGAGTTTGCTACAGCCCCATTATTGTTATAATAAAGTGTCATGGGTTTGTCAGCATCTGGAAAGACTTTCAGAGTCTTTAGAAACTTTCTAATAGGGGTGTAAGCGGCTCGGTGCGGCTCGGTTTAAGGGGTTTTACTGAGCCAAACCGAACATACCATTTTACACAATTAGCAACCGAACCGAACCACTCAATGTTCAAAAACTGAACCGAACCGTAAGATGAAAAACAAAGTAGAAAATTTCATCAAATTTCAACCAAATCTCAACCTAATTTCTAACAAATCTCTACCAAATCAGCAACACATACAAAACCAACATCAATCTCAACTAAGTATTTGACATATTTACATTTCAACTGAGAATAAAAAATATTTACAGAAATAACAGCGAAGACATTGAGAGAAAGAAATAGAGATAAAGAGAGAGACGAGGCTAACTGATAAAAAGGGTGAGGCTCGTGAAGTAAAGGGAGAATTAGGGCAAATGGGCTTATATAGAAGTGTGGTTCGGTTCATCTCAGTGTGATTTTTCACAAAAATCAAATACCGAACTGAACCATCTTATTTTTCTACTTCTGGAAACGAACCAAACCGTCAGAACTGACAAAACCGCTCGAACCAATACGGTTCAGTCTGGTTCGGTCGGTTTTTGCGGTTTGGTCAGTTTTCCTTACACCCCTACTTTCTAAGCCATACAACCTCATTTGTAGCTTCACAAGCCCCCACATACTCAGCTTCTATGTTAGAATCAACAATGTAAGATTGCTTGATACTTCTCCATGCCACTGCTCCACCATCTAGGATGAAAGTTGATCCTGAAGTAGACCTCCTAGAATCCTTGTCCGCTTAAAAATTAGAGTTGGTATAACCCGTCATATTCAGGTTAGTTCCTAAATGCACAAACATGTAGTTCTTCGTTCTCTTAAGATGCTTGAGAATATACTTAACAACATTCCAATGCTCGAGTCCAGGATTAGATTGGAAACGAGTCATCATGCCCACAGTGAGCAAATAACTGACCTAGTGCAAACCATTTTATATATGAGACTTCCTACGGTTGAGGCATAGTGAATCTTTCTTATATCTTCCACTTCTTGAGGAGTCTTGGGAGACTACTCCTTGGAGAGGGTGATTCCATGTCTAAAGAGAAGATATCCCTTTTTGGAGTCTTGCATATTGAATCGATTCATCATCTTATCAATATTAGATGCTTGAGACAATGTCAATTGTTTGTTTTTCCAATCCTGAAAGATCTGAGTACTTAGGACAAAGAAAGCTTCTCTAAGATCTTTCATATCAAACTACTTTGCAAGCCAAATCTTGACATCAGACAATTTCCTACATAATTCTCAATGAGTATAATATCATCCACTTATAAAACCAGAAAAACCACCTTCCCTTTGTGTATTAGCTTATAAACACAGGGTTCATCCATTAATTACTCAAAACTGAAGTTCTTGACAATTTCGTCCAATATGATATTCCATGAACGAGATCGCTTGCTTAAGTCCATAAATGGACTTCAGCAGTTCACAAACCTTGCCCTCTTGTCCTTTCTCCATGAACAAGTATGGTTGAGCCATATAAATGTGCTCTTCAATATTTTCATATAGAAAAGTAATCTTGACGTCCATCTCTCAGTATTCATAATTGATGGCAGCAGCAATGGACAAGAAGATTCAGCATGGCCACCGACATGAAGATATCCTTATAGTCAATACGTTACTTTTGCGTGTAGCCCTTAGCTACAAGTCTAGCTTTAAATTTCTCTACATTCTCATCCCGACCTATCTTCTTCTTATAAATCCATTTACACTTTATGGGTTTCACCCTTTCAGGAAGATTTATAAGCTTCCAGACTCCATTCGACTACATTGGTTATTTCTCGATGTTCATGGCGTCTTGTCATAGGTTTGCTTTAGGACCAGCCATAGCCTGCGAGTAGGAAATAGGTTCATCATGATCCTTATCTGAGACTGTTGTCAAGGCATCTCCATAAGACATGTACCTATCAGGTTTCCTCACAACCCTCCCACTACATCGAAGCTTCGTAGGCTCCGACTCCTGATGTGGGTCTTTCATTATTGAATTAAGAACAAGTCATGATTGGGGAGTCGGTGTCCTCCCACTCAATAATTCCTCTAGCACAAGTGTTCTTCTCAACTCTACACTTCTTAAGTAGTCCTCTTCAAGTAAATTCACATTTGTGCTCACGAATGTTTTCTTGTTAGTTGAAATATAAAAGATGTATCCCGTCGTTCCCTTGGGATATCCTACAAATACGTAAAATTCTTATCGACTAGTGAACTTGCCTGTCTTTGGTCTCAGTACATGTGTCGGGTATCTTCATACCAGGAACCATCTTTGACGGAACTTGGTTCAGAATATATGCCGTTGTTTTCAAGGCATATCCCTAGAACGGATCTGGGAGGGATGAGTAACTCATCATGGATATCTAACCAAATTCAATAGAGTTTGATTCATTCTCTCTAACACACCATTCTATTCTGGAGTGTCGGGTGTTGTATTCTGAGAATGAATACCTTGTTCCTTAAGAAAGTCTTCGAACTCTCATAGTAAGTACTTTTCACCACGATCGAATCATAGTGTTTTGATTTGTCTCTATAATAGTTTCTCAACCATAGGCTTGTACTCTTTGAAAGTTTTCAAACGATTCAGACTTTTGGCGCATTATATAAACATGTCCTAAAAATGAGTAGTCATCTATGAAGGTTACAAAATATTCATAACCTCCTCTTGCTTAGATATTCAATGACCCAGATACCTCACTATGTATGAGTTCGAGACATTGAGTCGCTCTTTCACTCTTCACTAAAAAGGGCCTCTTGGTCATTTTGCCTTTTATGCAGGATTCACATGTGGGTAGTGATCTCACACTTAAAGTTTGCAATAGACCATCCTTTGCACGTCTTTTAATCGTGTCTAGACTAATGTGACCAAGGCGCAAGTGCCATAAGTAGATTATATCGATTGAGTCATATTTTAACTTTTTACCATCCTTTATAAATCAGTATTTACTTCAGTGTCACATATCATTGAAACTTTTCATTTTACATAGAATAAATTTTGATTATGCATGTAGTAGTAATAATTATTCATTTCTAAATATACCAATATCATTAGCAATGAAATATAAGAAAATTATTGCTCAATTAAACTAGCTACTGAAATGAGGTATTTTCCAAAAACTAGGATATAACAAACATCACGCAAAACCAAATAACCGTTATCAAATAATAATATAATAGTTCCAACTGATACTGCTAATACTAGTACTCCATTTTTCCAACGGAAGCTAAACTTGCCCTCGTTAAGCTTTCTGCTTTCCCTGAACTCCTAGTGGGTACAACAAATATGGTTAGTAGCTATAGAGTCTACAATCCACAAAAAGTAAAGTTAGCCATATAGCAAGCTTCGGTAATAAGTAATGTACCTTTGGATTTCAACTTCTTGAGATGATTCGGGCAATTATGTTTCAAATGACTAGCGACTCCGCAATGATGACACTTGTCTTTCAACTTGTCCACTTTCAAAGGGTCCTTGCCTTTTACAACTTTCGAGTTCACTGTCTTAACTTTTTTCAGACCTCTCTTGTGTTTCTTTTTTGTGCTAGTGGTGGAAGGCTTACTTTCAGTAAAGTTTGTCTTTCCATTCTTCCTCTTGCCTTTCAGAAATAAGGTCTCAGCAACTTGCAACTCTTTCATAAGTTCTGGAAGAGAGTACCTCAAAAGAGTCTAGCAGGGTCTCGAGGATCATATTAACTTGAGTCTCGACATCCACCTCAGCTCTCATGATCTCCATCTTATTGAGATAACTAACGTTCAACATCATATGTTCTCTAACAGGAGTTCCTGGTTTCATCCGACAGTTCATGAAGTTTCACACAACATCATGTTTTGCTTGACGACCCTGATCCCTGAACATTTCTGTAATGTTCAACATCATATCAGTGACGGTCTCCATGTTCTGATGTTGTTGTTACAACACATTGCTAGTTGATGCTAAGATGAAACACCTCGCGATCTCATCAGAATGCAGCCAAGAAGCATAGCATTCTTTTCCTCTTGAGTCAATTCAACAATAGGCTTAAGGTGACAAGGGATGGTGAGCATGAACTTGTACTTTTCTACCGTGAGCACTGAGTTTGTTTGTATTCAAGATTATTAAGAGTGGAGATAATGACATGATTACTGAAAAGCATAAAAAAGCGGTGTAAATAAATATTTAATCATTCGGAAAAGTATGATGCATGATGCAAATACTTAAATATTTTAAAAATCTGACAAAAACATATTTCTTCCATGATGTTACGATCAACAACGATAACTCATCTCATCTAGCGATAATGCTCGAGCTACCTCATATCGCATCGAGACTGTTCTCGTTTGGTTAACGCTTCTTAAGATATCACTACATCTAGCTCAACTAATCACCAATGATTTTGGTCACCTTAGCCTTATTGACAAGATCCTATGAGAGATTCCAACGTGCTTCCGTCTAGGGACAGTCCTGCCTCACCACTTCCTTTACGAGCCTTAACTTCGCAAGCAACTCGATGACTCAATACGACATGATTCCCAAGTTTTTCTCAGTGAAGATACGACCGTTAGGGTGGCTCTAAACCATTTCTCGTTTCACGATCAATTTTGCGTCGGGGACATTGAGACGTTTCAACGTAAACGACTCTCCCACTTAGTTTTTTTAAAAGATATATTCTTCTTTGCTTTTTCAAAAAACATAACTTTTATGAATTTGAAAGCTTTAAAATTTATAAATTTTTGTAAAATTTAAATCATAACTTAAAATTTAAACTTTTATAAAATTCACATTGTATTTTAAATTATAATCCATTATAAATTTAAACTACAATGATGCATATACATGCTACATGACAATTTGATATTGGCATCTCCCAATTTTTATATGGCATGCTATATGAGGATGTGAGATTAAAAATAAATCTTACATTCAAAATTAACTTTTCTACGTTTCATTTCTAATTACAACCCATAAAAAGAATAATAATTTACAATAATTACAAAAAATATTATCCACGAAGTCTGTAATTATCTCCTTCTCCTTCAGGAAGTCCCACATTTCCTTAATAATTTTCAAGTTTTGATCAAAACTCTTTTAATTAAGAAAAATTATTTTCCTAATTAAATAATCCCACTAAATATCCATTTTAAATTAATTAAATTTGATTAGTAAAAAAATTAATGACTAATCAAACTTATGTCAAACTCAATCAATTAATTACATTTTAATTTTAAAAAATTAAAAATATAACTAACTTTTAAAATTCAAAATTCAAAATTCAAAATATAAAATATAGTATTAGGGTTTTCGCGAAGTATAATAGGGATAGCGCAACACGGGGCATCTGCGCCCCGTACCCTAGCAATCATAAGGAGTGGACGGCGGACGACGTTACGGGTGTTCAAAAGTGTCTCAAACTGAACTGAACTAAACCGAGAATGGCTGGTTCGTTTGCCTCTTTAGGAACTTGCGGTTCGGCAATGTTGCCGAACCGAATCTTCGGTTCAGTTCAAAAAATGTCCAGTTTTTGAATCGAACAGAAACATTAAATTCATATTATTTTTTATTTTTTATATATCATTACATATCAAACCGAACCAATTCAAAACAAAACTTTGATTTTATATTATTTTGTTCAATAACATCATTTAAAATTATTTTTTAATCAATAATATCGAACCAAACCGAACCGAAACTCCTATTTCGGTTCGATTACTTTGTCCTTCACAATTTGGTTTGGTTCGGCAATATACCGAACCGAATGTTTTGGTTCGATTCGATTTTAGACCACGAACCGAACCGAACCAAACCGTGTTCACCCCTAGACGACATGGTGGTGACGACGCAGTACATGGACGGCGGACCTCGGGTGCGTGTAGCTTCTCAGGATTTATGTGACGATATGATTGGAATGCGTTCATGGAGGATTTACATTTAATTTAACGATACATCTCCTGCAAAATTAAATTACATAAATTTCTATGCCAAATTTCAGCGCACATCAATTCTAAAAATGAAAAATAACACCTAGAGTTAATCGATTGGGATCCATTTATAAAACACATTCAAACATGCTTTGAATCTACCATACAAAAGTTATATGCCAATATCATCATATTCATCCATACATACATTTAGATTCAGAATATGCATATTCTAAAATCCATCAGCTCTGATACCAATTGTTAGATCGGGTTATAGATTTTGAAGAAAAATTAATGAACCGTGACAAGTTCATGGGCAGAATTTCAATAAAAAAATCATACGAACATTTAATCGAATTAAACACGAAACCAATCAATGAACATGCATAATCATATAAATGTTTCAAGAAAATATTGGAACAATTTATACATTTTCAATTAATGGAGAAATTCTGATTTGACGGGATCCAATTCTCTATCTCGCACTCTTCGTTCTTGAGATTCTCAGATCTATTAATTGATCCTTACACTGACAACCACTCATTAGAATCAAAAGTAAATCTCTCAATAATTTTTGTAGGAATTGAGTGTGGGCTCTCAAAACAACGATTGAAAGAGGAAAATAAAAAAAAAATTCTCTCTTCCTTACTGTGAAAATTGACGGCAACTATGTGGGGAGGAAAGAAAAAACATTTTTCTGCTCTGATTAACACATTTAGGGATAGGATTAAGGATTAAATCCCTTATATGATAAGACCAAAAGTTTTCCTCTCCCTGCACTATGATGTGAGATTTTTACATCTCCCCGAGAGTCAAAATTGTGTCCACATTCATCAGTCAAAATTGATGAATTAAATTGATCTCTATCAATTAATTAATTAATTAATTTTATTTACTAATTATAAAATAATTATCCAATAATAAAATAATAAATTTGAATATTAATTTTGCTCTTCAATAATTTAGTGATGACACTCATCTCATATGGAGCTCTTAATACAAAATACTTTTTTGGTCCAACTGTCATTATTTCTCATTCATGTCTTTATGAGCTACTCTTGAGATCGAATGGACTCATATAAATCAAGCTATGAGATTCAAATACTCGAATGAACCCATTTAGTCCCGAGATCGTACGACTACGCTATATGTCCGTTATCGAATAAACTCTCGATTCATGTGCGCTACATTTTCTGTTAGTGTAAATAAACATTTATATTTCACTGTCTACATATTATTTAATGATATTAGCCTTCATGAATATCAGTAACAAGAGCGGGATGTAAAATTATAGTTTTACATGTCTAGTTATTATTTACTCAACTCATTTATTGATTGTGAATAAGAAAGACATATTAGTAAAATATTTCACATAGATCACCATGTCTTATTCAATGACTCATGTCATCAAGTATCAGGCCCAATTTATTTATTCACACACTCGTCAATAAAGCATATGGTAATGTTGTTGTTTTTGTAATCTAACCACGAACTCCATATCTGTGAATCACGCAACTCCAACATAGTTGAGTTACTGTCCTAACAGGCGAGATATTGTCTGGCACTTCGAATTCACTCTTTTGGCATATCAAATATCGTAGTAACTAAGTCAAGTTTCGTATTCACCTCAAGATTAATGTAATTATAAAAATACTCTAAAAGTGTAACAATTAAATTTAGAGCAAGATAAATGACTTTGCTCTAAACTAATTAGGTATTGGTTTATTTAACATGTTCTATAACATGTCTAGGTTAACCGTTAAGAGTCTTTACTCTCATACCCTAAGACTAGCATAATTTAGTTCTACCCAATAGTCATGATTGGATTCGTTTGTGTAGTCGATTCTAAGATTACGAATAACATTCTAAACTATCTCAAAAGAGTTTGTCTAGAAGACCGCTCAGTCTTTACTCTTCTTACTTTGATAATAGTTCAAGGACTTAAGTAAGTTATAAACTCACTTCTTGTAAAGAAAACTTTCATTTATTCATAAAATTCAGTAATACATAAATATCAATAAAAATTTGTTTACGCATAAAACGTTATTACACCCTATATTATGGATATAATTCTGACACTTGATGCCTCCAAGCTCCAAAAAATGAAGGAATTCCAAGCTAAGAAGTTGGAGCGGTCCAAAGGGAAAACGGCTCCCCCTGCATATAGCCCTTCTATTCCTCAGCCTCAGGCACCGGGATCACCACCACCGGCTTTGCCCATCCTTACTCATGATAGGGAAGACTTATTACAGCCTAGCGACATCTAGGGGACTCCCTAGAGCTCCTACTAGTCTTCTCATCCTTCTGCTCCACTGAGGGTGGTGATAGGGCTGTTCACTGTTCGGTTCGGTCAATTTTCTAGAGAAAAATCGAACCGAACCAAAACTTTCAATTCGACCACATGTCCTACCGAACTGAAACATGAAACTCTATGAACTGAACTGAACTGTGACCTACGGCTCAGTTCGGCAATTCACGACACCTATTATACAGTTCAACAACAACTTCACAAAATTAGCAAAAAATCATAAATTTTAGTCCAAAACTGAATCTGATGAACAAATTCTCTTATTAATAATTCAAAGATGACATAAAATTAAAATACCCAGTAAAGAACAATAAAATCTACGAACAACCAGGAAGATTAACCAAGTCTCACGAAACAGAACAACCATATCTATGATAATAAAAAAAATTAAATTCAAAAACCTAATAAGATTAACCAAGTCCCACAGAAAAAAACACCCAGATCTCTAATAATAAAAAAAGAAGTATTTTAGGTGGTTAAAACTGATTACTTCTCTTCCTTTGCAGCCTCTGCTACTCTCTTGAGTCTAGCATATCGTTTCGCCGCTCCACATGGAGTTTGTCGTAGGCCGTGAACGACTCATTTTTTTAGTGATATTCATCAGTTCAACGTATGGCTTCTCAAGACAAAGTTTTAGTTTCATATACTACCCTTGAAGGATTCATTTTCTTCAATGATCTTCACCATTTTCTCTAGTTTCTTTAGCCAGAAGCAAAGAAGTAGAAAGTAAGAACCGAGAGAGAGAGAGAGAGAGAGAGAGAGAGAGAGAGGAAGATGCAATTGGTTCTGCGTGGCGCTAAATAAGTTAGGGACTCAGGGTTTTCTAAACATTTAGGGGTATATATAGTCGGTTTGGTTCGGTTCAAATTGAGTTAAATTTTGTACGGATTTGAAACTCGGTTCCTCAATAATTTTGACCGAACCAAACCATAAACTCTTGTAGAATTGACCGAACTGATCATTTTTGTTTAGTTTTGACAAATTCAGAAAAATTTGAACACCTCTAACGGTGATCATCTAGAACACTGAAATGTCTTCCCTCTAGGTCCGAAACTTTGTTACGTTGGGCTCTGGCCAACAGGGGTCTCATGTTGGTAAGACGCGCAAAGGTCCAATGTCTCTAGAGTGGGCCGATTAATCTGAGGCCTAGGCTTAAGCTCGGAGAGAGGTGATCAGGATACTAGACTGAGTATCCGAGCATGTCGATCATGAGGGACGAATCAACCTTATCGAGGGGCGCAGGCTGGGTTTCTTGATGGTTTCATGGAGCACACTCTTGACATAAGTTCTAGCTCTAGTTTAGTACTTTATTCTTCTGTCCCAATTTAGTTCCATACTTGTTTTCCTTATTTTCCTTTCTTAGATCCTGACTTTAGTGCAGTGATGCGGTAACACCTTGTATGCTGTGAAAACCAAGTGCTAGAGGCTATTCGGGTATCTTCTCAGGCAAAAGTTGCGGGCGTCGAGTGGATCGATGACTTTAATTCTCTCAGCAACGCCTATGACAAGGTCCAATCAGAGGTTGGAAGACTAAGGGGCCTCAAGGGGGAGTCCACCCGCCTTGAGAAGGAGCTAAGTCATGCCAGGATTAAGCTGCTAGTGCACGTAGGGATGTGGAGGCTCGTTATTTGATCCGGAGATGACTGTTTCCAATCTTCAACAGAACGAGAACATACTGAAGGATAAGTTCAGGCTCATAGAGGGCAAGATTTCTTAGGAAATTCATTCCCAGACTTAGGCGAAGAAAAGGGAGAGGGAAGCTTATAACAAACATGACTTGACGGAAACCCAGTTGAAAGAGAATCGCAGCAGGTGGGCCGAAGGTCATGCTAAAGGGATAAAAGACTTCAAGGTGTCCTTGGAGTTTTAGACGACCCTTATTATGGAGTTTACCATTGGTTACGAGAGTTGTCGTGATGAGATCATCAACAACCACCCTGAGTGGGACTTGAGTTTTCTCAGTTGCCCGCTTGATCCTCTGCCCACTCCTGTGTAGTTGGCCTATGAGTGAGAGATGGTCCCCGATGCTTGAAAGCTCAGAAAGCTATCGAAAGTTACATTCTCCCCTTGTCCGTCTGGATATTCCTAGGTCCCCACCCATCTCTTCTAGGCTCCCTGGTACACCTAGTTCCTTTGATCTCGTCGAGCTAGACACCCTATGTAACTTATGGGTTTTCCATCTGACGAGTTACCACTTTGGAAGAAGTTGGGTCGAACAGTTTCTTGGCATTTACCTAGTGTGATCTTAGGGTGTCGCGTTGCCCCATGTGGTGAGTTTGTTCGAGTGGACTTGTTATAAACTCCTTTCCTAGACACCTTGCCTTTGTTGAATTTCCTTCGTTTTAATGCTTAGTTGGGAGCATTTGCCTAAGTGGGCCAATGAAAGCCACTACTCTTTTTATAAGTTCTAAGCTTAGTTTTCCTCCTTGGTGGCGAGCCCTTCCTTAGGGGTCTGGTCAACCGAACTTTATTATATTCCTGGAATTTCAAAATATTTGATTTCTCTTTCTCTTTTGCATGAACAATTATTTGAAGTTTCTTTAATTAATAATAAGTTTATTATTTCTAAGATCGGATTCAATATTTATCATTCAAAAGTATCGAACGGACTGTATGTGCTTAAATTCACTGAACGTGCGTTAAATAATTCTGAATTATTTAGAGTAGCAAAACCTAAAAGTAAAAAACGATAAAGATTTGATCATGATGATGATAACACATACCTTTTACATCTTAGGTTGGGACATATTAATCTAGATAGGTTAAACATGTTAACAAAGCATGGTGCTTTGATAGAACTAAAAATTGGAACTCTTCATGTTTGTGAATCCTGTCTAGAGGGTAAAATGATCAATAAACCTTTTACTGGAAAGGGCCAAAGAGCAAAGGAACCACTTGAGCTAGTGCATAGTGATATTTATGGATCGATCAATGTACAAGGTAGAGGTGGGTATGAGTATTTCGTCACTTTTATTGACGATTACTCAAGATATGGTTATACTTACCTAAAGTATAGAAAGTCTGAAACTTTTGTATTCTCAAAGCATGTGTATTGATATTTTTATATAAAATTTAATGGAAATATATTTTTCTTATAATTATTCTTTTAAATTATTTTTGAATAATGTATATAAAAATCTAAAAATTTCATATTCATTAATGAAACTATGATCTTGTATTAGTACGAGAGGATTAAGATCATAGATAATGAATAAAATTGTCAGCAACATTTTAAAGTATGTAATATTTAATGAATGGTTGCTCGTACGGTTAACTAAGTATTATGAATGCATGTGATCTAGATTTGAATCATTGATGTGGATAGACATCTTAGTGAAGATACTTTATATAATAAGATTATATATGACATGACTGATATGAATTAATATCTTTATTAACTTATTGTTTATCATAAAAATTGAATACACATCAATCTGATCATCGTATGTAGATCAGTCTGAATTCTAAGTAGTCATGAACTCATATGCATGTCTACTAGATTTTTTGATTCACTCATTAAAGTTTACTTGTAAAACAAGCTAGTGCTTTTGTTTTGGAGATTCAATAATATGGATGGCTGGAAACATAATCTTACAAGATTTGGAATCCAAGCTTTCCTAACGGATCGTATATTGGTTCTTTTAAGTGTTAATTCTAGAACTAAATGGTTATTGAGCTTAAATTTATTATACGATTATAAATTAGTCATTCACTAGTGAATTAATGGTATTTATGTATCAAAAAGTAATTAGAAGGGTAAAACGATAATTTTGATCAACTCTAATTTACAAACCAGTAATTGGAGAACAGAACTACATGAAATGATTATATCAATGGACTACAGGAGAATACTCTGCAAATATATTCTATAATCCCTAATAGTGCAATTTCATATTTATAGTGGAGTGATAATTGAAATAATATTATTTAATTAAAGAGTTTAATTAATAATATGATTTATTGGAGCTTAAAATTATAAGTCCATGGTCCCCAAGTCACCTCTATACTACGCAGTCTAGGGTGTGAATATTTCAGGACATGAGAAAATGACTGACTTGTAAAATGAATTTTTATTCTGGGGCAAGTACATAATTATGTGTGATTAATTAATTAAAAATTAATTAATTGAATTATTTATATATCTAAATTTCAGAAATTACACACACACACACACATGTAAATAATTATATCGATTACTTTTTTATTATCGATAAGTGAAACAGAATATCTAATTTGTGAAATTAGATAACTGTAAATTATTATTAGATAATAATTTGAATAAACTAAATTTGTTATTTATGAATTAACAGATAAGTTAGTTGATAGAGATAATCAAATATGTTAATATCTAGATAGTTATCTGATTAAAATAAATATTTAATTCGCAGTAATTGTCACGTGTCAATCACTGATTGTGAATCAGAGATTGACATGAACTAATATAGTGCCACATGGCACTGCAGTAGGGGGTGCAATACTGTAGTGCCGTGAGGCACTATGATAGCTCAAGACAACTGCAGTGCCATGTGGCACTGCGGTTGTGTAAAAATTATAGTGGGTCCCGCTGTAATGGTAACTTTTGAAATTAATTATTATTTTTGGTTTATCCTTAAAAATCTAATATGTTATTATCTATTTTAATGATCTCATTTAAAAGACCAGTTAATCAGTTGAGAACTGTTGATCAGAGAGTTGTGAACATAGTTGCTATCAGGGTGGATTTTCTCTGTGATTAAAAAGTTAATTAAAATCTCTGAAAGAAGAATCATCGTATTCTCTTAGAGGATTGTCTCACTAAATTAATCATTCTCTGTAAATCTCTTGATCTCATGTACTGAGTACATCTAGGGACATAAAAAGTGTTTTTGAATTATTCTACGTGCCCACACACGTCCTAGTTCGTTTGAGGTTTGTCTTGGAAGATCTTATTGTGGATCTCGAAGTCCGTTGTTCTTGAGAACGTAAGATCGTTGGGTTGCGATGACGCTTGATATAGACTATAAGAGGTATATGATTTTTATCCATGTATGTTTTAGGTTTAATACATAAATATTTAATGGATCTTGATTGAAAAGAGTTTTCAATAAAAATTTTATTTTAGAAACCGTTGGGTCACCCTTGTTTTTGTTTTTATAGAAAAACATACGATTCATTTTTAATAAATTTTAAAAGTAACCACACCTCTGCCACATGTGCGCCACAATTTTCAACAAAACTATCCAGTAAACAACTGGGAAAGCTCGACAAACGAATGAATGAGGTTCGGTTTCAACTGCTCTATCTACTTTTAGACAGGTCCGTTGATCGTTAAGTGGAATAACTTACACATCAAAGGCTCCAATATGTGATGTAGGTCCACATCCCGACCTTAAAAATCTCCAGGTATGCAAACAATCCTTGGCCCATCATAGTGGGTGATTCGGTTCATCTTGATCTTTGGGGGGAGTTCCGCCCGCTGGATTTCCAGCGAAAAAGGGGACACGATTTGCCCAAGGAGAGTATCGACAGAGGCCTCAGTAGTTTGCCCCCGCTCATTCCTTAGCTGCTCTATATGTATCTTAAGCTTCTGTATCCCATTCTATTGTCTCGAGATTTCACTGGTCTGGTTTGTCTCTTCCATGTCCCTGGCAGTTTTGGTAGAACAGTCATCCCCGCTTTCAATTCGCTAGTCGATGTCAGGGGATATCTTGCCTTTTTGCAGGTGGTTATCCTCCTTAGCTCCTTGACCATAGGAGGATCCGACCAGTGACTCCTTTTACTTTTGGGGAGTGATGTTCGTAGGTGACCGAGAAGGGCCTTGTTGGCAGGAGGCCGGTACAGCATCGGCGAGGTCCATCATTTCCCTCCTTATTTTTGTAACCATTTTAGAGAGTAAACTTACAGATTCTTTTTTTCACAACGTTACCAAAGCGGCGGTAGGAGGTTCTTCTCTCGACGAGAAGAAGGGTGGGTCATCCTCCTCCACTCCCAACTCGTCATGGACATCGTTGGAGTGAGGTGTGCATGCCAGGCTCATTTTTACCTTTGTAGAGTAAGCGACCTCAGGTGCTTGGAGGGGAAGGATGTTACCGAAAATCGTTCCCCATAGACGGCGCTCACTATTGTTACTGAAAATCTTAATGATGATATGGCAAGTAATCTCTCTATCCATATAAGGGTCTTCTGGGGAGAGAACCTGTATAACACAGACAAAGAACTCTACGATGAAGAGAACCGGGGGTAATTTCCTCATTGGAAAGCCTATGATTCCTATGTTAGTATCCTGGAGAAATTTTGACAAAGTTTTCCCTTGGGAGAGAACTGCTTATCTTTTACCATTTGTAGATGGGGTATTTATACTTGAAGCCTTGGTGAGTGATGCGTGTTGAATAAGCTTAAGGCGAGGTGATGGCATGTCCTTTATATGACGAGCTGAGGTGATATTTAATGCATTTGTCCCCTGAGATGACGTAAAGAAGGGTGGTGCATTAAACGTATATTTACCTTTAGTCACGCTGGACGTGGTGGATGTGACAGTTTGGTGGCTGACTTGACGCTTCATCATGGCGACTGAGGTCGACCAGCGCCTGCCGCAAGGGAGAAAATGCCCCGTGGAGTGTTACTTTCGGTGAATGCTGACCTCTTGTGTCAGACCCTATTCTTGAGGATTTTTAGCTTACACTAGTTGGTGTTGCCCGAGCTCCTTGGAGATTGACCTGGTCAAGTCAGTTCCCCTCCATTTTAGGAGCTCGATTCGTCAACCGTTTTTCCTAGAGTAGAGTAGAGACTTACGTCGTGGCCTGCCATGTGGTGTCACGTCATTGGTAGTCCGAGAATACGCATAAGAAGATATAATGGTTGAATGAAGAAATAGTGAAAAATCGATTGAAAAAGAATATTTTTATCTCTCACTAAGGGCAACCTCGCTATGTGTTATTAGTAAAATGGGTGACCGTGTAGTTAAGTAAAATTACAAGAGAGATTGGTGTAATTCTCCCAACGATAATTATGTTCATAACCTTCCCATTAGTAACTTCGTGTAACTTTTTTCCTCTAGCATCGGGTTTCTGAAATGTAATTCTCTAACTAAGTCCCAAGGGCCATATAGAGACCGGGTAAATTCATAGTGCCCCTTAGACAGCGTCTGTCTCCTGGTTTGAACCCGTGATCTGAGGAGAGCAAACCCCAAAAACTACGTGATCATTTATGTTGCTGCCCTCATGATTAACTTTTTTCTTCGTGTAAATTTTTTCTCTCAATTTATCCTATAAACATTCTCACTACTCTATTCATTTGTCTTAAATTAGTTACTTTTAAGGACTTCATAATTCTCTAGTCTTTTCATTTTTCACTATAATCTCGACTTGAGAACTTCTCAAGCATTAATATACAAATTTTATAACAAATATTAATAGAAAATATCTTGATTATTTAGAATCAATGGCATTATAGTGATGACATTAATATTGTTTGGACAAAATAGACAAAAATATTTTTCACATGTTTTCTTTACTCTTTTAAATATAGTATGATATATATATATATATATATAAACTCTACGATACCGTAATGGGTGTATCAACTTTCAACCCGCCGAACCGATGCTGGCACCAAAGCATGACATCATGTAAATAAATAAAAAATAATATTTTTTGATTTATTTACAATTTAAGGATTTGGATATGCAATAAAATTGAGCCAATTTATTTTGTCGAAGGAGAATGAGATTACATAATCGAATCTTAGAGTATGAGGATGAAAATCTTCAATATAACTTCTTGAGATAAGACTCTTGGTCGAGTTAACCCTTATTCTAATTTTTGGAAAAATATTGTGTTTGAACTCTTAAATTTTATTTTGAAAATATCTTCATTTGATCATAAAAGTGCTAGGATCGATTGGTTTTAAAATGAAAAAAAATTAGATTTAAACTACGAACGGTTTGTGGATGGAATATAAAAAAATTCGATTTAACTTATTTAATCATATTAAATAGTTTAAAACAAATTTTAGATTGATCATGCATATACGGTATTAAAATGAATAGATTAAGGGAAAATTATTTTTCACCTTTATTGTGTATCGGAGAATTTCTGGACTGGTGGAACTTGCTCGAGCGTTCTTCAAGATTTAAGATCAAAATCACAAACTTGATCTTCCACGAACGATTTCCAAATTAGTCCACCAACAACCACCCGTTGATTTCAGAAATATATCTCAGAAGAATTTTACGTAGTAATTTGAGTGTGGGCTCTCAAAATGATTGAAGAAGAAAAATCAAATTTTCCTTCTTCTGATTAATTTCGGTGGCAACAGTAGTGAGGAGAGAAAACATTTTTCTCTATTTTTTGTGTTGATAACAACAACTGTATCTAATACTCGTTATCTCTTTACAATCAAATTGCTATTATATATTTATCAAAATATAATTTTCGTTATTTACAAATATACTCATATATTATAAAAATTTCTGAAAACTCTTATAATTATCTATTATTGTTGAAAATTACATGATCTCTTAGAATTTTAGTTGTATCAAAATTCATCAATCTAATTGATAATTATAATTGATCATTATCAATTAAATTATTTTATTTAACTAATTATCTAATAATTAAAAAATAATAAATAATTAATTCAATACAACAATTACACCTAACTAACTTAAGTGACATCACTTATCACATATAGGTGTAAGAAATATGCCTTGGCACCAAAACACATTTTGGTCCAACTTAGTTCGTCTTTCTATTCCTGATTTTTGAGTTATTTCTAAGACCGAATGGACCCACATGAACAAAACTTAAGATTCAAATACCCGGCTAATTGATCTCCATAAATTCCCGATCTATTTAATCTTGACATTGTACGACTCCACTATAGGTTCAATGTCGAATCAACTCTCAATTCAAGCGTGCTACATTTTTTGTTGGTGTAAATAAATTCAATTTATTTTCACGGTACACAGAATATTTTAACATAATATCCGTCGTGGATATCAGTAACAAGAGAGGAATATAAAAATATCATTTTACCCTTCTTATTATTATTTCCTTAATTCTTTTAATGACTGTGAATAAAAATGACATTATAATGAATTGTCTCATACAATTCACAAGTTTTATTCAATAACTCATTTCATCGAATACCCAAGTTAATTATTCACACACTCATAAATAAAAAATAAGGTGATATTGTTGCTTTCACAATCCAACCACGAATTTTCATATTTGAAAATCATGCAACTCCTACTTAATTAAATTACAATCCCACCAACTGAGATATTTCCCGCAAATTCGAACTCACTCATTTGACATATCAAAGATTGCAACGAACCAAGTCAGGTTACGTATTCACCTCAGGATTAATGTAATTATAAAAATACCTTTAAGGTGTAACAATTAGATTTAGAACTAGGTAAACGATTTTGGGTTCTAAACTAATTTGTTACCAGTCTATTCAACATGTTCATAACATGTCTAGGTTAACCATTGGGGAGTCTCCACTCTTATGCACCAAGACTGACATCCAAAGGTTCATCCTAATAGTCGTAATCAGATTCGGTTGTCTAGTCGATCCTAAGACTGTGAATATCGTTTTAAACTATTTCAGAAGAGTTCGTCTGGAGACGCTTCTGTTTTCACTTTTCTTTTGTTGACAATAGTTCTAGGAGTTGAGTAATTTATAAACATGCTTTAATTTAAAATAAAACTTTCAATTTATTCATAAAAAAATTAGTAATACATAAATGTTTGAGAAAAGACTAAATACAAATAAATAGTTATTATACGTTACTTTATAGACATATTCCAACAAAAACATATATGTCTGAGCCAACCCCGATTTTAATACACATAAAACAATCGTGGTTTTGAATTTTTCTTACTAAATATGTCAGGTTGAGATAAATCAAATAGATTATTCACTATTTAACGTTATTTACTCTTTTAAAACCGCGTCACTACACTAGTTTTTAGTGTCCTAATCATTAAAACAAAAATTCGCTATATTTTGTACAATAAATTTGTTTGCTTTGGCGTTTCAACGCACATCATGTACACATATTTCCTAATTATTTCACATGTTTGCCAAATGCTACTAAGTTTTTTATTGTAGTAAAATTAACGTAATATGTCATATGGATTAAGTTCTAGCTTTGCCCAATACGTAACCGACAGAACATGTATATCAGTATATCTATTTTCACAACGAAATCACTAATTCAAAATCTTTTCGAAAAATTGAGTTTTGGAAGGGGAATTAAAATTTATTTTTAGGTTGAAGGCTGAAGCACTCGAAAAACTAACATTCTTTTGTCTGATGGGAGACTTAATTTACAAGAATTGACAAAATAAAAAAAACTAAGATCAAATATAGACTTCTCTTTTAGGACAATGGGTCTAAGTATAGAAGTCAGGTAAACGTGTGATTACAAATAGTAAAATGTAACAAGTGCTTTTGCATAATCAGACTAATGATTATACTGTAAGTTTATTTATAGTTATCGATGTTATAACTGAGTATGTTATAAAGATCAGAACTCGATTGTTGGAGAAATTTTCTTTTTACCTGAGTTTATTTTTGGTCTATTTATAGTTCTTGATGTATAGACTATGACGTTGGTTTACATGATATTTATGTTTTATTAAGAAAAACTGATTTTGCATTTTTTACCAAATTATTAAATCATTTTGAGATGGTACTAGTCAAATCCAGTCGACTAAAAAACGATTTAAGTATAAAAGAAAAAAAAGTAATAAATAAGGCTGGTGCCTTCTCTTGTATTTCGTGGAGAGTGAGGGTGAAGGTTATTGGTCTGTTATGTGAACCCGACAAAGGCCGGTTTAATCGCTGAGTTTGGGAATTTAATGCAATGATTGACTCGGCCTAAACACGTTAAATTATTATTATTATTTGTTTTTTCTTTCAATTTTTAACTTAAATATTATATTGACAATAAATTAATGCTGATTTTTAAATCTTCTCTGAATAAAGTGTTAATAAAATGACAAGCCCAACATATTTAACCACCCAATGAGCCAACTTAATTTTTATTTACTTTGACTTTTAACTCAATCAAACCCCTCTTCTGTTGACTTCAATAATTGCAAATTATTAAATTCCTTTTGCTTAAAAATTATACTACTTTGGGAAATTTTCGGTGAAGAAATTATAAGTATAATAAAATTACGTTTAAATCACTCACCTTATCATCCAAACAACCATTTACCGATGATTGATATTAATACATTTTTGTTCAACTCATCTTAATTACTAAGTTAATTTTTTCTGCTTTAAGAAATTAATTATTTTTTATACTTCAAAAGTTATTTTTTTTTAACTTTTCAACTCATCTTAATTTAATTAAGTTAATTTTTACATGACTTATCAACTGTATACATTAAGTGATGAATATGCTCACACTACAAGAAAAACGGTCATTTACAACGATTAAACGACGATGGTTCATGTAACTGTCGTCATAAATCAAACAATGGACAATAGATGTGTACCCCAACGATTGTATATTGTATTGGAAAGAAAAAAGAGAAAGACCAAGTATGTGATCGTTGTGATATTTTAAGATGGACTACCAATGTAACAAATTGTATGCCTCAAAGAAAGAAGAAATGTAAGATTTTTTTACTATACAACTATGATTAGTTGTCTGTGAAATAAATTAACTTTTATTTATCTTTCAAAAATATAGAAGCACGGTGCAACTAACAGAAAATCACAGAACAAACTAAAACACCCTCATACGTTATGACGTACTAGTATACCAACGAAAATAGTAGAAATGGTAAATTCTAAACTTTATAATTATTTTTATCAGTTTTATTTTAAGTATATTTAATCATATGTTCTCATTTTATAGACATAAGAGCTTCAAAGAGAGGTCTCAAGAACAGAGTTATTTGTAGCATCACATGAACGAAAAGATGGAACTTATGTAAATGAAGAGACTACAAACGTTGCAGTAAGTATAAGTTATAATAGTAATACCGAGTTTTTAAATAATCATTACATCTTTACTCATACTAAGTCTTAATTTTACATTAAAGGCGAAACTTAAAGAGCGCATGAGTCAACTTCCGAATGGTGATTATGATCTAATTTAATCAAACGACGTTCTCTCAGAAGTATTGAGTTCAGAGCGTCCTGGACGAGAGCGTTCATTGAGACTTGGGGTAACTCCATCTCAAGTGTTCTCGCATTATCTTGGGGAAACGTCCACTCAAGATTCTACTCATTAATAAACTGAGCTAGAATCTCAACGTGCACGAGTAGTTAAGTTGGAGGCTTAAGTGCCTCAGTTAGAGGCTCAATGCGCACGGGTACCTTAGTTAGAGGCTGAATGTTTAGAGATGCGTGAGAAATATGACCAGATGCTGGCTGACTATTCAGAAATGCACTCACAACTAAGCTTAATAAAGTTTATGCAAGACTCTCGTAAAGACTAGGGTAGCCTTTAGGTGTTTAGCGTTATTTAATACTTATGAAATCTTTTGTTATTTCAAATTTTCATACTTTGAACTCATTGGATAATTTGTATTGATAATCTATTATATTTTAGATATCTAATTAATGATTTGATGATTTATAATTATGCGCTTTGTAAATATATAGAATGATACCGCTGACTATTGTAAAAATATATACAATGTTAAAATTACTAATATGCAGGAATTTTCGGAATAAGCAGAAATAGGAAGGAGATTGTGAAATTAGTGTTTATTGCGACGGTTTAAAAATGGTCGTAAAAATTGGCCGAGGACAAACTAGCGACGATTTTAACACCATCACAATTATACTCCATCTTCAGTAAGGGTTCTTGAACCTTGTTATAGATGTGGTAAAAAAATTGATGAGCACGACGGTTCAAGTAAATCGTCAGAATACATAAATTACGATGGTGTTAAACCGTCGTAAATGACAAAACAACCGTCGCGGTAGAATCTCTGTCGCGACGTTCCTCCAATGGTTGTCAAAACTGTCGGTGATTGAATCCCGACGGTGGCTATCCTGACGGTTCTTTAACCATCGTCGTATCTCTTTTGACTGTTACAAACTGTCACCGTAGACACTATTGACTGTCACCGTAGACAGCTTTTCTTGTAGTGTCAAATATAGCTAATATAGTTTCCTTTAGAACATATTATTCTGTCTAAAACTAGGTGAGCAAATTGTTGACCATCATTAAATAAAATGAAACGCCCACATTTTTACATGAAGCATTTTGTAAGGTAATATATTCAACAAAAACAATTATACTTATACAAAGGGTATGTTCCATGTATATAACAGGCACTAGAGTGCTAATCTCAGAGCTGGATAAATAATACAAACACACTATATTGCAAACCAATGAGCGAGCAAAAGGGTAATACAGAATGAAATCCATATCATCAGATCAAACAGAGCAAACCGAAGCAAGGAAACCTGCATCTAGTCTAAACACAACACAAACAACCTAATCACCACAACATACTCAATCAACCACCTAACTAATCACCTCAAACGATATATCAAGGTGTACCATAACAAACAACGCGAACTAGGCTAAACACGCAGATGCTAGCGACCAAGAACCAATAATGGAATAACGATCGAGACTCATACTGCAGCCTAGCGAGTGACCTTCTCGAAATAACCCTCGATAATGGTTGAATCCTGGGAGATTTCAACCCCGCATGGCACAACATAGGCACGAAAATGGTACATCAGGCTGCTCTCAGATTTGGCAGCCCTATCTCGACAAATTAGGCTCCGCTGGTGAAGTGATACACCTCAAACATAGACGTGAGATGCAAAAAGGAAAGGGAAGACCTCGCTGTGGAAGACATAGATGCATGACCAAGCTCCTACAAGTCCTCCTCCTTACCTAGGATAGATTTATGGTAAAATCGATCTATATATTTACCTAGCCAACGACCTAGTTATTGTAAAATCGAGCAGAGGTAAATGAAAACTCCAGCCATGAAGCTCCTTTCACCGTTTTTGTTGGTGTAGCTTAGGCACTGAATAGAAGACTCTGAAACCCCATGCCATTAACCCAAGTCATACTGTGGAGAAAACTACTATGAGAATCTTCACTCAATCCACTAGAAAGCTTGCGCCAGAGAAGCATATAGAGGCGGATCCCAACCTTTTAGCTCACCGGCACTCAGGGCCAGGCTCGATAGAGAAGACTCAAAAGAGGGACTCGAGGCTAGGGTTTGTTAGGGGAGGTCTCTAGAGAGGTAAAAAGAATCATAAAATTAAATACGCGTGAGTGTTAGCTAGCAAGTAACTACTACTAATAATATATAACTAGGATGGTAACTTTTTTGCTTTTTATGTACCGAATCAAAGAACATAGTAAGTTGTTTCAAGTTTTGGTTGACTCAGATACAGTTTGTCTAGTAATTTTTTACGCAATAGTATTTTTTACCTCACCCTTCGTTAGTCGAAAGGGATACATTGGGTTAATATCAGTAAAAAACATAACCTTTTAGAGAAACCTAGTTTTCATTGTTCATTTAATATTTCAAACAATAGTCCTTTTGTCTACAACTTTCTTTTTACTTTTATGAAAACATATATATATATGATGTTGACATTAGTAAATTATAGTTTGTTCCTTCTGCTTTCTTACTGAATTCACCTCAAGATACTTGAAAATTATATCACCTTAGCTTGCTGGGTAGTCCCTCATCTGTTTACAGAAAAATCATTTTTAACGTCCTTCATATTTACTCCAGAATGTTGAATTTAAATCACGAACTAAACTGAGCCATGATATTTTGACAGAGTACGTGTGTAAATGAATTGACATTTATTTTATTTTTTTGACTAAATTGCTAAAACATTGTATGCGTCATTAGTCTGATCATTTGTATGAAGTATCCGTAATAACGAACTTACAAAATAAATTTATTTATCATAAAGAGATTCGCTATTCTTGACTCTGCTTCACCTTAATTGTTATTTGAATAAGTAAAAGTTATGTCTTAGAACAAAAATGAAATCATGAAGGTTTAATTAATAAACCACTTCCCCATAGTATGTTCCCGGTTCATCTCGAGATGATGGGGCTATAATTCTAGGTTATGTTTCAGGACGAATTCGACATATTTTTATACTCACACTAGCGTGAGATAGAGTAAATATTGAAGTAAGTTGTTATGAGTCAAACAAAGGGCATATAATGAGAATTTGACCCCACAAGAAATTGAGCAAAAAGCTGCCGAATTGGCCATATTTCTTGCGTGTACCAATTCAAGTATTTTGAAAAATGAAGTGAAAAATGAACGCTTTCTTAGTTCTTAAAAAGAGGGGAACAAATTCAAGAATACTCTTGATTCATTTGGCTCTCACGCTCAAATACTGCAAATTGGATTAGTGGATTATTTACTTTTCAGTCGAAGAAGGCCTCTTTCCGGGGGGCCCGAGCCATCAGTGAGATACCACTCCGGAAGAGTTAGAATTTTAACCTTGTGTTAGGACCTACGAGATGAGGGACAGTATCAAGTAGACAGTTTCTATGAGGCGTAAGCCTTCCAAAAGTTAACATATGCGTGCAAAGGTTTCCTTGAGCCATTTTTGTTACCCGAGCGATCATCAGGAGAAGCAAATACAATAGGCACATTAGTTAGTAAGATTGATGAAGTAGTAATTGATGCAAGAATAGCCAATTGGAAAGCAATGGTCATGTTTCTAAATATTTTTTTCTGATTCATCCCTAGAGTTAAATACCCTTTCTAAGTCAATCTAATTAGTTTTTGTACGTTGTATTAAAACCTCCACTAACTCAATTTTTTTAATTAATTTAACGTCTTTTCGGCATTTTTATTTGCACATTTTTACATTAAACACATTTTCATTCTTCTAACGGGATATGAAATAAGTAGTCAAAACATGAAGACATATATCACAATCGGTTCAAAAATATTAAATTCATATGAAAAAAAAGGCGAGAAATTAATGAACAAGGGCAAGAGATGTTGAACATTTTTTGGGGGACAATTTTGCTCCTAATCCTCATCTACCTCACCGCAACTCATGACATACTTCCGGCAATGTTTTCAAAACATAAACAAGAATGCCTTTATTTTATTCCCACGAAAATATACAATAAACATATAAAAATACTAATAAATTAAGTTGGAATATAGGAAAAGAATTAATGAACGAACAAACAAATATCTGAAAAACCTCTCTTAACTCTTTCTGAGTATAAATAATAATGATCATAGTGTTGTGTTTTAGTATCATTCTAAATATTTTAATACTCACAAATACTTTCTCAAGAACCACATATCAATGAGGTCATGATTCAGTACCGTACGATTCCTTTTCATAGAATTTTTCAGACTGATAATAAAAATGTGTTTACATTAAAGTGTTACGGACTAAAACCTCGTCTAATAATTATTGAAAAAGAAAAAATGGTTATACACAATAAGTATCACAAACGTAGTATGTTTTACTGTGTTGGGTGATTGAATCTTCAGGTTACGACCACACTAATTTAAATTAAGGAAAAAAAAAAGGAATGGGAGAAGGAGATACATTGACGTCGAAGGCCCGGCAAATCCCCCCTTTCCGCTCTCCTCGGAGAGAGGGAGTGGATTTGGAATTTTACTCTGTCTGGATAAAAATGTCAACATTCTCTCTCTTCTTCCCTCTATAACTCTATTTAACTCCATTCCATCCCCCAACCCATCCTTCCCCTTCCCCTTCCTCTTCCCATCGCTCTCTCTGCTTTTTCTTACTTTTCATCACCAAACCCAATTTCCTTCTCCTACCCACCTCTGCCATTCTCCCCATTTTACCTTCATTTTCAACTCACATTACTATTTCCACTTTTAAATTTTGGCCTTCCTCTGTTCTTGTCTAATTTTCTTCATTTCGTCTGGGGAAATAGTTAGTCATTCAATTTGTTTTAATGGAAAATGATTTTTTCCTAAATGGTGGATACCCACCACCCCCTTTGCATTTCGAGTCAAATCCCTCGATTTCTACTTGGCAGCAGCTGTCCTCCGCCATGGAAATTCAAGGTTCGGAGCTGAATTGTTCTTCTGAGAAATCCCCTGATTGCTTTCTCAACCCCAACTGGGAAAAATCCACCAACGATCACAACATCCACTTCGATTCAGCTCTGAGCTCAATGGTGTCCTCACCTGCCGCTTCAAATTCCAATAACGTCTCCAACGAATGCTTCGTGATCAGAGAACTGATTGGCAAATTAGGTAAAATTGGGAACTCTGGTGAGATTTCTCCGCATTCTCAGAATTTATTGGGTTGTGCTGCAATTCAAGTACCATCTTATATTCCTGCAAATAACAGCACCAATAGTTCACGTTATAGCACTCCTATGAATTCCCCTCCTAAGCCCCCCATGATCGATCGCTTGGTGAAGGAAAACTTACCCAGTTTGGGAAAATCAATGCCATTGAATTCTACCGTGGCTGAATTCTCTCCCGATCCTGGATTCGCTGAAAGGGCTGCCAAGTTTTCTTGTTTTGGTAGTAGGAGTTTCAACGGCCGTACAAGTCAATTAGGGTTGAATAACAGCGAATTGCCTTTTAGATCTAATTCGTCAGTAGCAAACGGGAAGCTCCCTCGGGTTTCGAGTAGTCCTTCGCTTAAAGTACTTGGATCCCAAATGGGTTTGCAGGAAAACAGGAATTCTCATCATGAGGAATTTACTCTCTCGGAACAAATCCCAAATGGGGAATTTGGGTCGAAAGCTTCCAATGACTTGAACTGCAGGAAAAGAAAAGCAGCTTTAAAAGGAAAAGCCAAAGAGCCTTCTTCTTCCCCATCTCCCAATTCAGCAAAGGTATGAAAATATCATACAAAAAGTCAAACTCAGCATTTTTTTTCTTTTACATTTATTTCCATTTTTAAATACTCTGTAAAACTCAAGAAGATGGCTCGTTTCAGGTGGCTGAACTAAATGACAATTCAAATGCAAAACGATCCAAGCCCACCGAAAGTAATGAAAATGAGAATGTTAAGGCAGAGGAAGATGGCAAGGCAGCTACCACAACAACTACAGGGGATGACAAAACAACAAAGACTAACTCAAAGCCACCCGAGCCTCCTAAAGACTACATTCATGTTAGAGCAAGAAGGGGTCAAGCTACTGACAGTCATAGTCTTGCTGAAAGAGTAAGAATTATGCTGAATTCACTCACCATATTATATGTACTTTCAGATTATGACCATTTTCAAGCTTTGCATTGACATTCGTGGTAATGATGTTGTAATTTGTTTAGGTTAGAAGAGAGAAAATAAGTGAAAGGATGAAGTTGCTTCAAGACCTTGTTCCTGGTTGCAATAAGGTATCTGAATTTTTTTTTTAAATGCTGCATTTTTTTAAAGTAAAAATATGGAATGGATCTTTTAAATTCTACTAAGTCTGCCTCGAATGTTTTCACAAATTCAGGTAACAGGAAAAGCACTAATGCTTGATGAGATTATAAATTATGTTCAGTCATTACAACGTCAAGTCGAGGTAAATAAAAAATCACTGATCATAATCCATAGTGCAATTGCTGCATATACAGAGATTTGAGTCTCTTTTGCTTATTCTTTATGCCTCTCTGTACTGTCATTGTTTCAGTTCCTTTCTATGAAGTTGGCTTCTGTGAATACCAGAATGGAATTTAACATGGACTCTGTCATCTCAAAGGAAGTAAGTTTTGTAGCTAGCTTTAAGAAATCTGTCTGGATTTGCATAATGATTTAAGGTTGCAGTTTTTTCATTTGGGTGATATTTGGTTAAATTTCAGATATTTCAATCAGGCAACCAATTGTCAAATCCAATATTTCCTGTTGATTCATCAACATCAGGCTTTTTTGAGCACCAGACCCAGCAACCAAACAGCATTTCTAATGGGACAACAACCTATTGCTCAGTGGACCCATTAGATACTGCTGCACTATGTCAAAACCTTGGCATGCAATTACCTCCACTAAATGGATTTAGTGAAAGTGGTTCTCAGGTAATTAGTTTACCCTACTAATCAATAATAAGTGTTTATTTTGCTTTTTATAGGTAATGTTCTTACTTTTTGTTCCCTCTCTCTTCCTTTTCCATATTCAGTTTCCAGCATTTGGAGAGGATGATCTCCAAACCTTAGTTCAAATGGGTTTTTGCCAAAATTTAAACAGTGATTTAGGACTGCAGCCACAGAGCTTCATGGGTAAGGAAAATCCAGTAAAGGAATCAATCAATTAACTGCGGATAAATTTATATTAACCGTGGAATACTGAAAACTCAATAATTCTCCCATAACGTGCCACCTTGTGTTGAATAATATTGAATTTTTAGTATTCAAGAAGTAATGAGAATTTATTGTTTACTTGAAAATGATCTATTTTGATTGCAGGATCAAATCAAGCTTCTCACATGAAAATTGAGCTCTGACAATCATATTATTCATCAATGCTGATTTTCAAGCCCCAAATGCATAGGGAGGCTGACTGTATATACAAGAGATTAATCTGCAGCATTGGCATTTTTAGGAAGAGAAAAAAATCATTCATCATTTAGGTCTAATGAAAAAGAGATCATTAATTTTTTTTTTCAATTTTATCTTTTATTATCATTATTATATTGTTTGTCTTGTATTATTATTTTAAATTTGGGGGTGAAAGGGGGAGTTTTCTTACAAGTTTCCACTGTAAAATCCCAGAAGCAATTTGCTGTCTCTTGGTGCAAAGTCATGAAGCACCAACCAGATCAGATGTAACATATATATATATATATATAGCTTAATTAGAAGGAGCTTTCTACCAGCTTTCATTTCTCATATTCCTGTTGGACATTTTTGTCCTTTAATGCAAATATAAATAATTCTTGTTTATTAAATTTCAAAACTTTAGTGATTAATTTTGTAAGGTCTAGTTGTGTCACGTCAATTCCACTCGATTAATCTTTGTAATCTAACAGATTTGATTCTTACTTAATGTCGTGACCAGCTGTATTAGTGCACTTTCTATAAAAAAAAACTCATTTTAAAAAAAAAAGTCTAATTTCTGGAATGATGAAGATTGAGCTCCTGTAATTTTCATAGATTAACCAAACACAGAAGCTTCTGTTCCCTTTTTACTGTGACAATTAATCAAACAGAAAAATCATTATCAACAGAAGAATCCCAGGTTGGCAGTGGTGAGATTCTGACTAGGCCGGTTGAATCGGTTTAATTATTTAGTAATTTAATAATTTTAAAAAGATTAATTAGTGGATTTCAGGTTCGGAAAGATACCCTAATAAAGAACTAGGCTAATCTTTTTTTTTGGAGGAGTTGTTAGTAAAAAAAAAAACCATTTTGTAGGGTTTAACAAAAAGATTACTGCATTGCAGTTGCAGCCTTAATCAATATTTAAGTGAAGGCTCTATTATTGGTTTGCAGATAGATTAATGTAATAAAGTTGTCAGAAAGATGCTTTTGGATGTGGCGCTCAATACAAAACAGTAACATAATTTTTAATCAAAAAGTTAATTATTTTAATTAGTAATGATGAGAAAATAGATATATAGAATAAGAAATTGTTGTTCCCTTCATGTGACAGTCTTGTCTCCAGTAGTTTAAAAGGCCAATCATAATGCAACCTGTCGATGAAGTTATTCTTTTTATCTAACTCTTTTTTTATTTAATTTCTAATTTATTCATGCTTAGTTGTTCTTGTTTGATTCTTAATTTAAAGTTTCCTGGAAATAAAACTACTGATTGATTAGGGAGAAAACATTAATTAAAGAGAACAAGCTAAAGTATGCTTCAGAGCAGAAAATACAAAAATTAAATAGCCAGAGTAGACTTTTGCTAGTGCTGCTTCAGAGCAGAAAATACAAAAATTAAATAGCCAGAGTAGACTTTTGCTAGTGCTAAGATTCAATCTCTATTTAATAGCAAAGGAATCAATGCTAAAACAAAATTTTGTCAAATATTCAGGATACATGGAAAATAAATCATACATATATATAGAGGAGACATATAAAAAAGAAAATAAAACACAGTCTTGATGATCAAACTTTCTTACTCTTGTCACCAACCCATTCCAATTAAATGAATTCGACAAAATAAATGTATTTATATATTGCTGTAGCTCGGATTCAAATAATTACATGTGGCATAATTTTGATGGACGATTTTATGCGCAAGGAATCGAACACATGACTCAAAGACAAATAACACTTGGAGATCGTTTTTGCCTGAAACTCTTTAATGGTTAAGTTAGTGATTTGGCACAAAATGAGCTAGGTATCTATAAGCTCAACTGGACTTACATTTGATACGTCGAGAATAAGATTTTTTTAAAGAGATTTCTTACTTTAACAAAAACCTTGATGTGATGATATTAAATGACGTTAAATAAAATATGATGGGTGAGTGATCATATTAATAAAACATGGCTTTAACTTAAAATAAAACAAATAACAATAACATGACACGTGATGATTGATAACAAGTAATTTTCACGTTCATAACCTATTTCCATCATAACGATGAGAAGTGGTGATTGGAGGACTCCAAATGGTTAGCTATGGGTACCATATGACGAGGGAGTTGTACTCAGTCTTTGAGGTTGTCTAGGACGCGTGACATGCATTTAGTAACTAATGAAATTATGCAAAATCCTTACATCATTTTATACATGACTCGTCTGGGGTTATCCTATCCTATCAACAAAACATATGGGGTAATCCTAGGGTGGACCAATCTCAGCACTAATACTGAGTATGTACCGAAGTATAACTTCTACTTTATTACGATTAAATGTTACAGTAAGCATTTTTTAATTATTATAAATATTTAAATATTTTATAAAACATTATTGAGAGTTAAAAATCATAATAATGATGATGAAGAGTTACTCTGAAAATATCTTATATATCAAAATTATTAATAACACATAATTATTCAGAATCTTGATAATTAGGAATTATACAGTCACATTTTGTCTCTTTCTATTTTCTATTCTTAATGTTTAGTAAACTCGTTATTTACATAGATTATATTTTCTGCTCAGTTTATTCTGATTACGATTCTGAATCAATCATGTTTACGCAACCACTGACTTTTGGTCACTACTCATTAGCATTGAGTCATTTATGCTTTGATAACTATACAAGAGAAAGTAAACTAGTAGAAATTTCCAACACTAACAAGTTCTTTTTTTACCATCATTCAAAGCAAAACAAAGGGAGAAAAGCAGCTCTATATGATTAACAGAAGTTATTTTCTTCTTTCTTTCTTTGTTTTTTTTTGGTTGTGTTAACCCACATTGGGTTAGGGAATATTGGTAAATTGTCATAATCAAAACCCAGAAATCCATGTTGTTGTATAAATGGAAGAGGAAAAAAAACTTCAAGTTTCCGCAATTTATATATTCTAACCATAAGATGGAAAAAATTGAGGCCCCATTTACCAAGAGAAAATTAATGTCCCCATTTAACAGAGAATTTAAACAAACAAACAATCATTTTTGGTAGTTGACATTGTTCCATCACTCAACTCTCAATTTGAGTCTGCTTTTCTTCTCCTTTTGGAAGAGAAATCTTTGGCTTTTCTTTGCTAATCAAAATCCCATAACTTCTTTAACATTGTTTTTTTCTTATCAAGTTTAGTAAAGCCTTCTGTTTTCCAATCTTATTGATCTAAATTTTTTTTCCAAAAAGATTTTAAGATATTTTTTAGTTAATAATTTCTGATCGAAAACTACTCATTTGAAGATACAAAATTAGTGGCCTCTGTGGGTTTTCTTATAATTGAAATATGTTATTGTAATGTCAAACAATAAGGGATATATGACTACATAGTTATGATTCGTTTAGATTAATATCTAAAATTGAGTTGGAAAAAGACCTAATGAAATGTTTGAACTAATAACATATTTTTGTAACAAATATATCATTTGACACATTTTTAGAAGTACACATACTAATGGAATAACGACAGGTTTTTATCAACAGCACTGGTCTTTGGTGAGAAAGGACATTTTACGGCTTTTCGATACTTTCTATCATACGAACAGGCTGCCTCCAAGCTTAAATCACACTCATACAGTGTTACTCCCTAAGCAAACTCGTCTTGTTACAAACATAATCGTGAGGAGACATACATAATTTATAATATTCCCATTCCCCCCTTCTTGTGGCAAACTCTTTATGGTGGGCGTTTCAAAATAGAGAGGAATACATCGTTGGATCGGTTATAAAGTGGGCGCTGCGGTGGACATCTGGACACCTGTCTGGAAGCTCGATGTTTCCCCCAAGCTCAGGTTCTTTATTTAGAAGTGTCTTAAGGGTTGCCTTCCTATAAGAGATGTTCTGATAAGAAGAAAATGTAGTGTTAACAGCTCTACATGTCCACTTTGTAATGGAGCGGAGGAGTCAATTATTTGTAATTTTGGTGAATAATAATTCTCATTATTCCTTGAATAGCCAAATGGCTATTTATAAATTTCAAACTGTAACAATTCAGAATAAAAAATCTAAAAAATAGGAAACTAATTAACAACTATCCCTAGATATAAGATAACAAATTTGGAAACTAACTAACAACTATCCCTAGATATAAGATAACAAACTAAGACTAATATAATTTCATTTTACACTCCCCCTCAAATTGGTGTATAGATATCAAACATACCCAACTTGTGTACAAGAAACTCAAATGTTGGTTTAAATAAACCTTTAGTCAAAATATCTGCAGTTTGATCTTCAGATTTCACAAATGGGATATAAATGACTCTCATTTCCAAGTTTTCTTTTATGAAGTGTCGATCAACCTCTATATGCTTGGTTCTGTCATGTTGCACCGGATTATGTGCAATACTTATAGCAGCCTTGTTATCACAAAATAACTTCATAGGTAGACTAACTTTCAGCTTCAGCTCATGTAAAACCCGTCTTATCCATAGGATCTCACACACCCCATTGGCCATAGCCATGTACTCGGCCTTAGCACTACTCCTTGCAACCACACTTTGTTTTTTGCTTCTCCAAGTCACTAAATTTCCCCATACATATGTACAATACCCAGAGGTGGATTTTCTATCAATGATCGAGCCTGCCCAATCTGCATCAGTAAATGCTTCAACACTTCTGTTGTCTTCATTTTTGAAAAAAAAGACCTTTACCTGGACTACTCTTTGGAAACCTCAGAATTCGATAAGCAGCCTCAAGATGTTCTTTATAAGGGCGATGCATAAATTGACTCACCATACTTACCGCAAACGCAATGTCAGGACGAGTGTGAGACAAATATATAAGCCTCCCAACTAAGCGTTGGTATTGTTGCACATCCACTAGTGTTCCTTGCTGAATGTCACCAAGTTTCTTGTTCGGATCAATAGGAGTATACATAGGACAACACTCACTCAATCCTGCATCCTTTAGAAGATCAAGAATGTATTTTCGTTGGAAAATGACAATCCCTTTTTTAGACCGTGCAAACTCCATAGCTAAGAAATACTTCATTTCACTTAGATCTTTGATTTCAAATTCCTTAGAGAGCTTATTTTTCATTGCCTCTAATTCTTCTAGATCATCTCCTGTAAGAAGTATATCATCAACATAAACAATTAGAGCTGTAATCTTTCCACTAGTTGAGTGTCGAGTGAATAAGGTATGGTCGGCTTGTGCTTGTATATAACCTTGTTTCTTCACCACTTGAGTGAACTTTCAAACCAAGCTCGCGGTGACTGTTTCAAGCCATAAAGTTCATTTTCCAGCCTGCACACTTTGTTTCCAAACTTATGTTCAAAGCTAGGTGGTGGGAGCATGTACACTTCTTCCTCCAATCTTCCATTTAAGAAAGCATTCTTCACATCAAACTGTCTCAAGGGCCAATATAAATTAGTTGCAATAGACAAAAAGATTTGAACAGTATTAAGTTTGGTTATCAAAGCAAAGGTCTCAGTGTAATCAATACCATAGGTTTGTGTAAACCCTTTGGCAACCATCCGAGCTTTGTGCCTCTCTAGAGTGCCATCTCCATTAAATTTGGGCGTAAAAACCCACTTACAGCCAACTATTGGAGCACCTTTGGGTAGATCTTCAACTCTCCATGTCTGATTTTTCTCCAAAGCACTTATTTCCTCAAGAACAGCCTTCTTCCACTCTGGAACATTTCGAGCTTCCTATATATTATTTGAAATATGGACATTTGACACATTGGTGGTGAAAGTGATAAAATAAGATGAAAGTTTTGAGTTAGAGACAACAAGAGACATGAGATATTAGACACATGATCGTTTTCCTTTCCTAATAGCTATGGGAAGATCAGATTCGGGACTAAGATTAGAAGGAATAGAAGAATTACCTTATTCATTTTCCAATCTTGGTTCAGATTCTCGGCGTGGTCAGGTAGAGGTGACTTCAGTTCTTTGATGAGGAAGCCTTTGAGTATAAACATGGTCAAACTTGGTCCCAATCTTCTCGTTGCATACTGTTTGTTGCTGAGATTTATTTTGTAAAATATTTTCGACATCACAAACATTATGTTCAACATTTTCACAACCTTCTTGTTCTGTATTTTTAGAATTATTTACTGCCTGACTTTCCATACTGCTATCAATCTCTTCAATCTGCCTTTCATTATGTCCTAAATCATAGCCTAAAAAATCCAGGTCTAATGTATGATCATTAAAATTATTTTTGGCAATATTTTTTAGATTGTAATGAGGATTAAATCTATTACTTGTTATTCCAAAATTTAAATCTTTAACTTGATTCTTCCCCTTAAGATTAGGATTAAAAAATGGGATTTTTTCAAAAAAATTTACATCCATGGTTACAAACGTTTTTTGAAGTGTAGGATCAAAACATTTGTACCATTTTTGGTTTGAAGCAACACCAATAAAAACACACTCTTTTGCTCTAGGGTCAAGTTTACTAGCATTTTTAAGTGGATTTTTTTATAAAAACAGTACAACCAAAAATTTTTATAGACATGTTCGAAAACAAACGAGATTTAGGAAACCGGTTTTTAAAAACAGATATGGGCATTTTGAAGTTTAGTATTTAGAAGGAAGTTTATTCATTAACTATGTAGCATGTAAAACAGCATCACCCCAAAGATATTTAGGAACATTAATTGAAAAAAGTAAAGCACGACTAATCTCAATACCATTTTGTTGAGGTGTGTCATTACAAGAACTTTGTTGAACAATTCCTTTCTCAGCACAGAAGGTACCTAAAACTTGTGCAAAATATTCACGCCCATTATCACTTCTTAAAATTTTGATACTCGTTTGAAATTGATTTTGAATCATGTTATAAAAAATTTTGAAGACACTTTCTACTTTCGATTTTTCTTTTAGCAAATAAACCCATGTTACCCTAATATGGTCGTCAATAAAGGTAATAAACTAGCATTTACCCTTACATGTGGAGACCCTGGATGGTCCTCATAAGTCACTGTGCACCAAAGCAAATGGTTGTGAAGGTGTATAAACATGTGGATGATATGAACTTTGATGGTGTTTAGACAAGACACATATTTCACACTGAAAAGAAGAAGAATTTTTATTGCGAAATAAAACTGGAAATAAATACTTTAAATAATGAAAGTTTGCATGTCCAAGTCTAAAATGCCAAAAATAAATCTCATCATCTTTAAAATCATATGCAACTTGCAGGAAAAAACTTTGTTGAGCCACTTTATTCGTGAATGTCCCCTCATCTAGAATGTAAAGACCATCGCACTCCCTAGCACTGCCAATCATCGTCCCCAAGGCCGGATTCTGAAACAGACAATAAGAGGGGAAAATTTTTGCAGTACAATTTAGTGTGGCTGTTAGTTTACTAACAGAGATGAGATTGCAGGATAATTTAGGAATTTGAAGGATATTAGACAAAGTTAGAGTATTGGAGAGCTTTACATCTCCTATACCAGCAATAACGGAAAAAGAGCCATCTGCTATATGAATTTTATTATTTCCTGCACAAGGCAACGTATATCCAATCTGAATCTCTCTTACCCATACAGCAGTTGTGACAGGATTCGTATCCAAAATGAGAATTGAATGATCCGAACCCAGGGCCGAATGATGCGGAACCGCAGTTTTATTGTATTTCAAGAAACAACTGTAGGAACACAACATCCTATCTAATCTGCAACGGATTAAACTTGACTCCCTACATTACACCAAGTAAACAGATCACCTGAAAACCCCAGATCCATCAGATTACACTCCTGAATCAAATTTCGGAGTGTCTCCCCATCTCTGAAGCTGACCAAGTTCCCACCCTCCTTCTCCCAATCAACTAATGCCTCGTTAAACTCACCCGCTAACGGAACAGGGAAATTACTAGATAATATTTTGTCCTTGTTGATCTCAAACTGTAAACGCCTAACTTTAACGTCATGGTTCCCATAAACACCTAACTGATTGAAAAACAGTCGATGTATATATAAGAGACCTTATTTTTAAATCTATTAATTTGGTGCTTTGTTTATCATTTGTGGGGGAGAAATTTATTTAAACATAAGTTGAAAGAAAAGAAGGCATCATAATTTGTCTCAACAACCAAATCATTATATCACTGCTCTCCGACTGTAACCTTTGTTTTATCTTTTCCTTTTCATCCAACTCTTTCCCGCTCCATTTCATATGTATTTATTATCATTATTGCAACTTAAAGTTTTCATGAGTGAAGCTTGATATAGGTAAATATATGGAAGTGGATAACGGGTTTTTCTACTGCATCGGGCTGACAACGATAATAGAATGACCCATCCTAATCTCATATGAGTCTTAGATCATCATGTCCTACTACTGTATCAGCCGGGTGTTGAAGCATGATTCTCGGAACAACTATTTTGTTCACCCTGAATATTGAGAAACGTGAACCTCACAAACGTAATGTAATTGTTAATAGTATTTGGATGATATATCTCTACATTATTATTGTGATATTTTCTTTTTCTATGATATTCTTACAGCTTAGATATAAAGTAATTTAGATTATTATTTTGTATTATATTATCATCACCACAAGAAAAACTAAATATTGTGACGGTTATACGGTGACGGTTTGTTTAACCGTCGTTAATTATTTAAAATGAGAAGTAATTGCGACGGTTTATTTAACCATCGTAAATGTGTGATATATTCCGACGGTTCCTATAAGCCGTCAGGAATAAGCCTTTTTTACATACAAATTGTGATGGTTCGGTTGAACCGTCGGGATATATGTAACATTTTGTGCAACGATTCGGCCAAACCGTCGCATTTTGTGAGAAACTCGGGCTTTTTGCCAAAGGTTTAGCTAAAGCGTCGGGATATAGGTGCTTGTTGGGCCTTTTTTAACAACGGTTTGCCCAAACCGTCGCATTTGTATGAGACTCGGCCGTTTTAGCCGACGGTTTAGATGAACAATCTGGATAGGATCTAATGCTATAGTTTAAAACCGTAGCAATAGAAAAACCCTCAATACAACCCGCGTTTTTATTTCTTCCCCATTTTCCCTTGCCTTCTTCATCCTCATTTCCCCCTAGGACACGCTCGTGCTCCTCCTGCGTTCCCTTTCTTCCCGCAGCAGTGAAACAACGCGCTTCTTCACACTCATGATAGTTGTGTTCTTGATACTACCCTAATCTGGTCCATTTTTTCAATCTTTTGTCAAAGGCTGGGCAATTTCTTCTTAGTCGAAGAGGAAGAGCAGCGTAGGGGCCGGTCCTTCTTCAATCTGCTCCATTTTTCTTTCAGATCTGCAAAGCAGGTGCGTGCAGCCTCAGGGGTAATTTGTAAGATTCTCTCTCATTCTCGGGGTAATCGTGTAACTTGTAAGCTTCTATCTCATTTTTGGTTTCAGATCAGAACCCGTGGTTCTCGGTTGGTGAGTTTTGGACATCTGGTTCTCGGTTTTAGCCGTCTTCAGCATCGCTTTTCGTGGAGCTTGTCCAGGACCCAGGTAAGTAAATTTAAGTTTCTATTTTTGTTTGATTGAGGATTGTCTATGTCTGTCCAGTGTCTATTTTCATTTTGGCTTTGAAAGAGACTCAATGTTTTTTGGAATTCATTCTTCCTTTTTACTAGGCATTACCATGTTAAACATTTATACTGTCTAACGGTATATTATTTATGTAGGGGGTTTTAACATTAGATTTCGTACCCAACCAGATTCTGCTTAATTTGGTTTTTACAGATGAAAATCGACAGCTATAATCTTGATCCTTAAGCTGTAAAGTGCAACATTATGTGCTATTAATATACTAATGAGCTGCAAATTAATCACTTGTCTGAGATTTATATGAATCCAAGCATTACTTGCTGGTAGTTTGGCAACATAAGTGAACTAGAAGTCTAGAATTGAAGAAACTGGGTAAATGAGTCTAGAGTCTGATATTTTCAGTAATATTCAAAGGTAATTTCATATAATGAAGTCGAACGCGTACTTCATGATAAATTTCTTTATTGATTTACATCTAAAGTAAGTTCAATAGATGTACTTGAATTATTTAATTATATATGGTTCAATAGATGTTGAATAATTATTTTATGAATAGATAACCAAAATGGAAAATAATGCGTCAAAATAGTTGAGACGGTTAGCTCAATGTCCAAATATTGTGGTGAAGAAGTATGATGGATACAATGTTAATAGATTTGTTTTTCGTACAAAGGAAAGTGATAGCCTTCGTAAGTCTCAAAATAGTTGAGTCATGGTAACATCAGAGATAACAAGTTATGAATATATAGGAGATAGATAGATGACTTATTATGGACTTCTTAAAGATATCATTGAGAGGAATTATTATGAGAAATTCATAGTGATTTTATTCAAATGTGATTGGATTGACCCTACTGAAGGTATTGGAGTAAAGAGTGATCGATATGGGTTTACACTTGTTAATTTTTCGCGTTTGCCCATACTAGAGAGCATTTGAAGCACGATTCATTTGTCTTTGTATCACAAGCACATTTAGTATATTATGTTGATGATCCAAAGGATAAAGACTGGCATGTAATTGTCCATACAAAGCCTAGAGATTTGTATGACATGAGAGTACTAGAGCTGAAAAGTGACACCAGAATCCATCATAACGACAATGTTCTCAACGGATAAAGTCTAGAAGAAGTGAACTTAGTCCGAGTAGATGTTGATGGTTTGACTTTTGAAGACATGTCATATGATATAACAGTGATCAAGATAACAACTTTTCTGAATAATGTGATTGAATGTTTCATAAACAGGTATCTTTTTATGTTTTCTTAGTTATAAAATATTTTCTAAGTCAAATATAGTCATAATAATTAACATGTGAAGGATTACACCATGACCTCGTCGAGACGTCAATCATCATGTTCAGATACTCGATTGGATATTGACTCTCCTACAGAATCTGGAGGATCAAATTCACATCATGATATCAATATTTTGTTAAATAGAACCATCTAACCGGCGTACGCGAGGACAAACGCAGTTGACATCTATATGGGCCAAATCAGGCGAGGATATAATACTTGTGGTTTTCAATGCCCAAGGTCAGGACATCGGTGCTTATAAAGGAAAGTTTGCAAGCTTTTATGGTACCGTTGCTAGACGACATAATATTTTACCCACACAATATGATTGGAGGCATGTGTTGCGGTATCATAATGATCAAGTGTTAAAAATAGTGAAAGTATGGTTGCTTGTATGTTCATATACATATATATATATATATATTAATCTTTTGTAGTCAAAATATGTCGTAGAAAAATGTCATAAAGCATATGTTTTGACATCTTTAAATGTAAGATGGAAGGATGAGAAGAGAAGAATAAAAATGAATATATGACGACATATGAAACAGAGGAAGAGGCATTAGAACATTGGAATGATGTTATTCTAAAAGAGAGTTTTGTTGCGATAATTCGTAAATGGTACTAAAAAAAGAGAATGTATGATTTTTTACTATACATCTATGATTTATTGTATGCGAAATTAATTAACTTTTATTTATCTTTCATTAATATAGAAGCAAGCTATAACTAACAGAAGATCACAGAGCAAACTAAAACACCCTCACACATTGGGACGTACCAGTATACCAATGAAAAGAGCAGAAATGGAAAATTCTAAACTTTATAATTATTTTAATCAGTTTTATTTTAAGTATATTTAATCACATGTTCTCATTTTATAGACAGAAGAGTTTTAAAGAGAGCCCTGAAGAACGAAACTATTTGTAACCTCACATGAACGAAAAGATGGAACTTATGTAAATGAAGAGACTGCAAACATTGCAGTAAGTGTAAGTTGTAATGTTAATACCAAGTTTTTAAATAGTTATTACATGTTTACTGATACTAAGTCTTAATTTTGTATTATAGGCGAAACTTAAAGACCGTATGAGTCAACTTCTAGATGGTGATTATGATCCAATTCCACCAAACAACATGCTCTCACAAGTAAGGTCCAGTCCTGGACGAGTAGGTTCATTAAGACTCGGCGTAACTCCATCTCAAGTGTTCTCGCATTATCATGGGGAATCGTCCACGCAAGATTCTACTCGTTTATCAACAGAGCTGGAATCCCAACGTGCACGAGTAGATGAGTTAGAGGCTTAATGCGTACAGGTGCCTCAATTAGAGGCTGAATGTTCAGAGATGCATGAGAAATATGATAAGGTGCAGGCTGAATGTTCAGAGATACGCTCCCAGCTAAGCTTAATTATGAAGTTTATGCAAGACTCTCGTAAAGACTAGGATAGCTTTTTGTTGTTTAACGTTATTTAATAATACTTCTGAAATTTTTTGTTATTTCAAATTTTCTTACTTTAAACTCATTAAATAATTTGTATTGATATTCTATTATAGTTTGGATATCTAATTAATGATTTAATGCTTCATAATTATGCGTTCTGTAAATATATAGAATGATACTACTCCTGACTATTGTTGAAAATATATACCATATTTAAATTGTGTTAATATGCAGGAATTTTTGGGAATAAGTAGAAATAGGAAGGAGTATGTGAAAGCAGTGTTTTTTGTGCCAGTTCTCAAACCGTCGCAAAAATTGGACTAGGACAAATTCACGACGGTTCTATAACTGTCGCAATAAGACTACCTCTTTAGCGACAATTTTAGAACCGTCGTTTTATATATATATATACATTTGCGATGGTTTTAAAAACCGATCTCGGTAGATTGTATTTATCAAAATGACTGTAGTTTTAGAGTCTTTGTCGCGATATTCCTCCGACCGTTGTCAAAACCATAAGTGATTTAATCCCGACGGCAGTGGTCCTGACGGTTCTCTAACCGTCGCCGTATCGACACCGATGACTATAAATTGTCGCCGTAGACTTAAATAACCGTCATCGTAGATGTATTTTCTTGTGATGCATGTATTAATTCACATCGTAGTCTTATTACACCTTAATCCAATGTATATATAAATCGTTCGCTTCTTTATATTTTGATATCAATTCAATATTATAGACAAAATAAAATCTTATGGCCCTACGATTAATCAGAAAGATTTGCTTATCACATATCAAATATTCTAGACAGCAACCACTTATTTTGTACTATGTATTATTATATTTTAAGTGTTCACACATCACTATCTTTAATCGCAAGTACTAGCTGTAATTAGATCTTAAGTTGAAAACTTTTAGATCTTAAATAATTCTCTTCCTTGGAAAGGATTTCGATCTTGGAACCGTTGAATACATTTGAAAATACTTTTCCTAGTCATTATACATGCTGAGTATTTTAGTTTAAATTAGTCATTTTGTGTTAATATTAAAATATATGTTGTTATGTTTAGAAGAATATTCAAGAAACATTTTGGTATGTGATTATCGAGAAAACACTTTTAAGGCTAAAGAAATGCGAATATTATTCAAAACATTTCGAGTTTTGTGAAATAAAAAAATTAAGTAATTACATAAAATAGTCAACTTTAAAAAAATAACCGTTTTTTTACTTTGAAATAATAGACAATTTTTAGAGACACAACATTAATCATTTAATGAAAATTTTCAATTAGTTAACTATATATTCTTAACATTAATTAGATAATTGTTTGAAATAATTGTTTGAAAACATTTCGAGTTTTGAAATAATTGTATATTCTTATATTTATTGACTAATTTTAAATTACTCTTAATTTGAAATACCCCTTGAATAGAATAAGGACATTTTTTCTCAATAATTATTGACAATTATAGTAACTTGCTATTTACCTAAAACTCTAAAAAAACCTGACATTTATTAAAACATTATCTTTAAACTTGTCTAGATCTGTAAAATTCTATAAAGAATTTGGTATAAGAGTCAGATCATGTTTAACCAACTCTCTAGCTCGAAATCATCCAACACTGGTCTCAGATTCGGACATGTGTTTAATCAAAAGTCTTCAGCCTAATTTAGGTGAAGTGGGTTGTCTGCTCTATCACTCATGGCGATGCTTTGATGAATTCGGGTAAAGTGAGTCAATAATTATCCAACTCATAGCCATGTATGTGGTGAATCTGGTTGAAGTAAGTCGACAATTATCCGATTCATGGACCATTGCATGATGAATCTGGTGAAGGTAGTTGACGGTACACAACTCATGACCTCATGTGTGATATGAGAAATTGTTGAGGTTATCTCACATTAGTTACATAAGTGAGTTGTAATTAATTTATAAGTGTGAGTGAAAATCTCAACTTACCAGTTACATTTTGGGTTGATAAGACTCAAAACCAATTAAAAAGAGATTTATCACATCACCCGAAAAATGCTTATTTCTCAGATAAACTAATTCATCACATCACCCATATTTTTTGTCAAGAATGTGGGTGTTCAAGTGTCCTGAACCGATTGAATCGAATCGAACCGAACAAAAAATAATCGTCTCGTTATATGTGTTCGGTTCAGGAAAATGTTCGAACTGAAATTTTGGTTTGGTTCAGATTTTTGGTAGTTTTCGAGCTGAACCGAAACTTTGATTTTATATTATTTTTAATTTTTATATATAATTTTATATAAAACTAAACCGAAACTTTGATTTATATTAGTATTTTTTCAATAATATAATTTTTTTTAATTTAATAATACCATGGCTCAGTTTAATTCGATTCTTTTAATATAGCCGGTTCGATTCGGTTTAGTTTTATTATCAAATCAAAAATTTAGTTCAATTTGATTTTTCGCTAAAAACTTGACCGAACCGAACCGTGAACATCCCTAGTCAAGAAAGTAAATATGAGCCTTTGGATCGTGAGGACTACGAGAAAGCCCAAAGGTGCAGACAGAGGAAAGTAATGCCCAAAGGTGCAGACAGAGGAAAGTAATGCTGGAAGAAATCCAAGGCCCGTGGGCTTATCCTGGTCCTAGATATTTTCTGTAGTAATTACACTTCGTCAAGGTAAGGAAAATATATACTCACCAAAATCAATCAGAGCATATAACAAAGTTACAAAGGTCTAGAGTAACTTGAAATAATCAATGCGAAGGAACCTAAATAAACCATCATTTGGAGTAACTTGAAAAACTCTTCCATTTGAGTAAACATGAGAAGCTTTGCTCACATCATTTGGATCTTTTCCTTATAAAAATAGAACGGTTAAATAAAGAACTACCCTCTATTAGATTACTAGTGTAATCGGACGTGTCATACACATAGTTTGTACGTTTTTTAAACGAATATCTAAATTTACCACATAATATATATACTGAAATAATATTTTCAATATAATACTTCCTAAAAGGTACTTCGCACGCTATAAACTAAATAATAAAGATTTTATGAATAAAATATGAAAAAATACTAAACATAGATGCAAAAAGAAATTATATAGAACATTGATGTTTGTAAAATTCATAAAATAATTAGATTTCATTTAAATATATAGTTGTTTAAAACTCTATTCTTTTTAATTGTGTTTTAGCTAATAAATTTACATTTGATTCATTTTTCAACTTTTTTAACAGGCCTTGTTTTTGTTTCATATATGTTATTGTAATTGAATTTAAGTTATGCAATTTAACTTAATATTGTTAGTATTTGATATCAACTTTTGTGAAGGATAATTAAGGAATTCCATGAAGTATTGAGAGCATTTTTTTGTCCAAAATTGTTACTCCCCCTCAGTCTCATTTATATATATTAAATAAGTAGCAAAATGAGTAACTACCTCCCTGCCACATAAACACACGATCGTCATGTTCTTGAAATTCAATCAACATGAAATTTATACTCATCGTATATATGTTTATACTCATCGTATATATGTTTATACTCATACGTGGGTAGTCACACTAGTAACAACCATCAACTAGGAAATCGTGGCAAATCCGTTGCTTTACCGTAAAGTAAACAGAGGATTGCAACTTAGTAGTTGCATAGATAATCCCATCACATTATTGAAATATTCTACTGAACTAGTGAACAACGTAGAAGAGCAGTTCAGTCTTAGAGACTCTGCCTAAATCTTTCAAGAAGAAAACTAACTTAAACATCATAGACTTTTTGAAAAAGACACTTAATTTGTGTTACTTGTCTTAGAATTCTTTATTTGCTCTCTTATATAGAAAATCAGATCACTAACACAAGACACATGTTGCTAACCAGATACCAACTACAACAAAAAAGCATCTTCATCAGTTGGATTAAACTATATATTCATTATCTAAAAGACACATGTTGCTAACCAGATACCAACTACAACAAAAAAGTATCTTCATCAGTTGGATTAAACTATATATTCATTATCTAAAATTTCTTCATGAGTTTGACAAAGAAAAATGAAGAAAAATGTGGAGATTAAGTGAAAATTTCTCCAGATGATTGGACGTTTGATAATATGAAGAAAGTGATAGGAGGTAGGAGGAATTCTAAACAATTTTTTTTTAATTTAATATAATTAATATCTTTATATTTCTCTTTGAGCTGAATTTTAAATATTTCAAATAATGATGAAATGTAGTCCTTTAAATTTTATTTAACTCATAATTTTCAAGATCTAAGCATAATTTGAGAAAAATAGAGATATTCTACACATGAAACTTTATTTATTATCGTTCTATTTATATCTAGTTATAGTGAATATCAAGTCAAAATATATCATAAGGAGTATGTTAATTTGTAACGTAGTATAATGATTAACTCATTAGCATAATAAGAGAGGTTGTGATTTATTGATCCAAGTCGTTAAAGTTATTTATCTATAATTCATGTCAATTCAGTAAATTATTATTATGAGCTCATTTGTAAAAAAAAAAAAAACAATCCAACAACATAAATCTCGATATTTTTTTTTTATATTCAATTCAGTATTATATTAAAGTTGTCACCCCTACACAAGTTACACAGTATAATGATCTAATTATGAATCAATCTCCATAATAAAGGATGAATACCATAGAAAAATCCGAATCTAAGTAGAAGGCCTCTCTTTGTTTTGTTAAAAAGAATGAAAGGATGAATGAAGCAATGACATAACTTGAAAATTTGTTTATGAGTTAATGATTAGGAATGATTAATATACAAAGCTAGGCGAGCGCACCTCAGGCTCAGGCTTAGCCTCCCTCTCACTTAGCCTCAACCTCAATTTCCGGATCACACAGACAGAGACACTGAACCATTGAAAGATTTCACTAAGCAAACAAACATAAGACTGCCATTGGTAGATTTGACAGAACGAAAGAGAGAAAGAAAGACGGATCTGAATTCCACTTCTTTTTTTTCTATGTCTCGAACTCCCAATCATGACTTCCAGGAATGGTGGAACAAGCAAAGAGAAAGGAACCACCATGACCTCTTCTCAGAAAAATCTGAGGACCCCACCACATCTGCTTTTCTCACCGTTGAGATCCCGACCATTGACTCTCCCCATGGTCGCACGGCGGAGAAGGATCGTTCCCGCAGTGCCCGTCAGCTCTCCTGGGTTTGCCTGTTGAGATTCCAGCAAATTGCTGGTTCTCTTACCTCTTTAAAGAATGGCATCGTTGTCCTTGTCCGCACGGCTAACCGTCGGATCGCTTCCCACGATTCCCCTGCTGATTCCGCTACTTCTCGTCTTTACCGGATAATCAAAGCATTCCTTGTTGTAGTGTTGCTCTTGCTCTGCTTCGAGCTCGTCGCATACTTCAATGGCTGGCATTTCAGCCCCCCGTCGGTGGGGTCCGCCGAGGTGCTTGGAATGGTTGAATTTGTATATGCCCATTGGCTTGAGATTCGCGCCAATTACTTGGCCCCGCCGCTTCAGAGCTTGACCAATCTATGCATTCTCTTGTTCTTAATACAGTCCGTGGATCGCATTGTATTGATGCTCGGATGCTTTTGGATTAAGTTCCGGAAGTTGAAGCCTGTGGCGTCGTTCGAGTATTCAGCCAACGATGGCAATGCGAATATAGAGGATTTTCCGATGGTGCTGGTACAGATCCCCATGTGCAATGAGAGGGAGGTAAGAAGATGTAGGTGTCCCTTAATCCCTCTGACTCTGATGCGCGTTGTTAGTTTTGCAATAGTTTTGACTTACTTATCTAGAAAAGTTCAATGCTTTGAGTTAGATCTTTTAAAATTGCTCATTATAGTTTCTAGATACTTCAATTAATGCATCACTTAGAACTAAGAGTCTTAGTTTGTATTTACTTTATCTTTGTGTCCACTTTTAAGTTTAAAGTAATCTTGGGCTGATGAATAGGAAGACTGGCCGTTGTTCAAAATGGAATTATCTAATATATTCCAAGTCCTATGCATTGGATAGATTTCCTAAATCAACTAAAAAGTTCACAGCTTCCTCTCAAGGTGCCATGGATACGGTTGAATGTTTACAAGCATGATTATAATTTTATAAAGTTTATCCAAGATTAATTAGGTTTGCAGGAGTGAGAGCCATTTTATCTTTCTCTTGCCTTTAGCACCTTGAACATGAAGTAAACTCCCCCCTATTCTTCGTTGTCCTAGCCTCACACACTGCTGCTGCCACTTTTGCCACCTAATCTCACTAACGCTGCTTGATGCATGCTTCGGTTTGGTATTAGAAAGTACGAAAATGACATGTAACCCCTCCCCTCTTTGGAGGTCAAGAGAAGCAGTTAGAGTTTCCTAGTTTTCTATGTTGGCATATTTTTATTAACCATGGTGTATGTGATCGATTCTTCTATTGTGAAATTAAGTACTATTTTATTAACCATCCTGTATCTGGGAGCTGTACAGGAATTTTAACTTCAAAAAGTTGATATTCCAATCTTCGTATGGTGTTAATCCATTTTCTTTCCATCTCTTTTGATCTTTGCTTTTGCTATGTCCTAATTACCATTGCACTGGAAGTACCAATACTATTATTTATTGGCACTCAGGTGTACCAACAATCTATCGCAGCAGTGTGTATCCAGGATTGGCCGAGGGAGAAAATGCTTGTCCAGATTCTAGATGATTCTGATGATGTTGATGTTCAACTTCTAATTAAGGCAGAAGTACAAAAATGGCAACAAAGGGGCGTTCGCATTCTGTACAGACATCGTCTTATTCGCACAGGCTATAAGGCTGGGAATCTCAAATCAGCAATGAGCTGTGATTACGTGAAAGATTATGAGTTTGTGGCAATCTTTGACGCTGATTTTCAGCCAGGACCAGACTTTTTGAAGAAAACCATTCCATATTTCAAGGTACTTGTAATATTCCTGCTGTTTTAAAAATTCTGCATACTTTCATAAGCACTTCTGCATGTTCACGCTTTTAGGACACTAGCAAAGGACATCTTTTTGTGTACACCATTGTGAGGGGGGGCGGGGGGGTGTTCTTATCCTCATGTAGTTCATTTTTTTTGCAGAATAATCTTGATCAGTAATTAACATCATAGATATTTTGAAGAAGACACTTTACGTAAACTCAGCTAAAGATATGTCATTTTGGTTTCTTCCAATCTTCCTAATCAAATGCCCAAGGAAAAGCTCTTTGTTAATAATTTATTTGATAGCCCCTCTTTTTTGTTGCGAACTCAACAGCTCATATCTTCACTAGTTATTGGTTTTATGAATTAGGTTGTGGTATTTATGTATCTTCTATAAACTTCCTGGGTAAACTCGAGTCCCTGCTGATCCCCCAACCCCGTTAGGAAATAGAAAAAAGAATAAGAATGGAAGAATAAACGTATATGAGAGCCATCATTTGAACTCACACTGGACCAATCACTCGTATTGGTATGCCTTGCGATGAGACAAATCACTCACATCTCTCGATTCGACGTCAGACGATAAACACAATACAGTAGATAGAAAGCTAATTAAATTAAAAAGAACTGTTTTTGTTAAATAAGATGATAAATCATCTTGAACAATTTCTCATAAAATTGTGCAATCAGAGAATTTGTTTACAGTGACGTGGCTTGCGTGATCCCATCCCAATTATTGCCATTCGAGTTATGGAACTTAAAAGGAAAAAAAGTACCATATCTTTCCGCTATATCCTAATTCTGAACACATATAGTATAGATAAAGGAGTTCCGGATTCTTCATTCATTAAAATATATTTTCTTCCTCATTAGGAATTTCTTCCTCAAAATTCAATATTTCTACCAAGTGGGAAAAACAAAGCTTCTTATCAAACCATGTCATGGAATAATCGAAAACGGTGTAAAGAATCAAATATTGATGGCGATATATATGTAACAATGAATGAATTTACATATTAGGAAATCCCATTTCCCCATGTTACATTGATTAATTTTGAAATTGAATTCCTTTTTAAATATAGTTGATTTTAGGAATATCTTGACATGTAGGATTTATTTTTTTAGCCTTTTTATTGACGAAGGGTTTCTAGTTTGTCTTTAAAGATTAGCTTAAGATCTGTATTTGACTATACTTTGAAAATGAAATAAATTATTTGAGATTGTTTGACTATATGTGTTCATGTCCTCCGCCCTGCGCATTCTGTCCTTCCTTTTTTCTTTGCATTCTCGCATCAATGGACGACCTCAGGAAATTGATTTTATGTTTTCTCTATGAAAGGGAAATGATGATCTAGCATTAGTCCAGACAAGATGGGCCTTTGTAAATAAGGATGAGAATTTACTCACCAGACTGCAGAACATAAATTTGTCATTCCACTTTGAGGTTGAACAACAAGTCAATGGCATATTTCTCAACTTTTTTGGTTTTAATGGAACTGCTGGTGTGTGGAGAATTAAAGCTCTTGAAGATTGTGGGGGCTGGTTGGAAAGAACAACTGTTGAGGATATGGATATTGCTGTTCGTGCTCATCTTTGTGGGTGGAAGTTCATTTATCTAAATGATGTGAAGGTTTGTGATGAATTCTATTATGAAGATTTCTTGTGGTTAATAGTTAATGATGATAGTGTCGTCTAATTTTAAAAGTTTGCAGAGCCTTTGTGAACTTCCAGAGTCCTATGAGGCATACAAGAAACAGCAACACCGCTGGCATTCTGGGCCAATGCAGTTATTTCGTCTGTGCTTTTTTGACGTACTCCATTCAAAGGTATATAACTTTTTTTATTGCTATATTATTCGCTGGGTTTAAATTCTGCCAAATAAACTTAATGACGGTATAACTGAACCGACTCGGACCCTTGAAAGAATTAAGGATGTTAAAACAGATCTGAAATGAATTATTGCATGAGGAGAGATAGGATCATCAATCATGTAATCAACTTAATGACTGCAATGCCATGTTTGGGTTGAATATGGGTCAGCAGTCTTGATCTTTCCCACAATCATGTTGAGAATTGGAACCAGACTGAGTGAAGAGGCAACTTGGTATCGAGACAGTTAAACATACCATACAGGGTTACTGATCGACATATCATAGTATGATGATCATACAAAAGGGTCGCTGATATATAAGAACATACCACACAGGGCTATTGCTCTACCATTTGTGTCCAAATTTCCTAAAACAACCATGAGAGAAGTAGGCCATAGAATTTTGCCCATTCCTCTAGAGAGAAAACTCATGTTTTTTCCATTATAGCTTGAGGATTAGAAGGCAGTCCAGGATAAGCTATGAACAAATATCCACCAAAGAAACTAGGTATAGGGACAGTGCTGGAAGAGGATGATCAAATCCTCCTTGTCCTCGAGCAGAGGATACATCTATTTGGTAGGAGACTTGTGGGATGTCTCTTCTGAGGGCTGTAGCTTGATGGCACACACGTAGCTTTTCAATTGAACATCTTGCAAAGATGTTTTCCATTATGAGATGTAACCTGTGGTTCATTTGATCAAACTTCCACATCTAAGTCAATGGATTAGCCATGCGAATTCATAATGAAAGAGAACTTTTGACTTTAAGCCGTCAGATATATTACTATAGCTGTCTCACAGTAGGAGTTTCTTTCTTTACTTTATACTCTTATTTTGTTTATTTCACCAGTCCACTACTGCTTTGTGATTTCCGCTTCTAAAGTTAGCACATGAAAGTCATTTTATGCAAGCATCACATCCCTTGCAGGCACAGTAATTAGAAATTGATTATCTGAACTGTATACAACATAAGCATGCATCTTCTAATCTTACGTATGGGCGGGCATTCATTGTTGAAATGTTAATACTTCTATCTCGTTTCCAGATGAGTTGGGTGAAGAAAGCCAATTTGATATTTCTCTTTTTCCTCCTACGAAAGCTCATCCTCCCCTTTTATTCCTTCACCCTGTTTTGCATCATTCTCCCACTGACCATGTTTCTTCCAGAAGCTCAGCTCCCTGCCTGGGTTGTTTGCTATGTACCCGGAATCATGTCAATCTTAAATATTCTTCCATCACCAAGATCATTCCCATTTATAGTCCCCTACCTTCTGTTTGAAAACACCATGTCTGTGACCAAATTCAATGCCATGATATCAGGATTGTTTCGTTTTGGAAGTTCTTATGAATGGATAGTTACAAAGAAGTTGGGAAGATCATCAGAGACAGATCTAGTTGCCTTTGAAAAGGAATCTGTAACAATAGCAGAAACTACTAGTCTTCATCGATCCTCCTCAGACTCGGGTCTTCAGGAGCTAAGCAAGCTAGAAACGTCCAAGAAAATCGGTAAAACCAAAAGAAACCGTTTGTACAGGAAGGAACTCGCTCTTGCGTTTATTTTGTTAACTGCTTCAGTGAGAAGTTTGTTATCTGCTCAAGGAATTCACTTCTACTTTCTTCTATTTCAAGGGATCACTTTTCTAGTTGTTGGTCTTGATTTGATTGGAGAGCAGGTTAGTTAATTCTAGTAATTGTTTTCTCGTATACCGTGATATACCCTGTATAGGACACAGGTTCCATAGACCAGCATGTTAAAACTCCTTTCGAATGTGCTGAGTTAGAGAGCCTTGGTATTTCAGTCCTGCATTTTGTGTCATGGCAGACGTGTTTACTCGCGTTAAGTATCATGTGTAGTTGTGAAGCAGCTGCTAATAAGTTATGAAAGGCTGTTCAGAAGTTAAATAGGAGAGAGCTTACAATTTTTACTCTGAATGTTTGTTTGTTTGTTTGTCTGATACAACTGTACTAGCTGCTAGCTGGTGCTGCAGCAGAGACTCTTAGATTGTTTAGACTTATTAATTCTTTATTTTTGATACTGACTACTTGTGTATGATCAAAATATTTGATAATATTTAAGTATTGAAATTCATTATTTTCTCAGATACGTTTACGACTTCATCAAAGCATCGATAGAAATAGTTGCGTAATTTTGTAGATGTTACCTCTGTTTTCATACCATTATCAGCATACTAGTTCCATGGACACCCTTAAAAATCACAGCTTCGACACTAAGTTCAATTGTGTACAATAATTATATAACCATTTTGTGTCCTAAATACAAAACAGTCAATTTGGTGATGTCCTAAATATCTGATTTGAAGTGGAAAATGTGTTTAACGAGATCTTATTAATCAAACTCTTAATGCAATAATTATATAACCATTTTGTGTCCTAAATACAAAACAGTCAATTTGGTGATGTCCTAAATATCTGATTTGAAGTGGAAAATGTGTTTAACGAGATCTTATTAATCAAACTCTTAATGCAAAATGAAAAAAAAAGGTGAAAAACAAAAGAAAATACCAAAATAGTATCAAATACAGGTAAGAGTAACTGTTCTCTTGAGAAGCAATTCTAATTTAAAAGGTTAATAATTTCCACAAAGCGGTGGCTCGACTGTTATGAACGGTCTCAATTTTGTAAAGATCCGTAGTTTGTTCACTATTCTCCATTGACATCATTATCAAAATAAAGAAGACAATAAGAAGAATCGGAATCAGGTTAAGCTTCCAAGCTATCATGGTAAGTCTATTCTGCTAATTTTGTTGAAATGAGAGTTTGTGTCGAACAATATCATCTCATGATCGTGCTAAAAGAAGAGTTGATGAAGAATTCTTCAGCATAATGATGTTAACTAAACTACTTTAGTATTCGTAGCGAACTTGTTAAGTACATACATTCGTGGTCAGCCTCCAACACACTGATGTTAACCAAACTCCTTTTCAATTGGAATCTCGACTACCCATCAGGCGACCCATTTTCAAGACATGCATAGTAATCGAACCAAAAGTTTGTGAAACAAATTGATCTGATTGATAATTTGTGAAGTTGGAGACGCAACCATCAACAAGAAAACTGATCTGATTGATAACTTGAGAGAGAGAGAGAGAGAGAGAGAGAGAGAGAGAGACCAACAGTTCTCTATTCTTATAAAAAAATTATAAGGCAAAACTGTCAAAAATGTTCACACTAATTCTGTATCAACTGACTGAACTCATCAACTCATCTCATACAACGTGTTCCATCAGTCCCTCCAACGAATGTCGAGTAAAGGAACTAGTGGGAGAACAACTAAAACCCAAATAGGCCACATTATAAGCCGAGAAACAATACTTGTTAAGCAGTAGCACCTACACTGCCCTTGCCTTTTTTCCTCTGGAGTTTCTTCAAATAGAACTCAAGCTCTTTCCCCTCTAATATATATATATACCTATCAATAAGGTTTCATACAGACAACAAACATTAATCTACTTTTCATACTTGAGATAAAAGGCTGGGTAACACAAGTAGAGTATTGCACTTTTATCCTTACCCATCAGCTCTGCCACATTGACCAGGGCGGGAAGAAATGCAAGCCAACAACCTACCAGCACCAAACTGCTCTTCAATATGGGCATCAAGCTTGCGGTCCTTCTGACGATTCTCTAGCTTCCTCAAAACATGGTTGCTCTTCTTTGTTTCCACTACGGTTCCTTCTTCTTCCTGTCATTTTCACTCAAATTATCCACCATGCAGGCACACTTGCCTTTAAAATAATTAAATGAATAAGACATTTAAACAGTAAAGCTGTTAATTCTAAATTACTACAATTTAGCCAAAACCAGAAACACTTGGTAAATTAACAGAAAAAACAATGAGATCGTCATGAACCAGTACCAACCTAATAAAAAAAACGAGGACTATGAAGCTAGAAATTACCTCAGTTGTTTCCTTCTTAGAAGCAGTCTTCTTCTTCCTACCAATGTCAACAACATAACGCTGAAGATACCATTGTTCAAATGGAGCAGCATCCACCTGAACAATTGTTAGAGGCATTATAAACCACATCAAGTACACGGGTATTGCGGGTAACAGCTTCACTACCCCATGAGAAGTTCCCCGCATCCAGTCTCAACACGAATTCTCCTGACCGTCTTATTACTTGATAGTTTAGTATTTGCAGAGTGACGCGACCAAGCTCATACCTTTACAAACCAAGATAGCATGATGTATAAGGGAAAAAATACCAAATCTTTGGCATATAGTTCTACAACTTTTTGTCAAAGACAACCATTTAAAATTTCAAATATTACCTTACACATTGAAATTTTTACACGCTAGAAAATCACATTTCTGAAGGGTTGAAGTTATTGTATCTATCTTCTTCTAAATTCTAATGGCTTTTAATTGTTGTATAATGCTAAAAACGGAGCTAGTCTCACCACTGAAATATTTCCCTCTGTTTCTCTCCCCCACATACCCATCACAAATAAAGAAACCGAGACCAAATTTAATCAGTCAAGATCCTATTAGAGAGGCAACCACCAATTCTGACTGTAACTTTCTCTGTCTTCCTCTTCCCCGAATACATAATAAACAGACAAAAGCCTTCAAATTTCAACATCAGATCAATAGACTGAGAAAAAAACATGAAGTGAAGGAACGTGAAGAAAAAGAAAGTCACATCAAAGTGGTGGATAATTCTCATAAAAAATCACTATACGTTGAGGAGAGAAATAAACTAATTTGTTCTCAGTTTCTTTGTATGCGGAGGACATAAATTAGGAGAAATATATGGAAGAGTGGATCTGCATGGTAAAGGGAAAGTGAAAAAACAAAGAATTTGACGGTTTGAGTGAGGGAGATCCTAGAAAGTGCATGGATTAAATTGATCCTTATAAAGTATAGAAGTTTATATCATAAAATTCTAAATTTTTAACCAGTTGAGTGCATGTCTGCCATCTACATTTTTCTCTAACTACATATTCAATTTCCATTCTTAATGACATTTTACTCTTGGGAGTTCAATGGCTGTTATTGCTATTAATTTAACAAACAAAATAATACATTAATTTGAAACATCATAATATGGCGATCATTGGTTTACTAAAGCTCATCAGATATCAAATTGGCACATGTACATGTACATGTTTGGTAAGATTTTTTTTCTATTAAAAGAAAAAGAAAAAAACACTACCACTGCATTGGTTTACTAAAGCTCATCTCACTATCTGGCTAACAGAATGCATTTAACAATCTCACTGGGGATAGAAAAAATCCACCTTCAAAATCACATATTATGTCCAACTATCAGCAACCAAAGAAAGTAACCCATTACAGATTGTTCTTTTAGAACGAAATAAACTGCCCCTTTGATTAAAATTTCAGCAGATTTGCTCATGCGTTGCCTATATATGCTCACGGCTCAGCTTCCTTTGCTGCCAGTTTCTGCAGTTAAACCATTGCAATCATCACTTCAGAATCATATAATCGTCTATAATCGACAAATTCTCGGTTAACAAATTCTTACATTTGGTCACCCGGGAATCTAACTAGGTCAGCTTGGCAAACATATTCCCATAAAATTTGGCCTCCTTCTTGTTATACTCCTTTATCTTCTCCTTCAAAGTCTTGTATTCCAATTTCACATCCCTAGATTCAACATGAAGAAAATTAATACGAACCAAAGTAGTATTTTAACTATTATTATCTTGAAATTCAGAAATATGTAATTCACGAAGGGGAGATTCCTACCGATTGTCTGGATCAATCTCCAACGCTTTCTTAATATCGAACTCTGCCAAGTCCAAGTCTGCTAAATGGATGTATGCCTGAGCCCTTCTATAAAGAGCCTTCACATTTCTACTTTCTGATTCTAAAACCTGTATGACTAACATAAGCTCACTGGAAGAAGAATATGAGAACAGAGAGCTTGAATATATAGTAACAATGAAGGTGTACCTTTGTGCACAATTTCTCTGCCTCCTTGTACTCTTTTAACTTCAACTTGCAAGCTCCGTTGTTCAGATTGCAAGCAACTTTCAATGACTTGGCCTGCTTTTTCTCTTCCTCACTAAAAGAAGAATCATATTCGATGAACTTCACAGCCTATGATAACAAGATTCGATAGGGTTATTACAAAACCTGAGAGAATCCAAATACGAATTCATAATATTTTTCTACAGTATATGCTGAATCACTTACTAACATTTGTCCATAATTTTAAAAGTACATAATATAACATATTATCAGGAGAGGGACTTGAGTAGGCAGAGAAGCTCCATCATCTAGGCCTATAAACTATGTGCAGTCTTTGTTGTATACAAATAAACAAAAAATTCATGGTTGGTTTACTTTAACAACGTTGAGAAGTGCTGGAAAGAAAGGGAAAATCAGAAGGCAAGAAGATGAGCAGTAAAAATCACAGCACCAACTAGACATTTTGCATCTACACTGAATAACGAATAATCAGATTGCTTGGACATTCGGTAAGAAATGATCTTCTTGGTACTTTAATGCACTGAGTTAAACCTCCAGACACTCGATAAGGAAGAAGTTTGAACGATCTCTCTCGGAGATTAACTTTTTTACAACGCTATTAATGAAGTCATCCAAAAAATGATGTTAACTATCAAGCCACAGCAATTTTTAGTTACCTAAACAATGCAGGAAGAGTATTGCAAATTCATCGTGGTGTAACAGTAGAAAGTAACTACCTTTTCATATTTCTTGGAAGCTCTGGCATATTTACCAGCCTTAAATAACAGATTCCCTTCTTCTTTCCTTTTCCCAGCAGCTTCAATCTTTTCCTGGGTATTCATGTCCCATGATTCCTTCTCCTGTAAAAAACAATAGTTCCAACATAGGTTCCAACAGAATAAACAGAGGACAAAAAATCTAAGCCATGCACCATTATCCGACCTTGACAAAGGACACCAGCTCAAGCTCATAGTAAACAATCGAGTTAGGAGGAACAACAGCCAACTCCTGATGCGATTCAGATGAGCCAAAGGCATATTTTGGTGCAATAGTCACCAGTGCTACCTCACCCTTCTTCATTGTCATCACAGCTCTATCAAGTCCATCGATCACTTGCTCTTTACAAGATAAAAAACGGTTAGTTGGTGTCAAGACAAAGGAAAAAAAAACAATTTACAACTAAAATCTACCATCATCTGTCTTGAACTCAAATAAGTCCTCTTCATCACCATGTCCCTTCTTCAAGAATACAGTTCCATCTTGCAGTTTTCCAATCAACTTCACTGAAAAGGAAACATAGATACCACCATAATGTAAGTTGTAAGAGATAGGTGTAGTACCAAGTCCATGTCTGTTGCACAAAACAATACTAACATTTGACAAGAGCTCCATCATTTGGCCGTTCGTATCCCTCCCCTTCCTTGAGGATTTTCTTGATAACCTTCTTGTCATCGGTAACTTCCGAAACAGTCTTCCATGAATTCAACTCTAAAGTGATCTGGAGAGTTGCATTGGGGGGAACTGCACCTTCATCACCTGAGGCCAGCTTACCTTTCTCTCCAAACCCATCTACAACAAAGAAGTAGAAATTTAATCAGCAAAGCAGCATTCTTAATTGATAACATGAGACCTGCGGGTAGAAACTCACATTGAGGCTTCACCGTCAAGAGCACTTTCTCTCCCTTCTTCATCGTCTTAACAGCCTTCGTTAACGCAGGGCAAAAATAACCTGTGGCAGAACACCTCTGTTAGGAGGAGACATTAAAAATTAAGATCTTCCACAGAATCATTGCCTTGTTATCTTGAACAAGTAGTGCGCTTACCCTCTCTAACAGTGAACTCCACTCCATCAGACTTTGCAATAAGAGTTCCATCCTCAAGCTGAGCCTCAAACTTAACTGCATAAATGAAGGAAATGGAATTGATTCGTTATTGCTAAAACAACTATGGGCAGACATTCAACCGACGCAAAAAAAATATCTACTTACCAAATACTTCGTCAAGGTCTTTTGGGTTCTCCCATTTCTCTCCTTCGACAAGAATCTTCTTAAATATGCCACCGTCCTTGCATATGTCCTTCACACTAGTCCAAGAGAGCAATTCAACGTCAAATTGCAGCGTGGCACTTGGAGGAATTGTTGGAGGCGAACCAGATTCACCATAAGCTAGCTCGGGAGGAATGGTAAAAAGAGCATTTTCGTGTTTTTTCATTGTTTTAATACCCAGGTCCCATCCTTTGATCACTTTACCTGCAGCATGAGAATTAATAGCGGCACACAGGAGAATCAGAGTCCATGTACTCGTTCCTCCTGAACTACATTCTCCATCACAAGCACGTGATCAAGATCGACAGACAACTTTCGTATAAAGTATGTAACATTGTCAAGTCCTGGAAGTATCTTCTTATCCTTCCCAAGCAAAGAAAAACATCCCATTTTAATTACTGCTGCCTTCAAAGCTTTACGATAACTAAAATTTTACTCTCCGGTGACAATAGACAACTGCTATCCATCACAAAAAAAAAAAGCGAAGTGTTTTATTTCACTCTTTAGTAAGTGAGAGTTTGGAAAAAGAACTGGTGACAATAGGCAACTGCCGTGTTTGGAAAAAGAACTCCAACTGATGTTTTTATTAAGGAGGACGAGATAGAAAACCGTGCATAGTGCAAACCCTCCCCTCTCCTCCTGAACCGGCCATTTCATATTGATATGAAAGACCGAAATGAGCACAACCGTAAGCATGCAATGGTAATGCCTAATATGCAGGACGAAGTTATGATCTTTCTATCTCCAATACCTTCACCATATTCACCAAGAGAGCTCATAATATTCATTGTCATCTGATCCGATAAATGCACGACCCCGCCCCAACCAAAAATAACTCAAAACAATATATAAAGACGATACCACCAGAGAAACAAATGCGCGATCGAGTAGGGGGATCCCTCACCTTGGCCAAGCGTGAACTTGAAGGGCGTCCCGCTATCGCGGCTCGAGTCGAACTTAGTACCGTCGAGCAAAGTCCCCGTATAATGAACTGCAGAAAAATAACACGTTAAAGCACCAAAAGAGAAAACGAGAAAAATAAGCAGAATTCGGTGATGGTCACAGCAAGCACCTTCAACCTCGTCGCCATTGTCAGGCGTGTCCCAGCCTTCACCTTCCTTCAGAAGCTTCTTCTTCAAACCCTCCTTACCGATCTCTTTCTCCTCCCCAACCTTAAGAACCGGGCTGGCATCCGGAAGATCCAAGTCGTCGTTCATTTCTTCCGGAACGGGAATATCGAAGTCCTCATCCATCTGACTGGAATAAATCACACCTAGAGTAGAGAGATAAGCTTGAAAATGCAAAAAATTGAGAGAGAAGATTGGTATCGTCAATCAGCGGAATTGTTGGATGTGAGAGCTGAGAGAGGCTTTTATTGGGTGAAGATGAGAAGACCTTGGGTTCTAGAGAGTTCTACAGAAGGGTTTAGAGAAAGCAATGGTCAGGATGCTTCTAGAGATATAGAATCTCGTGAGGTGATTTATTTTTATTTTTTTCCAAAGTTACTTTATATATTATAAAGATAGATTTAAATTCATAATTTTAAAATATAAATATAAGATTTATTCATTGTTCAATCATCTACCTGTTTTTAATCCACAAATCATTTTTACGAACGGTCAGAATTTCTTTGAATATGTCCTTGAATTCATTCGAGACGTAAGTAAAACTCTGATCGGAGAAGAATATGGTCAATGAGTTCCTTTTATTGGAACTATGTTCTTATTTATTTTTGTTTCGAATTGATCCGGGGCTCTTTTACCTTGAAAAATAATACAGTTACCTCACGGAGAGTTAACCGCACCTACAAATTATATAAATACTACCGTTGCTTTAGCTTGGTGCCCTCAATCGCTCAATACCTATGCACTCTTGTGCTTGAAAATAACTATTTATAGTTATCGAAATTTCATGACTTAATTATTTAAAGAAAATGATTGAAAATACTATTTATAGCGTGCATATTTTAAAATAGAATCTGTAGTCCAATTATAAGTCTATAATTGGTTAAAATGCAAATCAGAAAAAAATTGTGTCATTTTTTTCAGAGTTAACTTAAGCGTACTTCTATTAATTCTACCAGATTGATTAATGTATCTTATCCTCAAAAAATTTCTATTATGAACTAAAATAAGTCATTGGTTTTAACAACATAGCCGTGGCCTAAACAATTGAACACAAGAAAATTCAAATTTTAGATAAAATAATGAAACAAATTATAGTTAGACTAATCCGACTAACTAAGGTCTCCACCAATTCAGCCATCATCTAAGTCTGAAGTAGTATAATATGAGTAACTCCTAAATGATATAATAGCGTTGAAAGAAAATAATCACACGTCAATTAAGAATACATTTTAAGTTAACATATACTTAAGATAACGTTGAAATCATGAGTTAATTTTTTTAATATAAATTGGGCCTCAAAAATCAAACAGTAGCTGATAGGCTAATAAATATACCTCCTACCCATCTGTCTCCACATTTTGTGCTATTTCTTTAAAATAGGTTTTGTTGATGAGTTCAGTTTGGGGAATAAGATAAAACAAATGAATAACTTCCCTTTTGAGTCGACAAGTAAGATTGTTATTGCTTTCTGTGGACTATTAAGAGCCAGAGGTAAGTTGAGAGCTCAAATTTTATGTATTCTAAATAATATCCACCGTTCACTGAGTTTAGATACCGACTTTGTTTTCCTTAATATCCCTCAACTTTTTTTCTCTCCACTAATTTTTATAAATTCAAACACAGCATCAATCGTTCAAAAACCATATAACATTTGTTCAAACAAATACCAAACTCAAAAGCTTGTCGAGTATGATTGCAATCAAAGACGACTACTAAAGATCAATGGACTATAAGAGCAGATCATGTCATAGTCAGGAATTGTTATTCAACCTATAGCTCACTGTCATCTGATTTTCCTCCACTTGATTTCCCATTAACTGCTACAAGCTCAGTGTCAAATATGAGTGTTGCACCACCTGCATCATAATTTCAGCATTCCATTATTATGTCTGCTTTTTATATCGACATCTTCCGCACAAAGACGAGTCATTTTCAGGCACAACCAGAGCAATTTTTTCAATCATCAAAGAGATAACAGACAGATATATCACTTCTGTTCACATTCCTGATCAATGGAAATGATTATAATCAATACCTGGGATTTTAGGTGGAGAACCTTGATCTCCATAACCGAGCTTTGAAGGTATTTTCAGTTTCCGTTTCTCACCAACGCACATCCCCAACAACCCCTGGTCCCATCCTGCAGATAAAGTATTTTTCAAAGCATCAATATGCACGGTATCATTTAACAATCTAACGAACTATTTGAAGGATCTTTCTTTTAAACTAAACAATCTAACGAACTTATTTATCTCTTGAAACAAAAATCTCCCTCGTAGAGGGGAAAAAGAGTTCTCACTCATGAATAAAGAACCGTTACAGAAATGAAAATGCCAACCATCTAAATCATAGATTAGGAGTGCGAGGAAAACTAAAGCGTAGACACCAAACATATTTAACAACCCCGAAAAAAATGCCAAAAAATAGGAAAATGATTTTCATTCCATGTGCTTACAAAACTTGATCTTGGTGGTTTGAAGTTCTAAACTTGGTGTTTAAAGTCAAACTCCCCCCCACCGCCTGCCCCCACCCCGAACCTCTCACACAAAAATAATATAGAGTAAATATATAGACGAGGGCATACTTCTAAACACACTTAGACAACGAAAGATTTACAAACTTTGTGATCAAAGAAAAACACAATACAAATCATCTACGGAGATGAAGGACAAGGTCATTAAGACATAGAATAGAACTAAACATGTAGTGAAGCTCGCGGGTCACGATATTATACCTAATGTGAAGTACTAGAACACATATACTCCGTGGGAAAAGATACAGCCATATAACGATCAACTTAACCCAGCATAAATTTATTGACTAGCGACCCAGGGCAAGCAAAAAAAAATATTAACTTACGTTTTTTCTTTACAGGAAATTTATTGAATACTTAAAGTTTAAGTATTAAAGATGATGATCGTATTTAGTAATGTTACCAGAATAGAGAGTAATGTCACATTTAGAAGAAAAATTAAGACCTACTGGACATAAACTTCCAGTATATAATTGATGGTTATAAAAACGTATGCAAGCTCAAGAGCATAAATTATGTACACAACAGTATCAAATTGAAAAGGATTACAAGAAAAGGAAAAAAGGGGGAGGGGGGAACGAGGATAATAAAGCCAACCTAGCACTAAAGAGAAGTAGAAAACACCCAGGAAGCTATACAAAAACTTCAAAATCAGTGAGAATAAAAACAAAGCAAAATCCCATGAAAATGTTCAGCTAAAGGACGCTAGTGAGAAGCTAAAAGTTACACTCTAGACCAAATGAAATCCCACGAGAAGCTCCCGAGGTAAACTATCATGACCCCTGGTATCTATATTAAAACTAAAGATAGTCAAAAAGGAGTTCACAGAATTAGAACGCAGCAGTATGCATCATACCTTTGATTACTTGACCGCTACCAAGCTCAAACTCAATCGGGTCACCCCTTTCAAAACTAGAATCAAATACAGTGCCATCTGTAAGTTTTCCCTGACAACCAGTAACGACAAATCATTAGTCTAGGAAATGTGACAAAGTGAAACTCATTAGGATAATCTATATTTGCAATGGGCACATGTTCAAACAGACATAGACACACATGAAGTTACGGTAGATGCAACACCTTCCTCTCTCAATATTAAGCAATGTTCTTTTTCTGTTCGAAGTTGGAAGTGTTTGAAAATGGTACATAGTCTAGGAAAATACTGTCAAATGCCTTGTTAAGCCGTAATTAGCATTCACAACAGTGAACAGGGCAAATCCATGTGTTGATTGATGTCCAACACGCTCGACAAATTAACGAGTAATTTCAAAAACAAAATGAACTAGGACCAAAACAACAGAATCCAGGAAACTCAAGTTGGTCAGCTAACACAACAACACCCATCATAAAAGGTATGATTCATAAAAATTAGCAACTGAACCTACCCGATAATGGACCTTGACTTTATCACCTTTATGGGCCTGAATATCACATGATTTTGGCCTACCCTGCAAAAATAGAAGAAATATCCAGCTTATGAATATGCAAGTATCTAGAAATACTATTCATATAAAAAAAGCTTTCAGATAATTAAAAACAAGATATATTTGTTGGCATCAAACTTCAAGGTTCCAAAATCTTTAAGACGGGTTCACAAAATTATCACATTGAATACTACATGCGAATGTCGAGGCCATATTATACCCCCCTTTAATTTTATAATTTCTTCCTATTATACCTATTGATTAGTATAAAATTTGTCAAATTACTAAAGTACATAGTACTTACTCCTTCAAATTTGTAAATAACCAAATTGTGTACAATTCAGCCCATTCTAATTTGTAAACTACCAAATTTTATACCGTTAACCTTATTTGACTATCAGTTTCCTAGAAATAACCTTAAATTTAAAAGTAATGAATATGATCGAACGATAACATTTTTCCTAATTTTGTACAGGGCTTTGGAGAAAAATTTTGTCCCCCTCTAAAAAAAATCTAGTCTCGCCCCTAACAAGCCTAGCAGGGTAGCTTCAATAAATTACGATGTCTACCCCCATTTTAAAATTATAGTGATAAACAAAATAAAATGTATCTACAGAGTAGTCGTAAGAGAACATTACCGTGACACCAATCTGCAACTCAGTTACATCGCCAGATTTCATCGCAGAAACTGATCCAAAACAAAACCAAGAAGAAAAGAATCATAATTGAAGACCACAACAATGGAATTGTTATTCTTCACATACAAAATGTAAAACGATAAACATCTCTCTGTAGGACGATCAGATTTAGATCTGTATCCAATTCCCCATAAAACATCCGGAAAAAAAAGAGGAGAGTGAAGCAGTAGAAAGGAATAATACCTAAATGTGAAACGAACAACAAGAAGAAAATGGGAACAGCCTTAAATGCTCGCTCTAACCTCATCATCTTCCTCCCTCCAATCTCTCTCGCTCTCACTGAAAGAAATGCCTGTTTTTGTTACTTCGATGCAATTTTCCGTGTTTATAACGGGGAGGGGATCCACGTCAAAACACACTATTATTGGTGTTACGTGTCATGATAAACCAATAAGTTTAACACACGTGGAATGTAAGCACATCAACGAATCAAGCTCATTTTAAGGAGGGGTCATTCTGGTGGGTGTATGACAAATTGAGTTGTCGTAGTTAGTTAAGTTTACACACGCTTATATTTTAAAAGTCGTGAATTTGAGTCATATTCTTTATCTCTATTAAAATTTGTGTTATAATTTTGACCAAAAAAAATTCTAGTGGGACGTATGATACTGGAGATTTATTTACCTTTGGATCACTCTATGTGATCGTTTGATATAAGATTATGAGTAAATGATTTCTGAAATAAGATTGCTGAAATATGATTGTGAAAATTTATATGCCTGAAAAGTTAAGATTACTTTGTTTATTAACACTTGGGAATGTTCTGATTTAATGGTGAGAGTGTTAGATTACTTTGTTTGTTTTGATGGAATAGTTAAGTGGATGTTTTAGACATTATTGCCAAATTACAATTTTACCTTTGAACTAAAATATGCTTATGAATAATAATTACTTAAATTTATAATAAGATGCCCAACATAAGTAATAACAAACATATAGATTTTACTCATGGATTTTTTCGTATATACTTATTAATTTTTCGATCAAACCATTATATATATGATACCTTGTGTAGATTTTCACCAAATATTGTCCATACAATTAAATTAATACCGCTCCAAGCGTATTAATGTGGTATAAAATTTACAGTATAAGATAATAATTTTTATAAGAAAATCACCCATGATTTTCAACTCAATAATCAATATTATAGTACTAAAATAAATTTCTATCAAATATCAATCATGATAATAAGTAAAATTCAATTTATAGTTAGTCTAATATCAAAGCATGTAAACATAATATATTTTATAAAATATGCAAAAGTTATCCCTCCAAGTAGTCCAACTATTTGACGGTTTCAACATAGGTTACATGTTGGCTCTCAACAAATTGTTCATCAACATAGTCATTTTGTAACTCAAAAGGATCCGTAGACATTTCACGTAAAATCAAATTATGAAAAAGGCAACATGTCATAATGGTCCTACATTGAATTTTAATGGGGTAATAAGACCATTATGGCATGTTGCCGAGGAATGCCTCATATTGAAGAATTCTTCAGGAGTAGTTGGTTGATGTCATTCCCTTCAATCATTCAAATGGTATCGTCACCCCCTGTATGGTGCCAAGAAACCTTCACCAGTGGCATGTCCAGCATCACATAAGTAGTAATATCTTATTATCGGGGCAACTGATTAGGGTCATATACAGTTAAGAAAATAAAACAAGTCAATCTCTTGCTGACGTTAACAATTACCTTGGGGTACCTTAAACCCATTTGTTCTAGATAAAGCATCACGAAGAACTGAAAGAGTTATACCTTATTGTAAACAAAATCAACCTAGAAGCTAACTTGAGCTATCTAGTAAGAATCAGAAGACAACAACGGAGCTATACCTTACGCCTACATATATAGCAGAGAAATTAACATCTTTGACCAAATGACAAATATGTGAATAATGTATTAATCACATCCATTGATGTTTGGTCTCTAACAGATAACAAATTTCATATGATGTTTGATCTCTAACAGATAACTAGAGGTGTTCAATATGTCTTGCCTCTCCCTCTTCCTTAGCCTAGTCCCTCTCCCTCAGATCAGACCATCTCCCTCAACTCAGTTTATCTCCCTCAGTAGTCAGTCCCCATCATCTCTACCTCTCCCACATCTCAATCCCTCTCCATTTCCCTTAGCTCAGTCCATCTCCATCTCCCTCAGGTCAGTACATCCTCCTATGAGTCCCTCTTCCTCTCCCTCAGCTCAGTCCATCCTCCTCTCCCCTCATCCCAATCCATCATCCTCTCCCTCAGCTAAGTCCATCCTCATATCGTCTCTCCCTCTACCTCAGCTAAGCTCATCCTCCTATCGCCTCACCCTCTCCCTCAGCTCAGTTCATCCTCCTTTTGCCTCTCCCTCTCCCTCAGCTCAGTCCATCCTCCTCTCGCCTCTCCCTCTCCTTCAAATTGAGCTACAACTTCTATAATATAGCAATATCTTCAACTAACTTATAGCAATTTGACATGAAACAAAATATATACAAAATCTTCCTAGAGCTCCAACGCCTAAAAGAGAAACTTCTTCTGACTGTCAATACGAATTTATTGCTCAATCTTTAAGATCGAGTTTATTCATCTGGAATGAAAAATCAAACCTCACATCAACAGAACCAGAGCTCTCTCCTCTCTCTTTTTCATTGAGGACAGTTTTACTCCTTTTTGAAAGCTACCCAGTCGCAGCCCTAGATCTATTGGCAATAAATCCTAATTTCAGAAATTAACTAGGTTTAAATTGGAAAAAGTTGAGAGGAGAAGAAGAACGCTTCCCACAAAGCTCTGCAAAAACTCGCTTCGAGTTTTTGGCCTATACAAAAAATGGAGAAGATGAACAATGGTAGAACACAGAAAGGAAGAGAGAGAGAGAGAGAGAGAGAGAGAGAGAGAGAGAGATTACCATGGGTCGCTGCTCGTGAGTGAGAGGGAGAGGGAGAAGGAGAAAGCAGACATGTACAGAACGAGAAGCCTTCGTGAGAGAGCTTACATAGGTCACTACTCGTGAGTGAGTGGGAGAGGGAGAAGGCAGACGCGAACATAATACCCGGAATGGATATACCCCTTGATTTAGAGGGGTATCAAGATACACTCAATGGATAGTATCTTTACATTCTAGGAATATTGAAGCACCCAAAAAATTTGAACCAAACAAAGCAATATCATACTTGCCATCACTTTCCAGGCATATTGTCTGATATCACCTTATACCAAACGGCCCCTATATAGGATCCATTTGAGATGATCATAGGGTAGTACCAATAAATCTCATGTATCATAGAACTTTCCTTAAATGAACAGTGTTATTCAACCACCTAGCGCCAGTCATTTGGCATACTAGGATTGGTTGTATATATCAGGTTGTGGAAGTATTGGTTGTCACGTTTATTGTGTTAGGTACACGTAGGGGTGCGTAACTAGGCCGGGCTGGGCCTTTCCAGGCAGTTCGCGGGCTGGTTCCGGGCCGGGCCTCCTGAAATTTAGGGCACCCCGGAATGAACCGTTGAACCGACCCGTGAAGTCACGGGTCAGGCCGGTTTGTGAGCCGGGCCAATTATTTAACCGGCCTAGCCCGTTCCCCCTCCCTTTAATGTGTTTTAATTCTAAAAAATGTAGATGGGAAGAGTTAAACCTTGGTGGAAAACAGATGAAGTGTAGGGATTACCACTAAGCTATATGGAAGTCATGTTACTTTTTATAATTATTTTATTTTATTACTTTAAAATCTCAATAGAAAAACTTGTAATGATAAGTAAAATAATTATTTTATTTATTAAATTATTAAACTAGTGATATTTATATTCACGTAAAATCTAAAAATATAATAAATAATTAATAACTAAATTATAATTTATGTTCGTTAACAGAACAAAATATATTGGGAATATTAAACCAATTTTTTTTAAAGTTTTCATGAATCCAACTTTTTCATTGAATAAAATATTTATTTAAATAAAAAAATATAATTTTTTATTTAATTAAATACGTTTATCTCAAAAGTATATTATATGAAGTTTCGATAAAATGTGTTAAAAGACAATAAGAATATATTTTAAATAATTAATTTAATAAAAATTGTCTTGGTCTATTGATAAAGAGTGTGATTTATAAGGAATATGTCAAATGTTCAAATTTTGCTACATGCATAATTGTTCAATTTTTAGACACAAAAATGGATTCACAGGCCCGGCCCGTTGCCACATCTAGGTACACGACTAGTCGTATTATATGACATGGAAGCTACCATTTTTGCTATGGACAAGCCAGCTGATGAGAGCTCATCCATTAGTGCTTCCCATATGAGCCGGCCACTGAAGAAAAGTTTTGAACCATTCTGCATTATCGCCTTAAACAACTTAGTCATTGTGAATAGGGAAGTCTTCAAATGTGCGAAATTTTTAAATGCTTGCTACAGAGTACAGAACTTAAAAAAGTCACCTTCATTTCACTCTCAGGGCGGCCAGTAAAAGATGCTCCATCACAATAACGTATCTTGACTTTGTTCCAGTTAAAGAAATCTAAAAGAACGATTTTAACAATTACTTTCCAATTTGCAAGAACAGAGCACTTATTATTATGAACAAGATACTGTAGAATTTCGTGATGGATCACTTGCATCAGTAGCTACCAGGATTTTGTAATGGATCACGGCTTAAAATTCCAGTAAAGTGAACTTACTGACACATCATGGTGAATTAAAATTTGATAAATGTAACTTCTTTTTGAAAATTAAACAAAATCATTGTGTAAAAGAGATGAAAATCAAATTAATATTTCAATATTGAAATTATAGCAAGAATCATTATCAGCAAGAATCAAGTTGAATCCGTAGAGAAACTGAAATGTGAAAGTTAAGACTTCTGGTACTATTCATGCTCATAGTATAGAAACTACAACAATTCTTCTTAACTCAAACCGACTCACCTAAAGCTTGAAGCCAACCTGAAATTATTTCACAAGCAATAAGGTATACGCATTCGTAAATAAATAGCAGGAAACCATGCCATAAATTTGGTGTTTTAGCATATAACATGAACAAGGGTCATTATACAAATAGAATAGATTATAAGGACAATTTGTAAACCAACATTATCTCATCGTCGATTGTCGCAATTGCTGAGTTGAACGCTAGAATTAAAGGTCGTTTATTATTTAAGTTAAACGTGAAATCATTATCCCATGTCCTAAACAGTCAGGTATTTTCGTCTTTCACAAAGTAGCTAGGAAACAACTGAAATTTTGATATTAAAACTCTTACAGGAAGTTTCTGACGTCCAATGACTTCACATCCACCATTTCCTCATACTTGAACTCTTCCCTGGTATCAACAAAGCTATAAGGGAAATTTCAGATTAATTATTGAACTTGTGTATTAGATGTATCTTATCGAGTTGTGTAAATTGCTTAAAGATTGAAGCTAAACATTAATCTAACAGAAATGCATACCGCTCCTTCTGTGTTTCCATCGCCTCAAGTGTATCCTTCTTCAGCTCTTCTAATTTAGCCTTGGAAATTTTGAGTTCCAACTGTTCTTCATATTTATGTAGATCTTCCCTCTGAATCCCAAGCCTGATGAGCCATAAAGTCAAATAACAATAATCATCAAATATAGCTTAGGAATGAAAAAACTAGAAAATTCTAATTGCAACAGTAAGAAACTCGGGATCAGCATATATAGATTCTTAGGAATGAGAGACTAGAACCCCAATATAATGATGGAAGCTATGAGCAAAGAAATCAATATCATAAAAGAGCACTGGAAAAACCAACTCCAAATTCCTCTCTGTATTAGTTCACTGGAACATTCTAGAACAACAATATTTTGAATAAGTTTGAAAGTAGTACATATGGTTGAAATTACTTCTAGTTGATTTTGTCAAACTCTGACATGAGAACAACCATTCCTTTCTTATTATTCCTCAAAAGAGGTTTTTTAAGTTCCTTTGATAATTGAAGAAGTCATAGCCACATACAGAATTTTCATTCTAACTCCAAACTATAGGGTTGAAAGCAATCAAGTTTCGTATACTATACAAGTTCTCCAACACGGTCCTTATGGTGTGCTCATATATTCTATGACTTCAAAATTTTGTAGAAGTATTCATCAATTATAGACGAAAATTCAATTTCCAGAGGTGTGCAGTTTAATACATATATGTGATCAAAACACATATCAACCTACTGATCAATTGAAATTTTCTGTCATAATATTCTCAAAAATCACAATATGACAATGGTAATAGTTAAACTCCATTTACGTCGTATCATATGAGAAATGATTATTGAGAAAGGAAAAACATATACAACGCTGAACAGAACAAAGAAAATCTCAGAAAATACCAAATCCAAGATCAAATATCATTGAGAAAGGAAAAGTCAGAAAATTGTTGTCTAACTTATTTACTAGTAAAATCAAACTAGAGGTGGTGTTGGTGTAAATTTGAAACTAGAAAATTTATTTGTATAATTAAGGTAAATTATGGAGAAGGTGGATGTAGTATAGCCAAAGAATTATAATAAAAAATAGAACTTTTGGCTGTAACTGTAACATGTAGGTCACAGTCTCAAACCTTGTTTAAGATGAAGCAGAACAGACAGCAGAGACAATACAATTACAAGCATAAGCTATATTGATCTCAAGAAGAGAAAATTATAGAGAAAAATAATTAATTGAAACTCAATTCTTTCAATCAGATTCAGAATTCTAACCTCTATGTGGATGATCATAAAATCTAGCAGGAGCAGAAACTGTAATATCCAAAATTTGAACTTCATATATAAATTACACACTTTAAATTCAGAAATCAATCATGAAAATAAAAACAGAGATACCCACATGAAAATTCATCTAAAATAAGAAAAGGGTCGAAATACTTTAGCTCATATCTTTAAAATATAAAAAACCCATTAGCCTAAACTCATAAAAATTCAAACTTTCTTCCATAGAGATTAAAAAATCAGTAACTACGTTATTACATACATCAAGGGACAAACGTTCTCAAGCCACAACAACATGAAAAAAATTTGAACTACAGTAGACAAAATTTCTTCCATAAAGATTAGAAAAACAAATATAAGAGTAAGACTCACTGTGAAGTTTGACTCTGGACATATGCACTCCCGTTTGGGAGTAAGACTCGGTTAGAACTAATCTCTCAGTCTAAATTCCAAATCAAACATGCAGAGGTCTAAAACTCAGACAAACTTACAAATTGGGAGTGACGCAGATCTAAGCTTTGAGTGTGCAGGGGCTAGATCTGAGCTTCGAGTGGAAGCTCACCATGGAAGATCACTATCAAAGCTTGCCTGGAAGCCGCCTGAAGTCGCCTAGCGAGCAGTCAGGAAGAGGAGCTCCAATCACCAGTTGTCGTTGCTGTCAAAAGAGAAGAAAAAAATAACACAATAAAAGTAAAATTAGGGTTAGATTGATAATATAGGATGATATTTTTGTAAAGAGAATGAAATTTGAGGTAAGTAGTAATTTTTTTACACCTTAGAACAACTACAAGTTTTTTTTCACTGTCATAATAAGAAGTTATATTGACAGCCCAAAAATTAGCTGTCATAGTAGAGAACACATTGATGACAGCTAATTTTTGAGCTGTCATCAATGCCTGAATTACCCCATCCTAACTACTTCCATTGACAGATTTTAAATAGTTGTTATTGTATCATAGATGTGGTTGTCACCTAAAGCCAAAATTATAGTAGTGACTTTGGATCTAATATAGTCATATGGGTGACTTTGTGTATCTTAGTCAGCTGTGTGACTTGAAATATCAAAGTCATTTATGTAACTTTGAGTATATAGTCATCTATGTGATCGTCGTAGTCATCTGGTGACTTCAGGTACCACGGAATATTACAGTGGTCCTTTTACCTTATGTAAGGTCTTTTCTCTTATTCGCCTTAGGTAAGTTATGAGGTATTGGCTTGCCCTAGGTAGGGTCTTTTTCCAATCATCTTATGTGATAAGGATGCCTCGTTAGGCCGTCGCCTTAGATGAGGTCCTTTTACCCTTCGTACGGTTTTTTCCAGATCATCTTATGTGATAAGGATGCCTCGTTAGGCCGCCGCCCTGGGTGAGGTCTTTCGTCTGAGGGTTCTTTGACCTGAGTGGCATGAGATACTTTCGTGGTCCTTTCTCCCTACGTAGGGTCTTTCTCTGGATCATCCTTAATGATCAAGAGGTCTCGTTAGGCCATCGCCTTGGTTGAGGTCTTTCATCTGATCATCTCGTGCGCTCGGGTACCACAGGATACTTTCATAGTCCTTTTGTCTTATGTATGATCTTTTCTCCTAGTCATCTCTGGTGAGTAGGAGGCCTCAGCGGTCGTGGCCTTTATCAAGGTCTTTCATCCAAGCATCTCGTGTGCTCGAGATAGCTGCTCTACGGAGCGATCTTTGAATCCTTCCTTCAAATTTAGAACTTTACTATCATTTGCCCCCATCCTCGTGTCTAGCTTGAGAATCTCCATTGACATGTGAGCAAAGCTTCATTGTTTGATGTCCTGAATGCGAAGTGCATCGCCCTTTCGGTTATGGTCTCCTCTAATGTTTAAGTATCAACATGACTTTACTTCTGCATGCGTTTGCAAAGCCATCCACGGTGAGTACCCATTCCATGTATGAGGGTTCTATCATCATGCCTCTATCCATCATGTCATTTGAACTGAAGAATGTAGGAGTCGCCTATCAGCGCTTAGCCTACAAAATGTTCCAAGAGTACATAAGGAAGACGATGGAAGCGTTGAGAGAGTTTGACATAAGATAAGAACCTCATACCGTAATCAAGGCTCAAGCACGAGCTGACTTTGTGGCAATAAGTCTTCATCTCAGTGACAAAAGGTCATCTTCTTTGGGTCTGATAGATGCATGAGTATCTGATTGTACCCGAAGAAGGCATCCATGAGACTGCGTATCTCGTGCCCGTTGTAGCGTCCATCAATTGATTAATTTTTAGAATAGGGAAGTTATCCTTTAGGCATGCTTTATTCAGGTTATTGAACCCTATACAGGACTTCCACTTTATGTTCTTCATCTTTTCCTTTACCGTGTTGGCTAAGTAGCCTAGGTAGTGGACCTCTCAGGTCTCGATAATTATGTTTTCTCTCTCGCGGGAGCGTTTGTGTAATCTATGACCTCTCAGGTCTTCCTTGATATCTCACATGAGCATTTGCGTAATTTCTGACCTCTCGGGTCTTCATAATTGAGATTGCTCTCTTGTGGGAGTATTTGCATAATTTATGTTTTAATTGCACTTATATATTCATAGAAGATTTATACCATATATATACTTTATTTCAAGTGTCCTATCTTTTATCAAGCGGGCCCAAGCGATTCATCGAACTCGTGTTAAGGTATGATGGTGATATAATTAAGAGATTGTGAGACTTTATATTATGTCTTAGGATCTCCTTGCTTGTAGTAAGCCCATGCTTAATATCATATTGAATTAAATTGCTCTAAAAATATTCAAAGAATAATAAAATTGTACCTCAAATTTAATGGAGATCATCGGCGTGACATTTGATTTTGAGAGAATAATTTTTTTGAAATAATGCAAATCTGGGCTCTGCGGCCTGCATCCAAATTTTGAAACTCGTTCTTTGTCCAAGATGTAAAATAATATTGATGCAAATAATTGCATTATTCTCCTCAAAATTTTAAGGAAGATCATCAATGTGACTCTTGATTTTGAGAGAATAAATTTTTTGAAATAATGCAGATCTGAGCTCTGTGGTTAGCGTTCGAATCTTGAAACTCGTTCTTTGTTCAAGATGTTAAATAATATTGATGTAAGTAATTGCATTATTCTCATGTCATTAAAAGCACATTAAAGTGTAAATTAATCAAGGAGAATTTTGTAAATTAATTATTAAAAAAATAAATGACATAAATAATGCGCAAATAATTCTTCCCTTAAATGTTGTACTGACTATTTGAATATCAACTCCGCAATAATTATTTGTAATTTGAGGTAAAAATTTAAATGATGTTTGAGCAACTCATTTTTCAGGAAGTTTTCCCAAAGGGCCGGATGCAAAACTTATTTAGAGAGGGATTAAATATGTAAATGTAGCTTATGCAAAGCGTATTCGCGGGCTATCTGAGGAAAGTATGATGGGCCTGTGAATAGCAAAAGCTTGGCCCAAAGTCTATGGGCCAATAGGATGGCGCCGGTTGCGCGCGGGTCTATATCGGGGTGCGAATGCGGATCACTCACAGACGCGGGTGCGGTTCGCACTCTAACGCGGGCCGAGCTTAGGCTCCTCACTCGGGCTCTCTCTTGGACCCTTGTAATCTCTCTCTACTGGGCTTCTCAAGTGGAGCACTGGGAGTAGACCGAGTAGGTTAACATGCTCGACTGAAATGCCAGAAAACTCAGTCTGAGTCTAGTTATTAATGTTTTGGAATCTGAAACACCTCATTTGATACAGATCTGAGCTTCCATTTTTCAGAATTAGAGGGATTGTTTGCAGTTGGGAAAAGGCCCGACGACGTCGTGCGTGAGTGGTTCAACGGTGAAAGATGCCGGCGACCTAGAAGGCACCGTCAGCTGGTTGTCATCGACCGTGCTTCACGGTTGCTCGTGGCTCACCGGCTTCTACAACGGTGGATTCCGCGGCTGTTCTATTTTTTTTAGTGTTGATCTAAGATGACATCAACAAAAATGAACGTGACTTGCAGAAGTGGATTTTAACGTCGATTCAAAACATTCTCCTTCGTCTTTCCTCGTTCTTTTTTATCCGAAACATGGATCATTTCATTGTTGTTGTAACGATTGTGGCTGTGGATTATCTTTGTATGATCGATTTTGAAAAAATAGGAGATCTACGTTCCCAGAGACGACGTCAAACTGTTAATGTGAAAAATATGTCAGCATCGACTGTCGAGGGGACCATCATGCATCGCTCGGTGATTCATCCAGGGGTCTGTAAAAATAAAAAATGATCATGAAAGTAGTAGGCAGGGAACTAGAATAGTGCCCCCACCTAATGCACTCCGACGATCAAGTTAGTGGGGTGTTTGAAAAGTAGTATTGTGGAGAATTACTTACCGTTTAATGAGGATCATCATATATTAATAATGATTTTCTGTATCAGTCAAATTTTCAGATTCAGTGTATATTCTTCCTTATTCTGATAATGAATGAAGATATTCATGGAGAATATTATTTGATCAGGATATTTTGATTATCATACTATCTTGTTTAACAACCATTGAGATTGTCTGATAGATTTGATGCGTGCATATCCTTTCCTTATATGACTTATTATTATATATTATTTGTGACAGGAAAATGATATCGGTTATCTCGAGTAGCCACGATTCTAAATATGAGATTACCTCATCATTTGTGTTACCTCAGTAGTGTACGTATATGTGAGATTGTGTCCATCGATCTGGTAGTGGAGGGTGCATCGGTCACCTTGGTTTGGACTTAATATGGGTCCTACCTAAGAAATGAGAGTATTGGACATTGTTCAGAAATATTATCAATGGGCTTTAGCCCGAGTGTTTTTTCTCCCCTTCAATATATATATAATAGTTTGGTCTCGAGCCCTCTTCCTCCAAATGAAGGTATAAACCCAACAATTCATTCCCTTGCATATTTATCACCTTTCAGAAATCATCGAAGAGAATACCTATATATAGAATTTATAGAGATCAAAGATTTCAAATGAAACTATGTAAATATAAAATTTATAAAATTCATCAAGCGTGTAGCCGTTTAAGAGGCCCGAATTAGACAGCTTCCCTGCTATTTTCTTTCAAAAAATTTGGCACACAGTGGGTAAGGATGTCATTAATATTTGTTTATCATTTCTGAACAAAAAATCTAATATTGGGGCTTTGAACATAACTCTTATTGTGTTAATTCTGAAAATCAATAATCCTAAGCATGTTTCAGATTACCGCATGTTACAGACTTAAAATTATCTTGCCTGAATTTTTTTTCCGAATACCAGAGTGCCTTTGTAAGAGGTAGACTAATAACATATAATATCATCATAGCTTTTGAATTGATCCATTCCCTTAACAAGAAAAAGAAAAGTAAACATGGGTTTTATGCTCTTAAACTTGATATTAGCAAAGCATATGATAAAGTAGAATGGAATTTCTTTTTTACTGTGATGAGAAGATTGGGATTTAACGATTTATGGACACACTTAATTTTCAGATGCATCTCTTTAGTTTCTTATTCGTTCTTGGTGAATGGCTTGATATATGGTAATTTGTCTCCCCAAAGGGGTCTTCGCCAAGGAGACCCCTATCCCCCTATTTATTTTTATTATGTACTGAAGGTTTTTCAGCCATTATTAAGAATGCACAGCAGAGTAACCGATTAATATGCCCAAAGGTCAACCGCAATAGCCCTGTCATATCTCATTTTTTATTTGCTGATGATAGCTTACTTTTTTGTAGAGATGATATGGGGAACTGTCAAGCCATTAAAAACATTCTAGAGCTGTACAGCCGACGTCGGGCCAAGAAATTAATCTTGGTAAGTCTGTTATGGTTTTTTCCCTGAATGTTCCTTCGAAAACTAGAAATGCTCTGTCAGCCCACTTAGGGATCATAGTAACCAAATATCATGAAAGATATCTAGGGCTTTTTTCTTGGACATGGGTGAATAAAACAAAATTGTTTAAGATAAAGTCAGAGCCTTAATGAATCGGTGGCGTGAAAAACAATTCTCAATAGGGGAAAATATATTTTGATTAAAGCAGTTGTTTAAGCTCTTATTAACTACTCGATGAATATTTTCAGACTTCCCCCTTCGTTTTGTAAAAATCTTAGCAAGGAGATAGCTAGATTTTGGTGGTGGTTCTCAAACCACTTTAGGAAGATGCATTGGCTTTCTTGAAGAAATTTGTGCAAGCCAAAACTTTTGGGGAGAATGGGTTTCCATTCTTAGAGATTCTTAACCAAACTCTCTTGACAAGCATACTTGGAAGATTATTAAGAACTTGGATTGCTTGATGGCTCGCATCCTTAAAGCAAAGTATTTCAATCTTCAGATTTCCTCTCTTGTAAGTTGAAATCTAATTGCTCCTATCTTTGGCGAAGTATAATATGGGGTAGAGACCTTTTTAATAAAGGTTATTGCTGGAGGGTAGGCGATATGAGCTCAATTCGGGTTTTCAACGACCCTTGGCTTCCGAGGTAAGATACTTTTAAGCCTCGAGTTTTGAGTGAGTCATCAAATGATTTGATTGTTGCGGACATGATCCATGATCGTAAATGGAGCAAAGAAGCTATAGTCCAACATCTTGGTCCTGTTGTCAAAGGGGATTATTCTATCAATTCCTCTAGCCCCTATTCCAATCAAAGATTAAATATGTTGGCATTATGAGAAAACAAATAGATACACTGTTAGAAGTAGCTACCATTTGGGCCTTCACTTAAATTATCCAGATTCTTGCTCTAATGGTTGTGGTGATTCTTGGTGGTGGAAGTGTTTTTGAAAACTTAACGTCCCTAACAAAATCAAGATATTTATGTGGAGGGCTTTCTTAGATTTGCTTCCTACCAGGGCTAACTTGGCAATGTGAAGAGTGGGCGATAGCGATAAATGTATTTTTTGTGGTAAAATTGATTCCACTACTCATGCTCTTTTCTTTTGCTCTCTTATAAAGGATATTTGGAAAAGAGCAGGCTTTCTTCATTATCTGCCAAAAAAATTGCCAACAAAGGGCTATGATGGATGCTATTATGTTATTATTTTCACATTTGGATCCCTCCTTCCTTACAAAAGTTGTTTTATTATGCTAGGGTGTTTGGAACTATAGGAATAATCTACGCATGGATCTATTTTTTGCCTAGGCTTTGACGCCTGCTCATGGATTGAAGACTATGCCACAGAATTTAAAGAAGCTAATGCTGTTTGCTCTCCTTCCCGACTGGCTCCACCTATTCCCACCACTTGGACGAGATCTGATGAAGGAAAAGTCAAACTCACTGTGGATGGAGCTATAGGTAATGGTATAGTGCTGTTGGAGGCATTTTTAGAAACAGTAATGGTAATGTGGTTGGGGTTTTCTTCAAGAAGTTTGAGGGTGCCTTTTCTCCTATTACTATTGAAGCTTTAGCAGTATATGAAAGTCTTACTATTGTTGCTATGAGGAACTTAAATGCTGATTTTATAGATCTGACTGTCTAAAGCTTGTTAACAATCTAACTAAGGATCATTTGTACTTTTCTGAAGCTGGTATTTTTATTGACTTGTGTAGAGATATGTTAGCTAACAGAAGTAATTGTAGAATCAGATATGCTCCCCGTACTTGTAATATGGCAGCCCATAAATTAGCTCGTTTTGGTCTCACGAGTTCGGAGATCTTTTGTTGGTGGGAGTCAGCCCCCACATCCCCCATTGTAGCTGACATTTGTTCTCCTGAGTAATGGTAGTTTCAGTTTGTTTGCTAAAAAAATGAAACTATCTATATTGACTAATATAATTTATATATAAATAGCAAAACCAAGTTACTCATTTTTTTAAAATTCCTATCACCAACAATTTTATATAAAAAATTATTCTATTTTTTGTTTTTCATTAAGCAAGCAGATTTGTAAGATAAAAATAAAATATTTTAAAAAAAGAATACATATGTCAACAAATTTGTAAGATAATATTTCCATTTTAACTGTGTAAGAAAACTCAGTAATCGCTTTACAATTATATGTCAACAAATTTTATATGATGATAATTGTGTCCTAACTAGGTAATGAGTAATTATGCTTAACACTAACATGACTTAATTACAACTGCCACTTAATAGAGTTATTCTAATATAGATTTAATTTAAGGAATAATACATATATCATTAAAATTATATATGATCATGCATCAAAATACCTCTTATTACTATTATCAGTTAAGCACACAATTTAGTTAGAAGGAATATAAGCTTAGGATTATACTTGTCCTATATGTGTTACTGTATCAGAGATCTCCGAAGTTACTTTCCTTGAGTGTAGCTGAAGTAAACTGGTTTGGTGTTTGCTTCCCCATTGCAATTAAGATGCATTCTTCGTCCTTCTAAGAAACTGGGTGATTGGTTTATTGAAAGGTTGAAGGAGCTCAAAAGTCATCTAGATAGCAGTTAAGAATCTATGTCTTTACTCTGCTATCTGCTTTGGTATATCTGGAAAAGCAAAAATGTTTTAATGTTTGAAGGTACTAAGATTGATCCAGGTACTATTTAGGGTTATGCTCTCAAAATATGTGTATTAATTTTTATATGAAATTTAATGAGCATTACATTTTTCTTATAATTATTTTTTTAAATTATTGTTGAATAATTTATATAAATATCTGAAAATTTCATATTCATTAATGAGACTATGATCTTGTATTAGTACAAGAGAATTAAAATCATAGATAATTAATAAAATTGTCAGTAACATATTAAAGTATGGAATCTTTAATGTGTTTTATATAATGATTATATATGACTATGCCGATGTGAATTACTATCTTAATCAACGTGTCGTTTATCATAAAGATTTAATACACAACAAATCGATGATCATATGTAGACCAGTCTGAATCCTGAGTAGTCATGAATTCCTACGCATGTCTGCTGGATATTTTGATTCTCTCGTTAATGTTTATTTGAAAAACAGGCTAGTGACTTGTTTTGGAGATTCAGTGTTATGGATGACTAAGAACATGATCTTACAAGATTTGGGATCCAAACTTTCCTAACAGATCATATATTGGTTCTCTTAAGTGTTAATTCTGGAACTGAATGGTTATTGAGCTCAAATTTATAATAAGATTATAAATTAATCATTCACTAGTGGATTAATGGTATTAATGGTACTTAAGGATCAAGTGGTAATTAGAAGGATAAAATGGTAATTTTGATCAATTCTAATTTACAAACCAATAATTGAAGGACATTACTGTGTGAACTGATTATATCATTTGACTACAAGAGAATACTGTGTAAATACAATCTGTAATTTCATATTTGTAGTGGAGTAATAATGAAATTAATAAGTAAAATTATTTAATTAAAGAGTTTGATTAATAATCTGATTTATTGGAGCTTAGGATTATAGGTTCATGGTCTCCAAGTCACTTCTGTACTACGCACTCTAGGATGTGAATATTTCAGGACATGAGAATCATCATCACGTTATTTTAGAGAATCCTCTCACAAAAGTCATTCTCAGTAAAATCTTTAGATCTCATGTGTTGAGTACATCTAGGGACAGAAAATGTATTTTCTTTATATTTTACGTGCTCATACACGTCCTAGTGTGTTGAGGATTGACTTGAAAGATCTTGAATCTCAGAGTTTGCTGATCGTTGGAACGCAGAATTGATCGGTTCCGCGAGGACGCTTGATTTAGACTATAAGATGTATATAATTCATAACCTTGTATGTTATTAATTTAATATATAAATATATAATGGTTCATGACTAATTAAAAAGAATTTTCAATAAAAAAAATTGTTATCGTAATGTTACGCGATTTTATTTTATTAAAATATTCAATTTTTATTAAAATTTTAATTTTTAAAATGATTACGCACCACACACTTCCGTCAAGCACGGACCGCGACGACTTAACAGGTACCACCATTAAACTTGCAGTATTAGGACCTCCAGCAACTATGATGTTCAGGTTGGATTCCTCCTAATCAGGATGTAGTTAAATTGAGCTGTGATGTGCATTTAAGGCCTGTCCTAATCTAGCCGCCAGAGGGATCCTTGCTAGAGATCACTTTGGTGAGGTTTTTGCCTATCTGGTGAGAAAATAGTTGATGTCTGCTCTGAGCATGCTGAGTTGTTGGCTGTCCAGGAAGCTGTGAATATAACAGTGAAAGAAATGGAGGAAGGTAGTTATGGAATCTGATTGTATGGTTGTGGTGGTTGATTAGTTAAGCTTTAGGCAACATTGTGATTGGAGATTTACTTACCTATGTGATGATATTAAGTCTATCGTGTCATCTTTCGGAGATGGTCATATTAGTTGGGTAAAGAGGGATTTAAATCCAGTTACTGATCCTATTAAATTATAACTTTGGTCGGAGCTTTATTTCTTCTAAAATCCATTATTTACCCCATCATATTGTTTCCATGGTTAATGAAGAGGAAATGTTTGCAAACGGAGAGTTTTAGGCCTCCTTAATTGCCTACAGTCAATACAGTCTGATGTTTGTTAAAAAAGAAAGGGTAACAACTGCAAAAGCTCTGCATCTAGTAGAAATATTATAGAATATGTACAAAACAACGGAAGTGAAACATTAAACTTACGTCACACAATTATAGAAACTGCTTGAAATTGAAAGTTTAACTAAGATCATTAAAAACAAACATTTCAATCTTCAATGTATCATCTAACTATTTATTGCTAATAAATTTTCATAAAAGAAACCCATTAATCAATAAAATAACCGATTGAGCCCTCTAACCAATAGTTCTTCTTGATTATAAATAGGAAAGCAAAAAAGAAGCAGAAGGGAATTAAAAAATGAAGGCATGGGTGTGGTTTTTGGTTCTAATCATAAGCATGGCAATGCTTAATGAAGGGGTTGAAGCGAAAGAGAGAGAGAAAGGGAAACATCTTGATCCATGCAAATGGCTAATAGGTGTTTTACCAGTTTGTGGTCAAACTGGCAGAAATGTTCCTGTTCCTGCTAATCCTGGCCAACGTGGTTGCTCTCATATTCACCGTTGCCGTGGTAATCCACCGGCCGTTGGCGCTGCTTAATATATGTATAATTACGTCTTTGGAAGGATCCATGAACTGAGGCTTCCTGCTAATGATGTTGAAAAATAACTTAATTGACGGATTAGCTTAATTAAAGGTCCAGATGTTTTTTTTACGTTTATGTCTATTTATAAATGTTATAGAATTGTATAGATGAAGAACGTGTTGATCGTTAAATCTTAAATGCCACTACTTTAATGGTTGGAGATGATTCCATAATTAACTTAGTAAAAAAAAGTCAGAAACTCTAGAGATGAGGCGACGGGAGTTTAACAAAAGAAGATGGAGCGTCGAATATAAGACCTGGAACTTTCGAAAGTACATCAAAACTTCCAGATCTTATATTTATTAGAACAGTTATGGTGGATTTATCAGAACTTTCAATTATTTATCGGAACTTTCGATTTACTCCAGATCACGAAAAATTTTCTATCATACTTTGTCAGAGACTGAACAACGAACAACAAAATGAATAACGAAGGGACTGAAATTACCTGCAATATGGAGTGGACAGAACGAACACCGAAGGCGTGAGGCGTTTAGGAAGGTGAAGGCGTCACTGTGAGGGTGGAGGAAGGCGCGAGGCGTTTAGGAAGGTGAAGGCGTCACTGTGAGGGTGGAGGAAGGCGCGACGGCGTGGAGGTGGAGGAAGGGTGAGGGCATGAGGCCATTGAAATTCTGGACAAGGGGGGAGACTAGGGCTCCAAAATCTGAAGGCGTCAAGGGAAAGGGGGAGACTAGGGTTTCAAAATAAATAAAAAAATTATATATGAGTATTATATGGGCAGTTCTATTGATTCGATCTAGAATTAGTTGAAATTCTAAACTGAACCGAAAGTTCAGTCATTTCCTAAATGCATACCGAGCCACCCAAATATAAGTGAAAAACTTTCCAACTTGATTAACTTTAATTCGGTCCGGATAGGGTTACACGACGTGGTCGGGTTCTGTAGACCCCTACTTAATACATTAAGAATTGATGTCTAATGGAATGCCCTCTACTAAAGAAAAGCTGCAAGAAAATCCTGACAATTTATTACATGCTGATTGATCCACCATTCCATCAAAATTTGGTGATGAGAAATTATAGTTTATAAAAGTTAGTCTAAATAATAAAGAAAACAAATATCTTAGGACATAATGCAAAAATGTCTAAATAATTACACTGTCAACAGAAGATTCGTACTTGCTTTTCAGTGCCCAATTCTGTCATTTCTACTCTTTGCCTCATCTACGAATGCATCAAAATTCCAAGAGTTGGAGATGAAATGCGATTCAGTAACTTCTAATGGTTTCTCAGACAAATCCGGGTACTCTCTCTTCATCGTTAAATCCGGGAGTGGGAGCAAGCTCCATGGCTCCACTGAGAACTCCACTAATATAGCTGCATAAAATGAACATACTAAGAGATTTCAGTATATCAAACCACAATTACGTACTCCATATAATCAGTACGATACACACCAAAAACAGTAAACTCTAACTACTTGATTATCTGAATATGCAAGATGCAAGGTATCTCAGACAGGAATAAAATATTACTTTAAGTTCTTGTTAATTGCAGCAACGTAGTTTCGTAATCTTCTAGAATTAAGATCTCAATACCAAACTATGGTAATCTTCTAGAATTAAGATCTCAATACCAAACTATGGAAAGGGCGGACGATTTAAAATCTTCTTCCCAAACTTCTTTTGCCGATCAATGTTAGCATTAAAACCAAATCAAAGCAGAACGCAACTTAATTGAAAAAGCAACATATAAAGACGGTTGAGTATTAGCTTAACTATCGTCCGTTAAAGTTTTCTAAAGTTATATGACCATATTAAGACGACCAGATAAAAATACCTCCAGTTTCATTAGTTCACCAGTAATCCCGGCAAGAGCATAATCCATCCTTGAAATGATGGAACCTCTTAGCATCTCGTATGATGAGTTCTCTACCAACAACCTTCGAAATTATCTTTAGGGCGCTATGGCAATCACCACACACACGAAGATTTTTGATTACTCTAATAGGTGAACGAGCTGAGCTACTGAGGAGACCATATGCAACAGCAAGTCTCTCACTGTGAGCAAGAAGAGCATCCTCCTTGCCTTCCTGGTCAATATCATGCAAAACAAATCTAGTCTCTGGAATATACCCAGACTCTTTCATCTGCTCCCTCATTCCCCGAAGCAGAGCATAGATCCTGTCATTTTCAGGGTGAGATGTATCTCCTGCTCGATATTCATGTACGCGGCTTCTAACTTCTAGAAGATTTTGACTAGCTAAATTTTTCTTCTCTTTCTCTTTTGCAAGTTCTGAAGTTTTTATGGGTACAAGGCCAGCTTTTGATTTTTCATCTAAATGAGTGGAATCTAACTGCTCAACTAGCTCAGCACAGCGATCACCAAGCTCCATATGCCCATGAACCCTGCAGAGATTCATCATGGTTTCCCAAATGGCAACACTAGGCTCAAGCGGCATCCTTTCAATGAACTCTAAAGCTTCATCAAGATGGCCTACACTTCCTAGCATGTCTACAATACTCAAATAGTGATCCACGGATGGGACAATGCCATAATCATTTTTCATTGATTCAAAGTGCAACATCCCTTCGTCAACATCTCCTACGACACTACAGGCAGAAAAAACCCCAATAAACAGTTTGCCATCAGGTTTGAGTCCAGCTTTCTTGAACTGACTGAAAAGATCAATGGCATCCTCCCCAAGGCTATTCTTAGCAAGCCATGAGATCATCGTGTCCCATGAGGTCATATTCCGCTTTGGCATATTGTTAAATACCAAGAACGCGTCATCCATGGAACCACATTTTGAATAGATCTCCAAGATTCTGTTATAGGTGCTGACTTTGATGGGGGACTGAGTTCTTACAATGTGATCGTGAACAACTTTTGCTTCTTGTAGTGACTTGGCATCCCCACATGCCTGCATCAACTCTAAGTATCGGGCTAAATCCACGGGCACATACTGCTTCTCTAACAACTTCAAAACTTCTAAAGCTTCCTTCACTTTTCCCTCCTTGCAAAGAGCATCAAGTTCCTCAAGAGTACCACTATATTGGCTATCTTCAGAAACCTCAGTAGATGGGCCCTCAGCTTGAAGACTGTTTGATGATTCTGAATTGCTCACGTTACTCTGCACTGTGTTTAGGTTTGAGCGATAGTGTTCACCGTGGCCAGTTTGTTGATATTGTGCAGAGTAATAATTCTGCTGAAAAATTCCAGAGTTGAGGTTTTGCTGATCTTGTGCAGGGTTCTGCTGACTTAATTCTACAGAGTAAGAGTTCTGCTGATTTTGTCCAGATGTAGGGTTCTGTTGATATGCCCCAACAGTATGCTGATTAATTCCATCATTCAGTGTCCAATGACCATCAAGCCTTTCCTTGAATTGTCCGGTATTTGACATCGCTACCCTGCCATTACCCCCTGAAAAGCCTTCTGGATTGTATGGTATTCCTGTAGGTGCTTCCGAGTAAGATCCATAGGGGTTCTCTACATGTCCATTTCCACTGTATAAACCATCCTGACAATGCTGTGAACCATCTACAACACGTTCCTTCTGCTGCAATTCAACATTTGTGTGTTCCAAGTTTGCACTAAGACTACTCTGAGCTGGGTACCTCTGAAATTGAGTTCTACTTTCCCCATAAGCCCCATTATTTTGACCACCATACCCCGACGTGTTTACATTCTGGTAATCTTGGTTGTTCCGGAAGGAGTTTTGCCGGTAAGCTCCGTTGTAATTCTGGTTAACTCCAAAGTTATTTGGATTTGGACCACCATATCTTTCCCCATAAAAGCCATTAGTAGTCTCACTTTGCCTAGGTGGTTTAGTCACAAAATCATGTCTAGGATTTTCTCCATAAGCCCAAGTGGCATTTGTACTCTGTCGAACTTCTAAGGAGCTTCCTCGAGAATGTCCATCACTGACGGCTCCAGAAGGCCTATAAGATTTTTGCACAGCGTGGTGATTCTGTTGAGCAAATGCAGGATTCTCATTACCACGGTAATACCCATCATTGTTCTGACAATATTCAGGAGAATTATCTACGTGATATCCATTTGCATTTTGAAAGTCAGACCTCTCAGTCGCTGTACTGAAACTTCTCAATAACCTAAAGCTTTTAATCAGACATGCAAAGCTACGAGAAGAAAGCACCTTACATGGCACTATAAGGGAGCTTCTTGTTACAACAGTAGCTCTGTTCTTTAACATTAATCGTTCAACATGCAGATGGTACAGAGAGGAAGAAGCCGGAATAGCGTGTCAATACAAAGAGGAGCAAAAGCTAGTAGTGGTGATTTCAATTACTCATTTGCGACAAGACAATAACCTGAATATAAAGAAAGATACATAGAGTAGATTATGTAATCTGAAAAGTACAACAAAGTATAACAAATTATGTAGTTCAGAAATATTCATTTCACGATTTCTTGACGAGGGGGAAAACGCCTATTTACTGGACAATTTTCATTCACACCAATCAGCCGATTAGACAAACAATATTCAGAGAAAAAGGAATAAGAAAATAGAAGAGACGTGAACTAGGTGAGATTTTTTATAAATATCTGACGAACGCTGAAGATAAGTAGAAATATACACAAATATTACCAGTAACATGCCCTTCTTCGGGTTCTTCTTAAGGCGCAGATGAAGCACTTGAAACGCTTATTTTAGGTCAAAGTCCAAAATAGTGGAGGCGTGCTTAATGAGAGTGGAAAGTAGGCAGAGAGAAAATTGAAGGGGAATAGTAAATGAAATAAATGAGAAGGAAGAGGACGAAATCAAACTCTTCAGAAAGAAATGCTTGAGGACATTTGCCTCTCTCTGCCAAGCCTCTCTCTCTCTGACTTCTCCTCTTTATTGCTTCCCCTCTTTCGCACTCCCAACTAGCTTCCTCTGTTTCACACTCTTTCTAGGGTTTAAAGAAGACGACGATTTTCTTGGGTTTTCTGTTTTATCGAAAAGTAGTCTATTTGAAAACCAAATTCAGTTATTTAGTCCATCATCCAGCTGCAATGATTGTAACCTATTTTTTCACTGTCGAAAGACCACGATGCCCTTCATGTTTAGCAGATTGTCCACTGTTTGATTCAGTGGGTTAGTAACTAAAAATCAAACCTAGTAGATTGGTCATTACATCTCGAACCAAACTGAGATTGTCGATCTGGTTGGATTGGTTTGAAATGTTCAGTAGATCATCTTCTCAAACAAAAAAATGAGTAATTATATACCAACAAAGTTATAGAGTATTTTTTAATTACGTAAATGATATATTAATCATTTATAAGTTGATATTTTATCACTCATTAAAATGATTTGTCAAATAAATTTTTGGATGATTAATACATTAGTTGTTCAATTAATAGTTGATATAAATTTTATAATATTTCTCACAAAAGTAAGAAAGTGTATCAATCTTCTTCAAACAATCAACAATTCAGACAAAAGTATGATATATCAATTAATACTCTCGCATTATTAAACCTTGGTTCTAACAAGCTTAGTTCATCAATCCCTAATTTTAACTTGGAGGCAAAATATTTACTAATAGATGTGTATTTTAAGAATGAAATGCAGAGCATACCCTTAAACTTTAAGCAATTAGTAATTTGTACTCCTTTAACTTCCAATTTTTTAAACTTTTGAGATTAGAAAATTGACCTCTAAAAACAAACATATGTCAAATTAATAATACAATGTCCGAAACTCCAACATATATACCTGAAAATGCAATCAGCTGCACCTAAAACTCCAGCACCAGAAATATCATTCACAAGCAAACTCGAATACTCAAAAACAAAGAAGATGAGGAAAGTATAAGGAATATGGAGAACAAAATAGAAAGAACTCTAAAGATTTCCATTGAAGAGGACGTGAGATTGAGACTGAGCTTGAGCTTCACTTTCTTTACTTCTAACTCAACTAGAGAGCCTTCCATTATTTTTATCAATTTTCTTTTCTTTATTTTTCTATGTTGTTTTCCTCTTATGGGGTTTGTCTAACTGCGTGTTTCATTCACAAGCAGACGAAGGGTATTTCTGATGATGGAGTTTTGGGTGTATGTAATGATGTTCGAGTATAGATGATAGAGATATGTGAATGTCGTTAGTTTAATATATGCTCTTTTTTCAAGGGTTAATTTTGCTGATTTTAAAAGCTTGGAAGGGTAAAATTGCTAGAATGAAAGTTGATGTATACATTAATTACTTAAAGTTTAGGGTTATGATTTGTATTTAACAAAAAAAAATATATGCAAATCTGATTATGGGAGAAAACAGGGAATGCGGTTTGAGTGCACTATAGAGGAGAGATGGGACAATAAGATGAGAGGGATAAGTCTTGATAAATAATACTGTATAGAGATCAAATGCAAACATCAATCACATAGAGACAAAATCTTAGCATTGCCAGTTAGGCTAACAATTATGACCGAGTAATGATAATTAAAGAAAGATGTATTTAACTAGTGCAATCAAACAGTAAAGTTCATAAATAAGATATGTTTAAAAAATTATAAAAAATGAGCACAAATATAAAAATATAAAAAATTGTACTGGACACGTTTTCAAATAAAAGAATTTCATGCACTCCAAATTTCAGTGCTTTATATAATATAGGGTAAGATATACTTTTGCTCCTGAGGTGAATTTCATATTTAATCATTTATTTTAAAAGTCTCGAACAAGATTCTACAATTTATTTAATGTTTCACATTAGACATTCTCTCACTAATTTGCTAACAGAAGCATACAGTCCATTAACGTAACGTTTTGTTGGCAATTACGTGTATCAGTTACAATATGTGACAACTAAAATGACGTCATGTCATCAAAGATTACGCCATATCATCTAATTTTTAACCCTTAAGCCACGTTAGCGTTTCACCTCTAACAACAAATAACCCTTCTTTTATCGAGCTTTCCCCCACATTTTTAATTTTTTTTCAAAGAAGCCCCACAAATGTCATTCTTCATATCTTCTTTTGTCCATCAAACTCATCCTTCGAATCATAATCAAACTGCATGTGTGTTTTTGAAGCTGCCATGATCTACTTACGCACTAAAATTAGCCCCAATACCGAATGGTCAGAATCAATAAGAACCCAAAAGAGAAGAGTTTTGCAATTCGGCTGGAAAAGGGAGAGAAAATCATTGATTTTTATGGGTTCGTGAACATGAAAAAAATCATACAAGACACGTGTACAGAAAGAACAAATCATGTGGAAACATGTAGATCATAAATATGACAAAATTAGGGCTAGACGGGAAAACAAAAGTGACACAAACAGATCATGAGGATAGAGTCTCTAAATGGAAAGAAACTCTAAATGAGAATAAGCTCTAAACAGGAAGGAGTTATAAATAGAAAGAAGCTCTAAACGGGGAAAAGATGTAAACATGAAGGAGCTTTGAACGGGGAGGCGCTCTAAATGGGAAAGAACTCTAAAAAGGGAAAAGAGCACGAAAGCGGGAAACCTCATTAGAATGGGAAAAGTACACCGGTTAACGGGAAAAACTGACAGAGGACTCACGCCTTCAAGAACGGGAAAAGACTTATGAGGGACTCACACCTCCGGAACGGGGAAGGTACGCGTCAAACTGTGCAATAATGGAAAAAGAAGAAGTGCGAGAACAGATGAAAAGGATCAAAAATAAACAGTCAAAAGGCTGTGACTGATTAGGTAAGCTGAATGACTCAGATGAGACAGATTGGCAGGTCATCAAGTGGCTGTGATTGATTGGCTCGAAACTACAAGAAATCGGCAAGTGGTTATGACTGATTGATGGCTGAGGGAAAGTGGCTCATACCTAGCAGGGTAATCTCCACAAACGGGTGTAATCCCTAGGCATAATAAGTACCTCCATTTATATTATTATTTTAATCAACTCATGTTATTTGGGAAGCCTTTATAAGACCAATGTATTAAAAAAATGACACATTCAATACAACAAGAAAAAAGCTCAACTCAAACCCTTTACTCTCTGCATTCTCTCTCTCACTTTCTAATTAATACTTAAATAAATTAGTGATTATCAATATTACTCCCCTTGATCCCAAGTTAAACCAAGAATAATCATTTATAGTTTGTGCTTAATCAGAGATTTATTTTTATGGAACTTGAGTTTGGCAATTCGTTGATTTTTATGAGTTTGACAATCATTTCATGCTTGACGAGGCTAAGATCATCAAAGATTAAGAAAAAAACCCAAATCTCAAAAATAAAAACCATAAAAAATCAAACCCATGATAAAACTCAGATCTGAAAAAAATTTCGCCTGCCTAAAATCCAAAACTGAAAAAAAAAGGAGATGTAAAGGGGAAGAAGAAGGATTATGAAGAGAACAAAAAGTTAGAAGTGTGAAAAGAAAAGCTGCATTAATTTTATTGACGTGGCATAACCTTAGGTCATGTGACCGACGTGGCATAAGCTTAGGTCATGTGACGGCATTTTAGTTATCACGTGATGCAACTAACACACGTAATTATTAACAATGTAATACGTTAACGGATCATGTGCGTCTATTAACGAAATAGTGACGGAAGGTCTAATATGAAACGTTAACTAAACTATAAGATTTTGTCTGAAACTTTTTAAAGTAAATGATTAAATTTAACCAAACTATTTTTATCTCAAACTTTTTAAAATGAATGATTAGAGTGATTTTTTTATCTCTATATTTTTTATTTTTATGCTAAATGTGACATATGCTTGATATTCTCTGGTCATCAAATGGTTCTAAAATAATGGGACATACTTTTGAAGTTATACCAAGTTGCATCCCTTTCATTTGTGCTATAAATTCAAACAAATGTGTGAAAATTATTTTGTAATTTGCAATATATTGATATTAAGAATATCAAGTGGTTATCCATATAAATAATAAAACGTCAAAAGTAATTATGTGTTGATTGTTTTTATTTAACAATCTAGTGTCTGGACTAATTTATACGCATCTCGATTAATATCTCTTGAGATGATTTCAAGGGCACGTTCACCCACATCGGCTTAGTACACTTTTTTGTCAAAAACAAATTTTATTAACCAAGAGAATGATCACAAAACTTTGATGCCCATAAAGGAATGGCATCAATGCAAACTTGGTTATGATCCAAGAATCCACGTTTATCTAGATGATGAGCAAATACATTAAGATTCCATGGAACATGCTATCTAATGTTCCCTATAATAGCTCCATTCTCATCACGATTGCTTCTCTTCTCCTTCAGCTCGTTAATGACTTGTAAGGAGTCTGAATTAACTAGCATCTCCACATCTCTCGGGGCTCCACATTTTTCCAACCCTTATTGAATAGCGAGGGTTTCCGCCACAAGTGCATTATCAACACTGGTGGCATTCATGAAACCCGAACTTATGATCAGACCCCGTGGATTGAATAAAACCTAGCCAAAACCAGTTTCTCATTCTCTACATGCAACGTCTGTAAATAATCTCCATGGGTTCCCTTCGATGCAACAATCTGATGTTTTTTTTGTTGGCATTCTGCGTTTAGGTTCCTCCACCACAATTTTGCTATTTTGAAACTCCTGAATATGTCCCAACGTTACATTGATAGCTACAATCAGGCATGGATCGATACCCTTGAAATATTTATCGTTTCGACACTTCCATAACCTCCATAGACCGAACTCCATCCATGTGATAACTTCCTTCGTGTCATTAGTACTGCTCAAGGAATGCTGCAACTCTCTCTAAATTTCCTCGAACGAGTTCACCAGTAGTTTAGAAGTCACTGAGCTCAGCGGGCTGCTAAACCAACAACGTTGTGCGAAGGGGCAGAAGAAGAACAAATGTACTTCGGTTTCTTCATCTGCAATGCATATGGGCAACTCTCATTAACGTTCATGCCCCTACGCCTAAGATTTGCTTTTACCGCTAAGAAATTTTGTTAGCAATGCCATATGAAATCCTTGATCTTTGGAGGAGCCTTCAGCTTCCAAATACCACGACAATAACCCTTTTCGTCTGGTTTTCAGCTCGATTCTACCTTGACATCTCCATATCAATCTTGTATCCTAACTTAATTTGTCCTCATGGCCAAACAAGCTAACTTTAATTTTGCAAATCTCCTCAATATCGTCCTTGCAGAAATTTGAAGTAAGAACTCCCATATCCCAGTTAGCATCTTCCCGATTAATTCACTAGCCTGACAAAGATTCGGTGGTGGTGGGGGAGGGGGGGATAACCTTGAAAAGGTTATTAAGATTTATCAAACTCCCACGGTTGATAAGACTCTGATTGATAAGATTAAATAAGTTGGTCAAATTTGACGTCTTTAGTTACACATACTAGTTACTTGTGGTTTTTATTTCATTTTTGTGGAAGAGTTTGCATATTTCTGTTGGAATATGTCCACAAAATAACGTATAATAAATATTTATTTGTATTTAATTATTTTTCAGACATTAGTATTATTGAATTTTTATGAATAAATTGAAAGTTTTATTTTAAATTTAGGTATGTTTATAAATTACTAAAGTCCCCAAACTTTCATCAATGAAGGAAGAGTGAAAATAGAGGTATCTCTAGACGAACTCTTATGAGAAAGTACAGAATGATATTTGCAGTTTTGGGATCGACTCGACAATTGAATCTGATTACGACTGTTAGGTTGAACTAATTGATGTCAATCTTGGGGCATGGGAGTGAAGTCTCAAACTGCTAACCTAGACATGTTATGAACATGTTGAATAGACTGGTAACAAATTAGTTTAAAACTCAAAACCGTTTATCAAGCTTTAAATCTAATTGTTACACCTTAAATGTGTTTTCATTATTACCTTAATCCTGAGGTGAAAATGTAGCTTGAGTTAGTTAGTTTTTATCTTTGATATGTCAAAAAAGTAAGTTCGAATTGGTGGAAAATACATCGATTGTTGGGATTGTAATTAAATTAAGTTGGAGTTACGTAATTCATATATATATGAAAATTCGTGGTTCGATTGTGAAAACAACAATATCACCTTATGCTTTATTGATGGCTGTATAAATAAATTAACCTGGCCAGATATTCAATTAATTGAGTCATTGATTAAGACTTGTGAATTGTACAAGATAATTCACCATTATATCTTTCTTATTCACAGTCAATAAATGAGTTAAGAAAATAATAACAATAGGGGTAAAATGGTAATTTTACATCTTCTATATTGTTACTGATGTTCAAGATAGGTATTTTGTTAAAATATTCTATGGACCGTGAAAATAAAAAGGTTTATTTACTTACACCAACAGAAAACATAGCAAACATGAATCGAGAGTTGATTTGACATTGAACCTATAGTGGAGTCGTACAATGTTATGATTAAATAGGTCAGGAATTTATGGAGATAAATCCATCGGGTATTTGAATCCTTAGCTTTGTTCATGTGGGTCCATTCGATCTCAGAAATAACTCATGGGAATAGGAATAGAGAAACAAAATAAATTGGATGAAAGTGTGTTTTAGTATCAATGCATATTTTCTACACCTATATGTGATGGGTGATGTCACTTAATTAGTTAAGTATAATTATATATATTAAAATTAATTATTTTATTATTTTCTAATAATTGGATAATTAGTAAAAAATAATTAATTGATAATGATCAATTAATTTATCAATTGGATTGATGACTCTCGATACAACTCAAACTCTAAGAAATATTATATTTTTCACAATTATGAATACATTGGGTGTATTTTTGAAGATTTAAAAATATATGGATATATTTGTAAATATCAAAAATTACATTTTATTAATATCTAATAGCAATCTAATTGCAGATAGATCTAAGATAAGATACAGTTGCTTGTTAACAAAGCAAAAGAAGAAAAACATTTTTCCTCTCCCTCCCTGTTTTCGACGAATATAATATTGAAGGAGAAAAGTTTGAGAGCCCACACTCAAATTCATACACAAAATTCTCATGAGATATATTTCTGAAATTAACGAGTGGTTATTCGTGGACGAAATTCATAAATCATTCTTGGAGTTCAAGCGCGTGATTCGGATCCCGAAGCTTGAAGAACACGAAAAATGCTCGAAGAAATTTCGCCAGTTTAGAAATTCTCCGATACTAAATATAGGTGAAAAATTTGTTTCTAACCTTATCTTCTCGTTTAATGTCGTATATGCATAATCGCACGTTGTTTGATTTTAACTTATTTAATTTAATTAAATAAGTAAATTAGAAAGTTTTTTTATATTCCGCCCACGAACCGTTCATTGTTCAAAATTATTTTTAATTAATTTCAAAACCACCCAACAATTGGTATCAGAGCGAGGTACTTGGTTATGCATATTGATATTTGAAATGAACGAATTGTGAATTTTTTGGATATTGACATATGATTTTGTATGCTAGATTCAAAACTGTTTTGCATACGTTATGTGATTGGATATGCAATTATTGGCTCTGGGTGTTTTTATTTTAGTTTAGAATTGATGCGCGCCGGATTCGAGGCATATGATTTTATTTAATTTATTTTATCGCAAAAGTTGTAATTTTTATAAATTTAATGTAAAATCATCATTGCTGAAAACAGCAATCGAGAAGTCGCCAGACAGCCACCGAGGGGTCGCCGAAAACACTGTTCACACGAAAATATTGTTCATACCTGGATTATTGCCCGCGCCAAAATTACTGTTCACGCCGGAGTTACTGTTCCGGAGGCCTGCGGTACTGTTCTAGTACCCATCGTCACTGTTGTCCACTCTCGTGCCCTACATGGTGACTAGAGTTTGTGAAACCCTAGACGATAACAATTAGGATTTAGAAAAATTATGTGATGTTTCACAATAACTCTTATCTTATTTTTTTATCTTTTAAATTTTAAATTTTAAATTTTAAACGGATAAGATATAATTTTGAATTCAAAGATAATTATCTATTTTATCTTTTGAATTTTGAATTCAAACGATAATTATTAATGTTATCTTTTTATATTTTGTCTTGTTTTTAAGAAAAAAGGAGGATAATTAATGAGATTATTTAATTAAGAAAATAATTTTCCTTAATTAAAGTATTTTAATCAAAATTTAAATTTGATTTTAAAATGGTAGTGGATTTTTGTAAATAGGTACAGAGTGGTGAAATAACCTAAAGGACAAATAGACAATTACAGGCGTCATGTAGATTTATAAATTAATTAGTAATTTATTATTATTTTTAGGTTATAATTAGAAATGAGCCAATATGGTGGTTAATTTTAAATGTATGATTTAATTTTAATCGTGCATCATCATATAATATGCCATATAGAACTAAGGATATGTCAATATCAAATTACCATGTAGTATATACATGCATCATTGTAGATTAATTATTAGTTATAATTTAATTACAATGCAAAATTTATAATGGTTATGATTAAAATTAAATAAAGGATTTATCATCACATTTTTCAAATTAATAAAAGTTAATGTTTTGAAAAACAACAAAAAATCCAAAGCTTTTTTTCAAAAATTAAGTGGGAGGGTTGTTTACGTTGAAACGTTCTTAAGGTCTCTAACGCGAACTTGATCGTGCAACTAGGAATGGTTTAGAACCGTTCATAGCGGTCCTCTCTTCAATAGGAGAAACTTTAGAGTCGTGTCGCTTTAAGTCATCGAGTTGCTTGAAAAGTTAAGACTTCTAAAGGAAGTGATAGGGTAAAGCCATCCCATAGACGGTTGTTAGTCCATAACAACTTTTACGAGCTGATGTGTTGGTTAAATACTTAGAGTGAAGCACATTAGAATTCACATTTAGGGGCTAGTCAATGGGGCCAAGGTGACCAAAACTATCGTTGTTTGGTTAAGATAGATGTGGAGACATTTGAGCGTTAACCATACGAGAAGAATCTCGATGCGATAGGAGATAATTTGGACTTCATCCCTCGATGAGACAAGCTATCAATTTTTATCGTAACATCATGGATGACTATATTTTTTATGGATTTTTAAATATTTAAGTAGTTACATTATACATCATACTTTCCTAAATAATTGAGCATTTATTTACACCAATTTATTTATTCTTTTCAGTAATCATGTCGTTATCCACTCTCTCAACTATTCTTAACGCGAATAAATTTACTGGTGAAAATTATGTGGATTGGAAATGAAATCTTGATATCGTGTTGACGGTAGAAAAACACAAGTTTGTGCTCACTACCCCTTGTCCCTTTGAGCCTATTGCTAAATCAACTAGAGAGAGAAATGATGTTTATGCTCTGTCGAGATCGTCATATGCTACATCTTGGCATCTGTGAGCAATGTGTTGCAACAACAGCCTCAGAACTTTGAGACTATCGTTGATATTGAACATCATTGAAATGTTCAAAGATCAGGGTCGTCAAGCCAGACAGACAGTTGTACGCAACTTCATGACCTACAGGACGGAACCTGGAACCCCTGCCAGAGAACATATGATGATGATTATAAGTTATCTGAATGAGATGGAGATCATAAGTGTTGAGGTTGATAGTGAGACTCAGGTGGATATGATCCTAGAGACTTCGCCTAGTAACTTTGAGAATGTCAAGCTTAAGTATTCGATGAATAAGCTGAAGTACTCACTTCCCCATATCATGTAGTAGTTGTAAGCTGCTGAGACTTTGTTTATGAAGGACAAGAGGAAGTTTGGAGAGGCTAACTTTATTGAAAGAAAGTCTTCCACCTCTGGCTCTAAGAAGAAACAGAGAAAAGGTCTAGGGAAAGCAAAGAAGCAGAAGCCGAGGGTTGCCAAAGGCAAGAGCACCGCGATAGTATACAAGTCGAAAGACAAGTGTCCTCACTGTGGTGCTGCTGGTCATTGAAAATGCAACTGTCCAGAGTATCTCAAAGCGTTGTGATATAAAGGTATAATAATGGTTATTAAGGCTTGTTATGTAGCTGACTCTACTTTTTCTTGGAGTGTAGACTCTTCTGCTACTAACCATATATGTTTCTCCCTATATAGGTTCAGGGAAGTCAGAAGGCTTGACAATGGCAAATACAACCTTCGCTGGGGTAATATATCACTAGTACCGGTCGAATCTGTGAAGACTTTTAAATTTTGTTATGAGAAACATTTTATTTTACATGATATTTATTATATCCTAGTTTTTTGGAAGAATCTTATTTCTATTGGTGCATTAATTGAGTACAGTTTTGATCTGAAATTCATTGATAAAGATGTTGAAATATTTTAGAATGACTGCTTAATTATTGTTGCAAGCATGTTTAATAAACCGTTTCACGTAAAACCAAAAGTTCTGATGATATGTGACACTGAAATGAATAATGATTCACAAAGGGATAGTAAAATGTTGAAGTATTATTCAACCAATCTAACATATTTATGGCAGTTACGCGTTGGGCATATTAGCCTGGACAAGATTAAAAGGCTTGTGAATGATGATCCTCTATAAACTTTAAGTTTGGGATCAATACCCAAATGTGAATCATGTATTGAAGGCAAAATGACCAAGAGACATTTTCCAGTAAAAGGTGAAAGAGTCACTCAATACCTTGAACTCATACATAGTGATGTGTGTGGTCCATTGAATATCCAAGCAAGAGGAGGTTATGAATACTTCATAATCTTCACGGATGACTACTCACGTTTTGGTCATGTTTATCTAATATGTCAAAAGTCTGAAAATCAATTAGAAAAATAAATTAAAACATTATGATATGATCGTGGTGGATACTAGGAGAGGTTGAATACTTTCTTAAGAAAGAAGATATTCTTTCTCAGCTTACAGCACTTGGTACACCACAGAAAAATGGTGTGTTAGAGAGAAGGAATCGAACTTTGATGGATATGGTTAGATCAATTATGAGTTACTCATTCCTCCCAGATTCTTTTTGGGGTTATGCCTTAGAGACAATGGCATATATTATGAACCACATGAAAGATTGTATGGATGAAAGTCGTCTATTAACCATTTTAAAATATGGTGGTGCCGCACATGTTCTAAAACTGAAGACGGGCAAGTTGGCCAGTCGTTTAGAATTATACATGTTCGTAGGATAGCCTAAAAAAACGAATGGGTACATCTTCTACAGTATGATTGACCAGAAAACATTCATTAGCACGAATGCTCATTTTCTTTCAGAAATTACATTAAAAGTGTACAGCTGAGAAGCGCAGTTGTGTTAGAGGAATTATTGAGTGGGAGGACACAAACTCCCCAATCAGAAATTATTTCTGATTCAATAATGGAAGAACCGCGACAGTAGTCAGAACCTATGGAGCCTCGATGTAGTTGGAGGGTCGTGAGACAACCTGAAAGGTATATGTCCTATGGCGAAGCTTTGACAACTGTCTCAAACAAGGACCTTGATGAGCATGTCTCCTACTCATAGGCCATAGGAGGTCCTGAAGCTAACTTATGGCAAGAAGCCATGAACGTTGAGATACATTCGATTTACTCGAATGGAGTCTGGAAGCTTGTAGATCCTCCTGAATGGGTAAAACCCGTAGGATGCAAATGGATCTATAAGAAGAAAAGAGGTCCGGATAAGAATGTAGAGACATTCAAAGCTAGATTAGTACCCAAGGGCTACACCCAAAAGGAATGTATAGATTACAAGGATATCGTATCGCTGGTGGCCATGCTTAAATCCATCTGAATCCCTTTGTCCATCGTTGTTGCCCTTAATTATGAAATCTTGCAAAGGGATGTCAAGACTATTTTTATGAATGAAAATCTTGATGAGCGCATTTACATGGCTCAACCAGGCGGGTTCATGGAGAAATGCCAAGAGGGTAAAGTTTACGAACTGTATAAGTCCATTTATGGACTTAAGCAAGCGTCACAATCGTGAAATATGAGATTCGACGAGACTTTTAAAAACTATGGTTTTGAATAGTTACTGGACGAGCTTTGTTTGTATAAGCTGATACACGAAGGGAGGGTGATTTTTCTAGTCTTGTACGTAGATGATATTCTACTAATTGGGAATTATGTAGAAAAACTATTTGATGTCAAGATTTGGCTTGCAAAACAATTTGATATGAATGATCTTGGAGAAACTGTATTTGACTTAGGTATTCGGATATTTCGAGATAGGAAGAACGTGCAATTGACACTGTCTCAATCATCTTGTATTGATATGGTGTTGGATCACTTCAGTATGTAAAAAACTCTAAGAAAGGATTTCTCCCTTTTAGACATGGAATCAACCTCTCTAAGGAGCAGTCTCCCAAGACTCCTCAAGAATAGGAAGACATGAGAAATATTCTCTATGTCTCAGCCGTAGAAAGTCTCATGTATACGATGTTTTGCATTAGGCCAGACATTTGCTATGTCGTGGGCGTTGTGAGTCATTTTCAATCAAATCCTGGAATTGAGCATTGAAACACCGTCAAGTATCTGAAGAGAACAATGAACTACATGCTTGTGTATTCAGATACTGACCTGAATATGACGGGGTATGCTGATTCTAATTTTCAAGCAGAAATGGATTCTAGGAGGTCCACTTCAAGATTGATGTTCATTTTAAACGGTGGAGCACTTGTATGAAGAAGTATAAAAAAATATTACATTGCTGATTCTACCATGGAAGCTGAATATATCATATCTTATGAAACTATAAAGGAGATTGTATGGCTTAAGAAGTTCTTGAAAACTCTAGAATTTGTTCCAGACGCTGACAAGCCCATGACACATTATTGCGATAACAGTGGGGCTGTAACGAATTCTAAAAAAACCTAGAAGCCATAAGAGATCCAAACACATAGAGCATAAATATCACAAGATTAGAGAATTTGTTTAGCGTGGAGACGTTGCGAAGAGCTTGGGGATAAGAGATCGTACACGCCTGCTTTAGTCCAAGCGAGAGATTGTTAGAATATGTCCATAAAATAGCGTGTGATAAATATTTATTTATATTTAGTTAATTTTCAGATATTAGTATTATTGAATTCTTATGAATAAATTAAAAGTTTTATTTTAAATTAAAGTGTGTTTATAAATTACTAAAGTCCTCAAATTTTCACCAACGAACGAAGAGTGAAGACAGAGACGACTCCAGATGAACTCTCCTAAAAAAGTTCAGAACGATATTCACAGTCTTATGATCGACTGGGCAATTGAATTCGATCACTACTGTTAGGGTGAACCAATAGATAGCCAGTCTCGGGGCATGAGAGTGGAGACTCAAACGGCTAACCTATACATGTTATGAACACGTTGAATAGACCGATAACAAATTAGTTTAGAGCCTAAAACCGTTTACTATGCTCTAAATCTAATTGTTACACCTTAAGAGTATTTTTGTAATCACCTTAATCCTGAGGTGAATACATAATTTGAATTAGTTAGTTGCAATCTTTAACATGTCAAATGAATGAGTTCGAATTGGCGAGCAATACCTCGGCTGTTGGGATTGTAATTCAATTAAGTTGGATTTGTGTGATTCACAGATATGAAAATCTGTGGTTCATTTGTGAAAATAACAATATCACCTTATGCTTTATTGATGGATGTGTAAATAAATTAACCTGGCTAGGTATTCAATGAATTGACTCATCGATTAAGACTTGTGAATTGTACGAGGCAATTCACTATTATGCATTCTTATTCATAGTCAATCAATGAGTTAAGGAAATAATCAAGGTTGTCAAAATCGTGATCCCACCTAGGATTGTGGAAGGGTCTCACGAATCGGATCGTACCGATTCGTGGATTGTAAGATCCTACTATATACTAGTAATATTATGAAAACCACAATTTACCAAACTACATATTATAATTAGTCGATATAGTTAATTAATCAAAGGTGAATTTTACTATTTTACTAAGTACAATTTAAATAAATAAATAACAACTTAAAAATTGAACAAATTATATTAACTTTATATTGTTTTCTTATGAATATCTTACAAAATTATGGTTAGTGAGATCGTAAGATCGTAGTAAGATTATAAGATTCTACCAATTCAAGACAAAAAAATATAATAGGATCGTAGGATCCTCCTAATTTAAGATTCTACATATGAATTAGATCGTAGGAGATAGACATGATCGTAAAATCATTAGATCCTACGATCTGGATTGGGAGTTTAACAACCATGAAAAAAATAACAATAGGGGTAAAACAATAATTTTACATTCCCGCTCTTGTTACTGGTAATCACGATGAGTATTATGTTAAAATATTCTGTCGACCTTAAAAATAAAAGGGTTTATTTAGACCAATAGAAAATGTAACGACCATGAATCGAGAGTTGATTCCGCATTGCACCTGTAGTGGAGTCGTACAATGTCGGGATTAAATAAGTCGGGAATTTATGGAGATAAATTCACTGAGTATTTGAACCCTTAGTTTTATTCATGTGAGTCTATTCGATCTCAGAAATAACTCATGAGAACAGAAATAGAGAAACATAATAAATTGGATCAAAATGTGTTTTGGTGCCAAGACATATTTTCTACACCTATATGTGATGAGTGATGTCACTTAATTAGTTAAGTGTGATTATATGTATTGAAATTAATTAGTTTATTTTTTTAATTATTAGATAATTATTAAATAAAAATAAATAGATTAACTAATTTATAATGATTAATTAATTTATCAATTGGATTGATGAATCTCGATACAACCCAAACACTAGGGAATATTGTAGTTTTCGACAATCATAAATATATGGGGTGGATTTTTAGAAATTTAAAAATATATGAATATATTTATAAATATGAAAAATTACATTTTATTAATATCTAATAGCTAAGATAAAATACAGTTTGTTTGTTAACAAAGCAAAAATAGAAAAGCATTTTTCCTCTCCCTCCCTGTTGCCGCCGAAAATAATATTGAAGGAGAAATTTTTTTATTTTTTTTTTCAATCATTTTGAGAGCCCACACTCAAATTTCTACACAAAATTCTCGTATGGTATATTTCTGAAAGTAATGAGTGATTGTTGGTGGATGAAATTCGTAAATCGTTCTTGAAGTTCAAGTACGTGATTCAGATCTCGAAACTTGAAGAACGCGAAGAACGCTCAAAGGAATTCCGTCAGTTCAGAAATTCTCAGATACAAAGTGTAGGTGAAAAATTTGTTTCTAACTTTATCTTCTCATTTAATGTCATACATGCATAATCATACGTTATTTTGTTTTAAGTTATTTAATTAATTTAATAAGTGAATTAATTTTTTTATATTCCGTCCACGAACCGTTCGTGATTCAAGTTTATTTTTATTTAATTTTAAAATCAACCGGTCATAACAATTTCACCATCCAACACATTTTTTTTATTTTTATAAGTGACGTGACAGTATTACATCACCGTATTATTAATGTATGATCCACATTAAATGGTATGAAATTTTCCGTACTGCTATTTTTTTTCTAAACACTCTACTAACTTGATCGTCGGAGTGCATTAAGTGGGATATCACCTCGGTGTCCTGTCTACTGTTTTTCAATATCGTTTTTGATTTTTATAAACTTCTTAGACAAATTATCGAGTGACGCGTGACGGTCTTTTCGACAGACGATGTTGACATATTTTTCACATCAAAGAGTATTTAATGTTAATTTTGATTACTTTTTAATGATTAATATATTTTTAAATAAAAGATTATATAATTGTGATTGGAACACTGATTTTGGATTATAGCTTTTATAATATGTCATTAATTTAGTATCACAGCTGGACTTAACTGCAATGGCCAGTGGCCTTAGGACTCTTCCGTAGGTCAAATCAAACAAACAGGTCGTTCTCATCCATTAACAAACAAAAAGAAAAAACTAAGTTGAGGAAGAGGGAAGTTAATTTTGTAGTTCTATTTCTTTTTAGTTTCTTTTGGAATAAAAATTCAGGAAAGGGAAAATATCTTCTAAATATCTTTTAGTATATAATATTTTCATACTGATCAAGTTATAATTAATTATTAATTAATTAAGTGACGTGTCAGACATATATAAATTAATTTACCAAATCATTGTCATGAGTGATTAAACTTCAAGTTATGAATAATTCATATATTATTAAGTCAATTAATAATTAACATTTATTCGTTTAAGAGTTACTTATAAATACACATCAAAATGAGTTATGATAGAAAAAGTGTGAATAAAACAATAAAACTTATGAGATGAGTTGATTTAGAAAATATATACAAAATCATGAAGTTTTCCTCAATATATAAATTTATAATAAAAACGTGAACGCTTATAAATTTGCATTAACAATTGTATTATAAAAATAAAGATTAAATCAGTCAAATAATAAAAAAGGAATACGTAAATTCCTGGTTTATTTTAGCCAAAATGGCAAAATATTAAAAGTCGTTTATTTGAGTCAAATTGAAAAAAATAGAGATCCTAGCGCCGGATTATACTGGATCCACCTGTATCGTACCGTACCAAAACTTTTGCCTCGGCCTTTTTAAATATCCCTGCAGCTGCAGTCCCTGCAGTTCATCCCTATCCACTCTCTACTCTCTCTCTCTCTCTCTCTCTCTCTCTCTCTCTCTCTCTAACTTGCAGAATATCTTTCTCCTAACAGCTTCTGAATTCAGTTGATGGACCATTGTGTTTCCCACCAGAGAACCTTCACTCTTCCATCACTGCCTTCTTCTCCGATATCCAAGTCCTCTCACTCTTTGTCTTCGAGTTTCGCCGCCAGAATCCTTCCTGGCCAGTGTTCGATCGCCACGCCACTCTCAGCCGCCGTCTCCACCAAGCGCTGGCCCTTGTCGGTGGTTGCGAGCGCCGGGAAGAGCAGCTGTCAATTTAGTAGCTTGAATTCGCCGCTGGAGCCTAGGTCAGCGGTAGGGAAGCTTCTGAGCAGGGTTCTGCAGAATCACAGGCAGTTCTTCCACGTTACGGTAGCGGACGAGTTGAAGCACTTAGCCAAAGACCTTAATGAAGCTGTTACCCGCGAGGTGCTCAGCGCAGGGTCTGACGAGGCCTTCCTTCACAGGTGTGTGTCTCAGTACCAATTCTACTGCCTGTCGATATGGGACTTTGTAGTAACTTTTATGCGCCCATGTATTAGACGATACAGTAATTTAACAAAGAAAGTATATTATTCTATTAATGATTTGTTTGTGAATTTCGTGGTCAATGAAGACTTGTAATTTATGTGTACACTCGTCAGTCGCCAGTTTACTTCGTCCTTTTAGCAAATTTCCAATGTTGTTGTCAGCCCAACAGTGAAAGTGTATCTGTTGGAGTGTTTCTGATTTCAGGATCAAAATTGAAAAGGTTCTTCTCGGTAATCCATTTAAAAATCAATGCAAAGACATCAAATTTTGAGTTTTTATATTTTCATTGTGGCCTTAGTGTGTTTATATTATAAGGTTCAAGTTACTCATCTAAAGATGGGATAAAGTATTAACTTCCCTTCTGTCTCCCCTACTATCACTTCCTCTGTGTCTTTCAAGTTTTAAACATCCAACCTTTCGAGTACCCGATATTATATTTTAGCCGTCGTATTTAAAATTATAGATCTTAAATAGAGTTCAAGTTCAGGTATACTTGTTTTGTTAGTCATTTACACTAGCTTAATATATCCAGGTTGGAATTGTTTTCTGAGGGAGAGCAAGTTTGCGATAATCTCCTGCAGAACTTTGTCATGCGCAGTACAGGTCATGCTTTGTGTTGGACTCAACCTCAGTAAAGGGGTTGTGTATAACTACACAGTTTCAACGATCTGTTCTGTTGATTGGTGAATTATTGATTTATGATGTTTGGTTTTACAACGGTATCCATAAACTCTTAAGAACTATTGGAACTTATTTCAAATGATCTCCTGAGTGAAGTCAAATGTTTCTTAACCCACTGGTTAATATAGTGGATTGCGTGAAATGGGTAGGACACATGATAATTACGAACCTTGCTAATTACAACAGCAACATTGCTCACAGATGTATTGTGGCATTGCCCAAAGTTACTACCTTGAACATGTTAACAAAGATGAACGAGTAGCAAAGATCAACTTCGCAGACTAAAACATCCGTATCTCTGGCATTTGATCTTTAGTTAAATGTTAGCAAACTAAAACCTTGCAGAGATCTAAGATATTTCTAAATTTCAGGAGGATTGCACTGCTGAAAGAGCATGAGTGCCAAGTTGCAGTTCAAGATGTCATGTATATGCTTATATTCTATAAATTTTCTGAGATTAGAGTACCTTTGGTTCCAAAGCTCTCTAGATGCGTTTACAATGGAAGGCTAGAAATTTTGCCTTCAAGGGATTGGGAACTCGAGTCCATTTATGACTCAGAGGTTCTGACTATGATAAAGGAACATGTAAGTACTTCCATCGGCTTGAGAGTAGATTCAAGTGTCAAGGAAAATTGGGCGATGACAAATATTCCGCAAGCACAATTGGGCAGAGTTTACGTGGCTTCCATCTTATATGGATATTTCCTGAAGGCTGCAACGTTGAGACATAACCTAGAATGTAATCTAGTTTTGCAAAACCAAAACCACCTTCGTCAGAGGACATCCCTTAAGTTTCAGGAGATGTGTCTTTATGGATTCAAAAATTTTCTATTTGGCCGTCATAGCAGCAAACAATCCGTGCCGCATGGTGAAGCTTTAAGTACTCAGGAGATGACGAGACATGAAAATTTGAAATGTTTCCTAATGGGGTTTGATTCTGATGCATTGCAGAGATGTGCAAAACTGAAAACTGAGGAAGCTGCGAATTTGGTTGAGAGCCATAGCCGTGCACTATTTGGGAATGAGGAAACTGGGTCACTCGAGACTGACGAGGTAATCTTGACCTCATTTTCTAGTCTAAAGAGATTGGTTTTAGAGGCTGTTGCTTTTGGTTCCTTCCTTTGGGACACGGAAGAGTATGTTAATAGTGTCTATAAGCTTAAGGAAAGCTAGTTAGCAGAGAAGGGGTGTTTCTAAATGATATAGGATTACTGGGTGAGCTTAAGTAACCATCTTTGTAAATAGAGTGGGTTGCTTTATCTATTTTTACTTCCATTTGGTTTGCAAATAATCAGCTCTTTACTGGTGTATAGGATGGATACCTTGCTACGTTATGTGATATAAATAATAGGTTACTATTCCTCTCTTGTATTACTGTAGAATTTTCTCATTTTGGTGATTTGGATAATTGCTCGAGACTTCCTCACATTTTTCTTGTCCATAGAATGTTGTTTTCTTTGGACTGGATTTCTCTGAAGCCAACGGCCGCTGACAGTTGGGGAATCGGGCCGTACGGCCCAGATCTAATCAAACTGTAATCTGTCCAGATCTAATCAAACTGTAATCTGTTGGGGTTCTCGACTGTCAAGAACTCTAATCCGTTTTCTTTCTATGCATTGATGATTTTGAGATCCCAATTCATACGATTTTTTACTTTCTGTAGTTCTGAAAACATCCGTGGCCGTGTTTTGACAGTTGGGTGTAATATTAGAACCTTTTGGTAACAAGTTTATCGAATGCATTTTAGTATCAACGGGTTTATTGTCAAACATATCTCCAGGGAGTACTTCTGTACCCGCCACGATACTCTTATCTTAATTTTTTTAGATGCCTGTAATATATTTACAGTACAACATTATACAACGTATTTGAGGTACATTATTGTTTATCACATTTGAGATATTTGTAAACTATATATTTCAGGTGTCTAAAACATTTGAGATATTTATAAACTATATATTTCAGTGTCTCGTACCAGTTTGAAGTAATTACAGCACTGTATCGAGGTGATATAATTATTCAAATACACCAATTTTTTTTTCTTGTTCACACTATAAACTCCTTTGTCATTGACATCAAACGTAAACAAAAAATAGCAATGCAATTAGAGTTGTTGAGGCCTCATAAAAAAATCCGACCCAGAATCACGTCCAACTCCCGTATTGGCATGCTCGTCTCATGAGCTCGTCCCGTAATCCCACATTGGCCCACATGCTGGCTCGCAGAAAGGTATAAATATTAAGATTTGTTTATTTAAAATATAAAAGCATTTTTCAATTTGACAGTAATAATTTACACTTATGTACAATTTAATTACCGTAGTTTAAAAAAAATTTAATTTATTTATCATAATTTATTTAATATCTTAATATGATTTTTCTGTCACATTATTAATTAAATTTAATGGACACGTTGACGTAATACGTTAAGTAATGATATAATAAGTTAAGTAATGACATGATATACATGACGTGTTAAGTGATGATATAACAAATTAAATAATGACATGACATACGTTTGATGTATAAATCAATCGTCCATTAAAAATATAATTTATATTTTCGAACTCACCCACTATTTCTAACTTTGTTTTACATTCCAATTCACCTATTCTTTTTTTACGTTTTTACTTTCTCTATCCCTCATCCCATCTCTCTAACTCCATTGAAAGCTTCACGGAGCTGTTTGTTGCTTCACGAGCAGCTCGTCTGAAGGTATCACAGATCGACATTTGGTAAAGCATCACAGACAGATCGTCTGAAGGCTTCACGAACCTCTCTCTCGGGTGTTCTCCTCGAAACAGGTTCTTTCTCTTCCCCTGAAGCAGATCCTCATTTTTGTATTATGTTCCAGGTAAAATTTGACATTTTGGTTGTTCATTTCTCCTCGAAGCAGGTTCAAATCGATCTATTCGTTTACTAAACAGAACAGATCGGTTCGAATGATTCCCTTTTTTCTGTAAATCGATTCGAATCGATCGGGTGAAGGCTGAATCGTGTTTAAATTCTTAGTGAACGAAATCCATAAAATTTCAGAGGAGAAAACCAAAGAAACTACCCGAGGAAATCGAGGCTAAAAACCCAAGATAACCTGCTTCAAAAATGAAATAAATTGAAGAAAAAAATACAAGGATAAGAAGGATAGACGAAGAATCGAAGCTTACCTGCAACAAGAAGGGAGGAAGCTGAGAAAATTGCTTTGTTTGATTCTGGAAAATAAAGTTGAGATGAGAGAGAAGGGGAGAGAAAGTATTGGATGGAGTGAGATACGGTAAAAAGTTAAAAAAAATATTGTTTTAAAAATAAAAGTTAAAAATATATATATTTTTAATAAAATAGTGAGAAATAATAGTGAATAGTAAAATATAAACTATATTTTATATTTTTAATAGATGAGTGTGTATTTATGAACTTTAGACACGTCATCACTTAACTTATCACGTCATCATTTAATGTGTGACGTCATTACTTAACATGTCCGTTAAATTTAATTAATGAAGTATGATAGAAGAATTATATTGAGACGTTAAGTAAATTATGATGATCAAATTGAGATTTTTTATAAACTAAGATGATCAAATTGAAAATATATGTACACTACAATAATTAAATTGATAATTTTCCTAAATTATATTAAGTTTTAAAACAATAATTAATTGTTTAAACTATATTAAGTTTTAAATATATTAATTTTTTAAAAATAAATCCTCAAAGTTGCATTGCAACACCGTCGTCATCCCGCTCTGAGGACCATTCCAAAATTAATACCCTATCCCAGTCTCGTTCGTGAGATCGAGATTAGAGACAGTCTCTAACCTCGACCCCACAGGAGAGATTGAGATGAAGTTTTTAATTCGAGATGGGACGATTATTACTATCACGTCCAAAACTCCTCCAAACTTACTTTTTTGTTGGGAAAAAGTAAATTTGTATCAAACGAACACATCTCTATCTCTGTATTATATTAAAAATGATTTAAAGGTAGGAAATTTTTTATTTTTTATTTTACCCTTTAAACTCTTTTAAATTTTTATATAAATTAGATATTTTTACGTATATTTATATTTATTTGATTTATATAATAATTTTTACAAATAAATTGTAAATTAATAATTTTTACAATATTATATAATTAAGAACGTGAATAAACGAAAATGTTTATTTCAAGAATTTTTTTATATGAGGAATACTTATTTTTTTATTTGTTAATAATTTGTTCCTTAGTAATGTGTAAAATTTATATTATATGATATTTATATTATTAACAAAATGAAATTTATACAGATGAATTAGAGAATGTTGGCGGTTTAATTCGATTATTGATTAAAAATCGAAAGATGAATTAAACCAAACCATGAAAGATAACCGAACCGTACGTTGAAAAATAACCGAATCCATCCACATTAAACGTTTCAGTTCTGTCTGTTTTTGGGTACCGAAGCTTCATAAAAAATTGCAAAAATAAAACTTTAAAAAATCAGAACTCTAATCATCCGTTCCAGAACATTCAACCCTTAAATCTACCATTTTTTTTATAGACACAAAGCTAGCTCTTTTTTGTGAGAATCCAGAAACCTACTTTGTTTGTAATTTAGACAAATTTGGCATAAAGATCCAAAAGAGAAAAAGGAAAAAACCACCATTTTGAAGACTCCATTGACTAAAATTTGGCATACAGATTCAAATTTGGCATACTACATCCCGAATATAAAATCCACCATTTTCAAAAGACCCAAACCTCAAATCTACCATTTTCAAGATCCACGAACCTTAAGAGTCATCCAACATGCAACTAAAAATTACTAAAATGAAAAAGAAAAAAAAACTAATCGGGCATTTGTTGAGTAATTAGAGGAAGAAAAAAATAGAAATTCGGGAATCTTTGTCGCAACAATGGAGACGTCAACCTCACCATGGACAGCACTGAAACTCATATCTAGCCGTCGACGAGAGAGAGAGAGATGGAGAAGGACTTGGAAGCACCCTTGAGAAGCGAGAGAAAGATGACAGCGAAGTGAGGGAGGCTCGGGGAAGTTTGAGGAAGAGGGGTTGAGAAGTGTGAAAAGTGAGAGAAATGAGAGGAGGGCTGAGAAGTGGTAGGTTTGTCGCCGAGCAAACAGAGGGTTGGGGGTGGCCTAATTTTTCATTTGGCTATATATAATATATATTTCTGTTGGCTATATATATGTACTTCGATTCGAAAACTATAATTTTTTCGAAAACTATAATTTTTTTAACTGAACCAAAATTTCGGTTAAGGAGAAAAGTCAAAATGAACCGAAGTAAGTTGAAGAATCGATGGAACTAATGATTTTCAGTTTGATTGGGTGGATAATGCACCCCTAGAGAAGACATTAATATATTTTTCAATAATTTATTAATGGTATAATCATTTATGAAAAAATAAAGTCACTTTCTATCATATTTAAAAATGATATTATATAATATAATTTCAAGCATCTAAATTTTAATTCAACACATCTTAGTTTATGTATACTATGTTAGAGTTCCAAATCTTCTAATGTATATAATATATAAAATTTATATTATTACTAATGAGTTATTATATAACTAATTTTATATATAACGTATAAGACATGTTGTTTGGTGAGAGAATATTGTTATTTAATCAGTAGTGTGATTGATACTTATTTAATTCAATGTCTAACATAAATTTAAATGCGTAAATATTAAAAATCAGTACATTATCACTTATTTTATAGAGAAGAAAAGAAAATAATATATTTATCACGTGCAACGCACATACATTTCTATTAGTTATATTAAAAGAGGTTTAATGAGGATAAATTTTTTATTTCTCATTTTACCCTTTAAGCTCCATTAAATGTAGTATGAGATTAAGTTTTTTTATATTTAATTCATTTAAATTTCTATCCACTAATTATTCTTTTACTATTATTTTATAAAATTTAGGGTCTTATATTATTGTGTTATTAGGAATGTGAATATCATGTATACGATTTTGAAGATCTTTATATCATAAACATTGTTTGAGTCAACAACAATGAGTTATTGTCAATATTTCTTTTTGTTGTTTAGCTTTTTAGTTTTATAATAAATGTCATAATTTTTAAAGTCCATTACCTGTGCTAAAATAATGTCATATTTATTTTTTTTCTTAAATATTTTTTTAGCTTTTTTTATCTTATCTTATAATATAAATTTTAGGATCGCGCTTTTTTTAATTTAAAAACTCTTTGTAAATAATTTATCATCATCTCAATGATGCACAACTTATTCGAGTTTTATTCTATTTACAATAGTTTTATTACCAATATACCATCTTCATGTGATGCACGACATATTTAAATTTTCTTTTATTTGTAACAGTTTAATTTTACAAATATAAAAAGATATCATTATGTATTTTATTTTGTTTAAATTTATATTTTGAAAGTTAGTGTATTTATTTCAACATTAATAATAATTTTAAAATTCGTTGGCACGTGCGAAGCACGTGCTTTCTGACTAATCTTAATCTTAATATATTAAAAGGGACTTAAATGAGATAAACTTTTTATTCTCTTTTTTAACTTTTAAGCATCCTTAAAATATAGTACAATTTAGATATTTCACTTTGTCATTTAATTTAATGAGATATAATGAAATATTATTTTATATTCAATAATAATTTTCTTATAAATAGTTTGTAAGTTTAAATATTTATTATAATATTTTATAATTAGAAATGTAAATATCCATAAAGATGAATTTTAATTTTTGAGATTATTTTTTAGTTAACAATAATTCATTCGTTAAACATTTATATCTTAACCTTAATCTATTCTATCTACTATATTAAATATGTTTAGTATTATTGTGTAATTAGGAATGCGAATAATGTCCGTAAAGACTAATTTTATATATATTTTTATATACAATGAATAATAGTTTTTTAATTGTTCATATTCTTTGTTATTGATTTGTAAAATTTATATTATGTAATATTTATTTTATTAGTAACATTAAAATCTATATAAATGAAGTTAACGAAGATAATAATATATTTTCCAACAATCTATTAATGATATAATCGTTTTTATAAATGTGACAATGATAAAATAAAGTAATTTTCTATAACATTTAAAAAGTAATGCTATATAGTATCATTCAATTACGTGCATTATGTTCTAACACCAAAATTTTTAATATATGTAATATCTAAATTATATATTATATCATTTCTAATGGGTCGCCAGGTTACTCATTATATATAATGTGAAAACATATTGTTTGGAGAGGGTCTCATGTTATTTAATTAGAGAGTTTGATTGATATTCTATTTAATTTAATGTATAATATTAATTTAGTTCCATAAATATTAAAAATTAATACATTATTTCTTACCTTATAAAAAAGAAAGAAAATGAATATGTTATGCTCTTTCTATGTTGTCCGTGAATTAATAAAAAAAACTAGATTTATTAGGTGCAATGCACGAAGGTTTCTAATAATACTAATAAAATAGGCTTGATGATGGAGAAACATTTGAAATCCTAAAATACCCTTTCATATTTTTAGTTTTATAGTTTTAGATTTAAGAATTGTGCTCAAAGAATTATTATCAATAATTTGGCCTCAAATACAGCTGCGAGATTTAAAATTCTACATTTGTCTTTATTCTTAGTTGGACCATTTTTTTTGGAAACTGTTGAAAATAAAGGTTTTATATTTGAATCATTGTATCTAAGAACAAATTATATTAAACGTTCCAAGAAAGTTTATCCTTCTATAAATGAGATAGTTATCATTAAGTTGAAAAGATAAATCCGTTCAGCAAACAAAATTAATTCATTTGCGTAAAAAAAACAAAACAAATTCATTCTAAATACAAAGTTAGACAAAATTAACATTTCAATTTGTTTTCATTATTTTCAAAAAAATTTATGAATATTTTGACGTTTAGGGGGTTTTGAGTCTTTTCCATTTTACATGTTAGATATATAGTAGATCACATAATTACTAACATGAACTGGTAATCTTGAAAAGTGGAGAGTTAGTAATTTTGCACAAGGGACGGGTCATGGGGAATCCAATAGTGTCTTTTTTTCTTTTGATAAAAATTTTAATTCCTTTCTTAGTTTTGATCTTTTATTCAATATTCAATTTTTTTTGTATGGTAATTTCTTCATATTGAGAGAATGAAAACAACTATTCAGATGATATATTGCATTCAACAAAATAAATGATCAAGTTTTTCTTAAATCACAATGTGAAAATCCATTTATTATTTAAATTTCTCATTATCCAATGAATCTAATGCTATGCAATGAACTCTTGTGCAATCAAGGTGTTTATTTAATATATATAATAAATTTTCAAAAAAAATAGTCATCCACTATGGTATAAATTGGCTTCAATTTGTCATTTACAAATTGTGCAATATCAGGTCATATATGATTTAAGGGAGTACTTACTATTGATTTTAATAATTTTAAGAAAGACTGTTGAATTATGTATGATACTTCAGTTTTCGGTATTTGTATTATCTCTTTTGGTTTGGATTTCATTTGACATTAGAAAAGAGAATTGAGGTGAAATTGATTGCTTCATTTGAATTCTTGTGCCTCATATATTCTTGCTTTGGTGTTGTGCAAAACTCATATTTTTCATCTTAAAATACCTTCTCTCTTAGTTTCTTTCTTTTTGTTTATTCACTATTACCATGATATTCAAACTAACTATTTGTTTACTATATATTGGGTTTTGTCAATTTAGTGCTTTGTATTTTAATTTGTCATTGATTAAAAAGTATCTCATATGCTCATTTGATATGGTTGAATTTTGCAACTACATGACATCAGTTTGATAAATTGGCTCTCTATCAATGCACAGCAAGAATAAGAATTGTATGACGCTTTATTTCTTTGGCATTTTGTCTAACCTTTAATTTTTTTAGTATTATCTCTTTTGTTATTATCATAATTTGTGTTTCTTTTGTTTAATAGAAAAAATAAAGGACATGAATCCAAAGTTGGGAAATTGTCGAATTAAGCAGTAAAAAAATGACAGGACTTAGAGAATTTCTTTAACTTTATATGATAACTTTTAATCAATTTCAAATTCATGTATACTTTCATATACACAATATGGCACATATTCTCGACATTTATAAGTTTCAAAATTTCATACGTATTTTAATTCCTTAAACACATGCAACACACATGTTTTGTTAACTAGTATATTAAAAGATGTTTAAATGGGAGAAACTTTTGATTATCCTTTTTACCCTTTAAGCCTCCTTAAAATATAGTACAACTTAGTAATTTCATTTTGTCATTTAATGTAATGAGATATAATGAAATACTATTTTTTATTCAATAATAATTTATCTATAAATAGTTTGTAAGATTAAATATTTATTATAATATTTTACAACTGGAGACGTAAATATTCATAAAAATGAATTTTAATAAATTTTGAGATTAGTGTTTAGTCAAAAAAAAATTTATTTGTTAGAGATTTATAAAATTAAATATTATATAATATTTATGTTATTGAGAATGAAAATTCATATAAATAAATTTAGAGAAATATTTTCGAATAAGATAAATCATCTCCTAATATAATAAAATCTTAAAAGTTATCAAATAATCATTTTATATATTATTCAAATAGTAATTATATATTGTGCAATTTCAATTGTATTTAAATTGACGAATGTATTTTTTATTATTATTATTTTACTTTAATTTAGATTTATAATTATTTATAAAAATAATATTTATTTTGGTGCTTAATATTAATTTCAAAGTCTACATTATTTTAAATTATTTTAACACGTGTGAAGCACATACTTTTCAACTCGTAATTTTAAATGAGTAATTTAGGATTAGATAATTTCTCTTGTTTAGCTGAACACGTATTTTCTGAAGAAATCAAGGAAAGCTAAGAGAAAAATGTAGATGACAGAATAAAGAAGAGGAGAAAAGAGGAAGAAAAAGGAAAAATTGACTATTCTCATTAACCTTGAAATCGTGTACAGAAGGACGCTTAAAATCTAACTAAACAGAGAGGGTGAGTTTTGGTAAAAAGACCAAACTAACCTCAATAGTTAAAAACAAACTAAAAAAATAACAAAACTATTCTATCTCTTCATTAACACCTCCCGCAAACTAATCCACGGCTTGTGGTGAGTTTGTCCCTCAAGAAAAGAAATTGAGGAGAACCTAATGGTTTAGTGAATAAGTCAGCAAGCTGGTGAGATGAAAAAACATGTTGAACTACAAGGTCCTTCTTCATTACACACTCTCATATGGAATGATAGTCAATCTCTATATAATTTGTTCGAGCATATAGAACAGGATTAGAATGGAGAGATATTGCTGAGGTGTTGTCACAATAGAGAATATGAGCGTGAGTCTGATAGACATGAAGATCTTGAAAAACCTGTCTTAGCCAGGTTAACTCAGCAGCAGTATTCACTAAACCTTTGTATTATGCTTTAGTTGAAGACCTAGCAACAGTTGGCTGCTTCTTTGAACTTTAAGAAATGTCATTCGAGCTAAGAAAGATCACAAATCCAGAGGTAGAACATCTGTCTATTGGGTCACCAGCCCAATCAACATCTGTAAAGACCTGCAAGGATAGAGAATCAGGTCTAAATATAATACCATGATCAATGGTCCCTAAAATATACCGCAAAATACGTTTAACATCATCCAAGTGTGAGGGAGTGGGTGAGTGCATGGACTGACAAACACGATTAACAACAAAAATAATATCAGGTTTAGTAAATGTCAAATACCGAAGAGAACCAACAATGCTCATATAAAAGGTGACATCAGATAAAGGGGATCCAAAAAACAGAACATAAAATGAGATTTATGGGAACATGAGGTAGCACATGGTTTACCATTCAACATACCAGATTTTTGAATCAAATCCTTGGCATACTTATTTGATTAACAAATATACCAGAAGAAGTTCTAGAAATCTCAAGACCTAAGAAATACTTTAGATCACCTAAATCACTCATATCAAAATAACGTTGCAGATTAAGCACAATTTTGGTAATAAAAGCATTAGATGTCCCACTAATTATAATATCGTCAACATATGATAAAATGTATGTAAGAGAGGAAGAAGTAGCATGAACAAATAATGAAGCATCAACCTGAGAATAACAAAGCCAATGGACAGTAAATGAGACGTAAATTTCTCAAATCAGGCTCTAGGAGCCTGCTTCAAATCATATAAAGACTTATTCAATTTGTAAACATAATTAGGATAATCTTTACTAACAAAGCCTGGAGGTTGTGTCATGTAAACTTCCTCATATAAAGTACCATGTAAGAAATTATTTTTAACATCCATCTGTCTTAATGACCAACCATATTTAGCAGCTAAAGAAAGCAAGATCATAATAGTATGTTTCTTTATAACGGGACTAAAAGTCTCACTATAGTCTAAACCAGCCTGTTGGTGGAACCCTTTAATGACTAAACAGGCTTTATGTCTAGCAATAGTACCATTAGGATGATATTTGAGTTTATAAACTCATTTGCAAACTACAAGATTCTTATTAGGGGGAGAGGAATAAGAGTCCAAATCATTTGGGAAAGAAGAGATTGATACTCTACCATAGCTTGAGTCCATTCTGGACTCTTAATAGCAGAAGAGAAAGAAGAAGGTTCAGTTTTTAAGGACTGACCAGAAAGGCCAGACGCAAGAAAAGTCTTCTTCTTAGAATTCCCAGCCCTAGATCGAATTTGCATTGGGTGGGTAGAAGTGCTAGAGGTACGGGGATGAGAAGTAGAAGAGGGAGGGGGAAATCATGCATGATATGTCCAGAAGGCAAATGATGTCCAAAAGGCAAATCATGCAAGATATGTCCAGAACAAGGCTGATCAGTAACCCTACTATCAATATTATCAAAAATTCCAGAAGTAGGCAAAACAATTGAACTATTAGGAATTCCAAAATTAGGAACAACAGAAATACTAATAGCATTATCATTATTAACAGATAAAATGGGCTCACTTTTAATCAAAATAGTATCAGAATGAGGTAAACCTAAATCAGAAGCGGGAAATTCATTCAAACTAGCATGTAAATCATGAAAAGTAGTAGCACAAGTAGAATAACATGAAGAGAAACCAGCAGCTTCATTTTAGACAGGAAGAATAGAAGAGACAAAATCTATACCAGTATGTACAACAGTAGAATTAGGAGAGACAGTAGAAGTATTATGTTTAGATGGACTTAAAACAGAGTCAGAACCCATACTAGCATAATTAAATTTATCAGAATGCAAAGAATTACCTTGTCGGAGAAAAGAAGAAAGGAGAGGCAAGGGAGGTGAGTACTTGTTGGAAGAAGAACTGCAAGAAGCATGGCTAAAAGAACGAGTAGAGTTAGAGGAAGAAGAAGCAAAAGAAAAGTGATACTCATAAAAAATAATATGCCTAGAAGTGTAACATTTCTTGGTAGAAATATCATAGCAAAAATAACCTTTTTAGTCTAAGGCATAACCAATAAATACACATCGAGAAATTTTAGGGTCAAACTTATTTTTCATTTAAGGTTTAAGGCTTGGATAACGAGAACAACAAAAAACTCGTAAGTGAGTGTAATATGCTATTTTACCAAAAAGTTTCTCAAAAGGAGATATATTATTCAAAACTTCACTAGGCATACGATTAATGAGATAAAGAACAATAGTAAATGCGTAATTCCAAAATGGATAAGGAATAGAGGCATGATAAAGTAAAGTTAGGCCAGTTTCTATCACATGTCGGTGTTTGCGCTCAGCAACATCATTTTACTGAGGTGTATAAGGACAAGTTCATTGATGAACTATACCATGTTCTTGCAGGTAAGACTGAAAAAGGAGACTAGTGTATTCTCCTCCTCCATTAGACCTAAGAGTCTTGATCTTAGTTGAGAACATGTTCTCAACTAAAGGTTTAAAGCGTTGAAACAGAGTAAAAACATCAGATTTGCAAATAGGAAATAGCCAAAAATATCGGGAAAATAATCAACAAAGACAACATAATACCTATGTCCATCTATAGATGTTGTGGAGGAGGGTCGTCACACATCACTATGTATAAGTTGAAGGGGGGAATAAGACATAGAAGTAGAAGCATGGAAAGGAAGGTTAGCCATTTTATTTCATATACAACTAATGTAGATACATGTAGCAGTAGGAGGAAAAGTACAAGGGATATTAGCATTGTACAAGATACATTTAACAGTAAAAATATTTGGGTGCCCTAATTTATAGTGGCAAAGAAAATAGGAGTTACCAAGCCAACATAAGTAGTCGAGTGTTTATGAATGCTAATAGGAATAGGATAAAGACCATTAGCATTCGGTCCTTTATGCAAGATTGCTCATGTTTGCTTGTCCTGAATGCAGAGGAAATGAGCATAAAAAATAAATATACAATTGTTATCCAAACAGAACTTAGAAATAGATAAAAGATTCGAAGACAAATGAGGAACACATAAAACTTGAGAAATAGGGAAAATAGTAGAGGAAGTGGTGAGAAGAGAAGAACCTGTATGAGTAATATACAAATTCTACCACTTTCCAATAGAAACACCATCATTACCGTTGTACTCAAATGTAGAAAACAGGTTATTCAAGTTAGGAGAGATATGATTGTTGCAGCCAGAATCAGACAGTCATACCTATGGGTCTAAATTGTTCGAACGTTAAGCAAAGGCAGTCATGGCTGCCAGATTTGGAGGGGGTTTGTGACCTTGACAAGAAAAATTCAACCGATGGAAACAATCAATGGCACTATGCCCCATTTTGTTACAAATTTTGCATTGAATTCTTGGTGTGTGGGAAATCAAAGAGGGGTCAATGTTGTTAACAAAGTTGGGTTTAAAAGGATTGGGAATTTTGATGGGGATGAAGACCAAGAATTGAAGGAGGGGTGAAGTTTGGATTGAAATTCCGTTGTTGCGAACCACGATTACCCCCTTTCCAAAATTATATTTGCCACGAAAACCACAAAAAGCTCGAAAAAATCTACCATATTTGATAATCGGTCGATTATTTCTTACATCATAATATAAAAATCAAGAGAATAATTTAGTGAGAGAGAGAGAAAATAATGACACCATGATTTACATGGAAAACCCTTAAAGGGAAGAAAAACCAAGAGAAAATTTTGATAGTATTTCATTATGGAGAAATGGTTTACAAGGCTAATGAGTGTTGAGAGTTGTTGTCTCCTTTTTAGAGTTACATCTTGCCTCTATTTATAGGCTTTCAATCGGTTAGATAGATTTTGATACAACTTATCTAATTCTATCCGAAAATAGGATCAACAGAATATTCCCTGAGATCTAGCTTATCAACAATAACAACCAAGTGAATCTTGATCGTCTGATCAATCCAATGGTCTTGATTATTTTTTCTTTCGATTGCCACATCGGTAATCCATGTACTTTTTTCTGATTAGTCTATTCTTCATAACTGCCTAGTTGATCCTACGGTTCTCGCTTTATTTTCTCCTCGATGGAGTCTTTGGTCTAGGTCTTACCACGTGTCATGTAAAATTTTGCATGTACATCTTGCTTATCAGTATTAACAATTTTTTGAATTTGAATCATTTGGCGTAGTGTGGTAAATTTGATGGTTGCAATGATTGTTACCAGCTTTTCCACGTGATGATTCCCTCGATTGGCTTCTCTGGCTTTCGTGACTCCCTATACGACTTTTATACTTCAGCTACCTTGGTTAGGCGAGTAGCTTCAGATCAGCTTCTTCAGATCTGCCAACATGGCAAATTCAACTATTCCTTTAATGCTTCTGTGGCATTTACTTTAATTATTTTTCTTCCCTGCTGATGTAGCCGAACAATGAGAATTATTCATGTTCACCTTTACCTCTAGTGGTACCTCTGTTTGGAAAGGAATCTAGGAGAGTCGTGTTGGGAAAACTAGCATCTTGGACCTTGCGTTGAGACTCCATGAACACCTCTTCAGCTTTAAGAGTGACGTGAAGTTCCTCTAGGGAAAGAGGTTCGGCTCGAGTCCTGATAGATGTTCGCATAGTATTGAATTCAGATGGAAGCCCGTTGATGGTGTGAATCAAGATGTCTTCGTCGTCAATTTAAACCGTGACTGCTGTCAACTTGTCATCTGTCTCCTTGATGCACTGAAGCATCTATATTTTCAGAGTGTTTCTTGGAAATGGATTGTAGATTAGCTTTGAGCTGCAAGATGTTCGTGCGGGAAATGGTGGAAAAACGACGCTCGATTGAATCCCAGACTTCTTTGGAAGTCTTGCAACCTACAACGTATGAGAGGGTCGTGGGTGAGAGTGTAGTGTTGATAAGGAGTATCAAAGATTGGTCTTAAGCAACCCACTGTGTGAATCTTGAATTGGGTTCGATGACTTCTCCGTTCTGGATAAATTGTGCAAGGCAAGGAATCGACCCATCAATATAGCCAAACACCATATGAGCCTTTAGAATCGCAGAGATTTGGTGTTTCCAGAGGATGAAATTAGAGGAATCCAACTGAATAGAGATGAGATTACATATGTTGGAAAGGAGAAAGGGGAGGATTTTCAGACTGAGTAGGGGAAGAAATTTGAGTAGAGGAAGAAGGGTAGTCGCGGGTTGAAGAGGAATTGGGCATGGTTGAAACTTGGGAATTGGTTTCGGTACCAATTTGATCAGGTACATTTGATTCTTGATTCTCTGGAGTAGAATTCAGAATTTCAGTTGGTTCTGCCATGGATTAAGACATGAGTCAATCTTGCCTCTAATACCATGAAAAAATAAAGGAAAGCTAAAAGAAGAAGGTAGATGACAAAATCAAGAAGAGAAGGAGAGAAGAGGAAGAAGAAGGCAAAACTGACTATTCTGATTAACCTTGAAATCGTGTACAAAAGGAAGCTTAAAGCCTAACTAAACGGAGAGGGTGAGTTTTGGTAAAAAGACCAAACTAACCTCAACAGTTAAAAACAACCCATTTCCTTTTGTCTATATTAGAACTTGTATATGTTTTGTTTCCTCTGCATGCCATTTCCTTTTGATTTCTTACTTTCCAAAACTTGTTGACGTTGACTTATATCCCCAGTCTTTCTTTTTTCTTTCTCTTATAAATAATACCGAATATTCATTGAAAGCTCTTGCTTGCTTGCTCTGAATTTCCAATACATATGTTTATTCCTAAGGACAACAACTCCTCCTTAAATTATACAGCTTAAACAAGTTGATCTTTGAATAACTTCATTACAAATTCTATATAATTACCTCTCTTTAGTTTCCCTTCCATTTCAATTCTCTCCTTTTTTCCCCTTCATACTCGCATCTGAAAATGGTGATTTTCCTTTTCGATATTATATTCACCGTCTTTACCACATTATCCACCATTATTTTTCGTGTAATTCTCACTCGTGCAGCTTATGGCCTTGTCTCCCTAATACAAGCGTTTAGAGTCCCGGGGGAATCGCTCCAACATGTACTAGAACAAGTAGCGGGAGTTTTCAAGACGTTTTTTGAGTATATATTGGAGATCATAATAGAGATAATAAGTCTTGTTATCTCTATGATTTTTGATATTGTCAAGGAGTCTATTATGGAGTATGCTGCCGCTACTGGGTCTGTAATTGGAGGGCTAATGGAGAAAACAAAGACTTCTTTTGAAGGGCTATTGGAAGATTTTCCAACGATTTTTGAGGGATTCTTTGATATGATTTCTTCAATTATTTCTGATATGTGGAAGAGTTACCAGGAGACTGTAGGGCATCTTATAGGAAATGATTGATTATTTGTAAATGTGTCTGATAAATTAGTTTGTCTTAAAACATGTGTTTTTTTTAAAATTTTTTGCTGTTTTCTGGATACCGAAGAAGTATATAGATTTTTTATTTGTAGTATGAGACGGATAGTTATCGATGTTCGTTTACATATAACGAGAAACCCTTCGCCCTTACTTGTCTCGAGATAATTTTGGATTACGAAATTCTTAGAAATAGAAACTTGAAATATTGGTGGCAAATGTCTATTTTTTATTTCCAAGAGAAAAGAAAACAAATGAAAGTTAAAAAGGAAGTCTGCCAACTCCTTTTGATTTCTTATTTTTTGTTCTCAATTTTTATACAACTTTTGAACTGTTGCATAAGTAAGAGTTTGATATGCGATTTAAATTTTTAATTTATTTTTATCAAAATTATATTATAAATTTTAAGTGGAATAAAATAATATGACTCAAACCCATAACTTTTAAAGTATATGTGTGAGAGTTTAACCAATTACGTCAACCTAACTTGTCGATATGAGACTTTAATAGACTTTGAAATATAACTTAACTTGTAAAATTTGACAATAAAATTAACTAGATAGATTAGTAATTGAGTGATAACGGTGATATTCGTTAACACTATGAGTTGATAATGTATGCAATATAAAATCATGCACGATAAAATATAAAAAATGATTGATTTTTAGTTCTAACGTGTATATGTGTTCTTATAAAATTTACTTAGAGCATTATGTTACTTTCTATCTCCACGTAATTCCACCCCTATTTTTTCTTTCAAGTTCTCATATTAATTTTCAAATCCAAATATGCATATTGTTGTATAGAATTAACTAAAACGAAAATATTCAGGGTTGGTTGCAACTTATATTCCAAAATTTTAGTTTTGGTAATTTACATGATTGAACTTTAAAATGACCCATTTTAGTCTTAAACACTTTTTAAATTTGTAAATTTGGTCGTTCAATTCACACATTTAAATTTTAAAATGAGTCAGTTGTTAATCGCATTAATTATTTGACAGACTAAACCGACTGAGAAAATAATGGGTGTTTTGTGTTTTTTTACTGGGAGGGTTATTTGTTCCTTATGGAAAAATAATATCTTCTAAAACTTATTTCTGTTAATAGGAAATATGGACGTTTTTTAATGTTATTTTTATTTTGGGACCTTTCGGTTTCCGGTTCCATTCCCTTTAAATGAGGCCTATTTGTATCGCCGTGCAATGTAGTAACCCCTAAGTCAAGCCATTTAGGTAATGTTTCGTTTTCAATGCAATGTAATGTAAATGAGAAAAAGTGATGTACACTGATAAGAGTATTGGTGTAAGTGACAATCAACTTAATAACTTAAGTAAAAATCGACTTAATAACTTAAGTAACAATAAGCATAGTGATTTAATTATTGATAAAGATTAAGGGTCTTTTACTAAATATAGATAGTTTTTGTAGCTATTGTTGCTTATAACCACCGACTCTATCCTTAGGTCTATTAATTGGCCTCAACTATTATCTCTTTTAATTAATGAAGTATGAATCTTTCTTCTTCTCTTTTATTTCTCTCTTCCTTTGAAGATATGTTCTCCATCTCTCTCGTCCATTCTTGATTCTCTGTTTGTCTTCTTGTTTAGTTTTTCTCCATGGTATCCAAGCAATAAGCGACCCACGTCCAATGACTGATGATTCCACTGCAACCTCTTAATCAACCTCTCAAGTTCAAACTCCCTCTCATAACCCTGCTTCAATCTCCATCACGAATGGGGCAGACACCTAACTTCAATCCCCCATGTTTCCTCTTTCAAACATCTGCAATCTAGTCTCTATCAGACTAGATTCCATAAATTTTATACTATGAAAGTATCAAATTTCTTCAATTCTCAAAGCTCATTCTTTATTTGGATATATAGATGCTTCGATTTTCAGCCAAGATGAATTTCTTGTAGATGAAAAGGGTCAGACTACCTCTGTTGTAAATCCAAGATTTAGTCTTTAGGTAGCCCAAGACCAAGCTCTCATTACCCTAATAAATGCGACTCTCTTTCCAATGATCATTTCCTATGTCGTTGGCTGCAATACATTCAAGAAGGTCTAGAACTCAATTGAAAAAGGTATTATTCCATATCAAGATCTAATATTTTATAATTAAAATATGATATCAAATCAGTATCTAAGAAGACCAATGAAAAAATTGATTCTTATATACAAAGAATCAAGGAGATGAAGGATAAACTATCATCTATTTCTGTGAACCTTGAAGACGAGAACATTCTGATTCTCACCCTGAATGGTTTATCCAACGACTACAATGTTGTGAGAACTTTCATCAGGACTAGGGCAGAGCCTATGGCTCTAGAAGAACTTCATATACTGCCCAAATCAGTGTAGCAGTCTTCTTGAAATCTCAGCATAAGCAACATGAAAGTTTATTTCAGAGCACTGCCGTGATGGTTGCTCAAAACTCCAATTTCAACAGAGGGAGCAATAGAGGAAGGGGATTCAGATCCTATAGAGGATGAAGGTTCAACTCCTCAAGGTTCGATTCTGGAAAGGGGTAGAGTGTTGGAACCGCAGCGTGCGCAGCGGAGGCTTAGTTTAAAAACTTTTATCGGAAAATAATTGTGACGTCATAGGTTCCAACAGATAAATTTTAATGAAAAATAATTTTTCTCATCGAAACCGTTATATATCTATACATTAAATCATAAACATACACAAAAATGAATTATATCTCTTATAATCTATCAAGCGTCCTGCTAACAATGAATTTGAGATTTCACGAACAACAGACTATGAGATCCACGCTAAGATCTTTCGAATCAATTCTCGAACACACTAGGACGTGTGTTTGCACGTAGAATAATTCAATAAAACTTTCCTGTCTCTAGATGTACTCAACACTGCGATCTAGAGATTTTGGAGAAAGGTTTTTTTAGACAGAGCTCTGAGAGAGAAATAGAGAATTCACAGAACCTTTGAATAACAATTAATTACATAGATTGCTTCAATGAGGCCAATAGAATAATAACTATATGTATATTCTAGGTTAAGTCTCATTAGATTTTAGGGTTTACATAAAATAATAAACTATTTACAAATGTGACACTGTAGTCTACGCCACACTGCAATGTTGTATGGTATTGTAGTGTGCCGATACTACTGTAGTCGTGCGACACTACAGAGTCTCACGTACCACTGTAGTGTCATGTGGCCCTACAGTGTGTTACGTGCCACTCTAGTGCCATGTGACACTACAATGTATCATGCCAATTTCTGATTAAAAAAACAGTTATTGACATGTGACAGTCCATCATGCCATGTGATAATTTTTCTAAATTTATTATTTATTTTATTCAGATAAATATCTTATTTCAGTTAATTCAAAATTGACTTATCTGATCACACTTCTTGACTAACTTATTTGTTAGTTCAAAATTAATAGATTAGTTAATTCAAATTCAATTTATTATCTCACAATAATTTAATATTATTTAATCTCATAAATCAAATATAATGTCTCACTTATCGATTAATACAAAACTGATTACTATAATTATTTAATTATAATTTTTGAAAATTATAATAAATAATTTAATTAATCAATTTCACATAATTATCTCATAATTATATACTTACCCTATATATTTAATTCATTTTGCATACTAGTTCTTTTCATATGTCCTGAAATATTCACACTCTAGACTGTGTAGTATAGAGGCGGCTCGGGGACCATGGAGCCATAATTCTTTAATTATGGGTCCATGGTCCAATAAATCAGATTGTTAATTAAACTCTTTAATTAAATAATCTTATTTATTAATTCCATTATTACTCTAATATAAATATGGAATAACACTCTTAGTAATTACAGAATATATTTACGGAATAGAGCTGGTCAAAATTACCATTTTACCTTTCTAATTACCTGTTGATCCTTAAGTATCATTAATTCACTAATGAATGATCAATTTATAATTGTATTATAAATTTGAGCTCAATAACCATTCAACTCTAGAATTAACACTTAAGGGAACCAATATATGATCTGTTAGGAAAACTTAGATTTTAAATATTGTAAGATCATGTTCTCATCCATCCATATCACTGAATCTTTAAAACAAAAGTTACTAGTCTGTTTTACAAACAAATTTTAACGAACGAATCAATAGATCTAATAGACATGTATAGGAGTTCATGATTACTCAAGATTCAGACTGATCTATATATGATCTGCAGATTTAAGGCACCGTTAGTAGCCAATGGTTAGAGACAAAGGGAGGAAGTCGATTATGAAGAGACAATCTCCCCTGTGGCCATGCTAAAATCCATTCGCATCTTTTAGTCCGTAGCCTATAGTTTTGACTATGATATATGGCAAATAGACGTCAATACAGCTTTTCTGAATAACTCTCTTGAAAAAATCATCTATATGTTACAACCAGAAGGGTTAGTACAAAATGAGCAAGATCAGAAAGTATGCAAGTTGCTTTAATTCATTTATGGATTAAAGAAAGTATCTAGATCTTGAAATCTTACCTTTGATGAGATTATAGAGTTTTATGGTTTCGAGTAAAATATTGACGAAGCCACTGTTTATAAATACATCAAGGATAAGATATTGATTTTCTTAGTTCTTTATGGTGATGATATTCTACTCATTAGGGATGATGTAGAAACCCTGTCAAAGGTAAATAAGTTTTTAGCTGAGAAATTTCAAATGAAAGATTTAGAAGAAACGAGCTACGTTCTGAGCATCCAAATCTTAAGGAATAGAAAGAACAAATTCTTGGCACTTTCTCAGGCATATTATATTAATAAGGCGCTGGAGAGATTCTCTATGGAGAATTCTAAGAAAAGGTAAACTATCAACCATACATAGAATAGTCCTCTCCAAGGAACAATGTCCTGAGACACCTCAGGAGGAAGATGATATGAGAAATGTTTTCTATGCTTCAGCAGTTAGAAGTCTCATGTATGTTATGTTGTGTATGAGACCAGACATCTGTTATGCAGTGAAAATTTTCAGTCGTTATCAATCGAATCTAGGTTTAAAACACTGGATTGCAGTAAAACACATTCGCAAGTATCTTAGGAAAATGAGAAACTATATGCTTGTTTATTCAGGTGGAGATCTGAACCCCACTGGATATACTGATTTTGATTTTCAATTAGATAGAGTCAGTCGAAAGTCGACATCTGGATTAGTATTCACCCTAGGTGGAAGAGGTGTAGTCTGGAGAAATATTAAACAATTGAGCATTGCAGATTCCACTATTGAAGCGAAATATATATTTGCTTGTGAAGCTGTGAAATAAGCGGTATGGCTCAGAAAGTTCTATACTAATCTGGAAGTAATTCCAGATATGGACAAGTCACTGATCCTGTACTATGACAAGAGTGGGGTGTAACGATATCTAAGGAATCGAGGAGTCACAAGAGGGGCAAGCACATAAAAAGGAAATATAATCTTGTAAGAGAGATCGTGCATTGAGGGGTGTGACTGTTATGAATATAGTGTCAAAACAGAATCTAGCTGATCCTTTTACAAAGAAACTTCCTGTGAAGTCATTTGAGGGTCACGTGTGTAACGTGTGATTGAGATAAATGTCACATTTGTTTTAGGACAAGTGGGAGATTGTTAGAGTTTATGCACTCAAAACATATGTATTGATATTTTGATATGAAATTTAATGAGGATTACATTTTTCTAATAATTGTTCTTTTAACTTATTGTTGAATAACTTATATAAATATATTTCATATTCATTAATGAGACTATGATCTTGCATTAGTACGAGAAGATTAAGATCATGATAATGAATAAAATTGTCAACAACATACTAAAATATGATTAATGAATGGTTGCTAGTACGGTTCACTAAGCATTATGAATGCGTGTGATCTACATCTGGATCATTGATGTGTATAATATCTTTGTGAATGTACTTTATACAATGAGATTATATATGACTGAACCGATATAAATTAATATCTTTATCAACATGTCGTTTATCATAAAGATTTAATACACATTAATTTGATGATCATATGTAGATCTGTCTGAATCATGAGTAGTCATGAACTCCTATGCATGTCTACTAGATCTTTTGATTCACTTGTTAAGGTTTGTTTGTAAAACAAGGCAGTGACTTTTGTTTTGGAGATTCAGTGATGTGGATGCTGGGAACATAATCTTACAAGATTTGGAATGCAAGTTTTTCTAACGGATCGTATATTGATTCCATTAAGTGTTAATTCAGGAACTGAATAATTTTTTAGCTCAAATTTATAATAAGATTATAAATTAGCAATTTACTAGTGGATTAATGATACTTAAGGATCAAAATGTAGTTAGAGAGGTAAAAGGATAATTTTGACCAGCTTTAATTTATGAACCAATAATTGGATGACAAAACTACATGAAATGATTATATCATCTTTGATGGTCATCTCGTTAATAAATCATTTTTAAATTAATTAAACCAACAACTGATAGGCAATTTCCGTGCAACTATGCTTTCTTTAGTCCCTGCTATGCCAGCAATAGGGAATCCTTAGAAAATCGAAAATCTCCAATTCGATATGCAGAACCAGAATGCAAGTTGCGTGATAGTTTGATTCCCCACAAATGAGAAGTCTCCAAGTGAACTACATTGAAATACTCTGTAAATACATTCTATAATCACTAAGAGTTCAATTTATATTTATAGTGGATTAATAATTAAATTAATAAATAAGATCATTTAATTAATGATCTGGTTTATTGAAGCTTAGGATTATATGTCCATGATCTCCAAGTCACATCTATATTAAGAAGTCTAGGGTGTGAATATTTCAAGACATGAGAAAATGACTGACTTGCAAATAAATTTTAATTCTAGAGCAAGTACATAATTATGAGATAATTATGTGTGATTAATTAAAGAAGAACTAGTTAATTGAATTATATATATAAATAATTATCGATAAGTGAGACAAAATATATAATTTATGAAATTAGATAATTAAATTATTATTAGATAATAATTTGAACCTAAATCTGTTATTTGTGAAATAACATATAATTTACTTGATAAAAATAATCAGATAAGTTTTTTCATTTAACTAATATCTAGACATTTATGTGATTAAAATTAATATTTAATTTGTAGTAATTGTCACATATCGATCAATGATTGTGAATCATTGATCACCATGGACTGTTTATGTGTCCCGTGGCACTATAACAGTAGGCGTGTAACACTGCAGTGCCACACGACAATGTAGTCTTACGTAACACACACTGCCGTGAGGCACGATGATGCTTAACGCCAACTGTAGTATTGTGTGGCACTGCAATTGTGCACCGTTATCAATGGGTCCCACTGGATTGGACAATTGAAATTAATGTTTTTAATTTTAATATCTCTAAATATCTGATACGTCATTATCTAGAATATATACATATATTATTTGAATGGCCTAAAGAGATAGATCAGTCGATCAAATCAAGAATTGAATTGAGAACATAGTTAGAGTTAGAGAATATTATTCTCTGTAAGTAAAAGTTAATCAAATCTCTAAAAAAATAATTATCGCGTTCTTTTAGAGAATCGTCTCATTAAAGTCATTCTCAGAAATTTTTTAGATTTCATGTGTTGTGTACATCTAGAGACATAAAAAGCATCTTGTAATATTCTACGTAACCACACACGTCCTAGTGCGTTGAGGATTGACTTGGAAGATCTTGGTGTGGATCTCGGAGTCTACTGATCGTTGGAACGGTTTCATGGGGTAGAGAATCGATCAATTTTGCAAGGATGCTTTATATAAACTAGAAAAGGTATGTGATTCATAATATTGTATGTTGTAGATTTAATGTATAAATATATAATGGATCCTCACGGATTGAAAAAGAGTTTTCAATAAAAAGTTTTTATTTAGTTATCGTGACGTTGCAAGTTTTGTTTTATTAAAAAAAATTGATCTTTATTAAAATTTAATTTTTTAAATTGCATCATGCCACACTCTTCCGTCACGCATGTGCCGCGATGATCAACAAAATTATAAGAAAAATATATTTTTATTAATTTCAAATTAAAATATCGTTACACATGATTTAATGACACTATGTCCAACACAGAAGCCCTTTCAACAATACACCAAGTCGATCCTCCTCCATTCTTGGTTCACCTCCCTGGCAGAATTCTTAAATATATTTCAAGAATGGTGTTAGCTTCAGTCTTGAAACTTCACAAGGTGCAAAAATTCAATGTCAAAACTGCCAGAAACCAGGGCACTCAGCATTCGATTGCTATCATAGGATGATGAACTTCTCCTATTAAGGGAATAATCCTCCATCCACTCTTGCAACCATGGCCACAATGATCTCTCAATCTTCAAATAAAGAACCTCATATATGACTTTCTGATGCTGGCAACAATTCTCATCTTACACCCAACTTAGGTAACATCATCTCATCTTTTGAATCACACACTGGATCAGGTATTCTGCCCACTTTTTCACACTCTTTTACTTTATCTAAGTTGTTTGTGTTCCTGATCTTTCTGTGAATTTACTTTTGTGTATAAATGTTGTAAAGACAATAATTATGTCCTTCTCTTTGACGCATCTTATTTCCTAATTCAGGACAAGTCCACGGGTCAAGTCCTTTATAGAGGCCCCGATAAAAATGGACTTTATCCCATCTCTTCTGCTATCTCTGTTCTTCAAAGTCAAAATAATCTCCTTGCTTTTGTTGCTTTACTTGGATATAGGAATAACAAATAAAGTGTGGCATAACAGACTTGGCCATGCTTATAATTCTATGATAAAAATATATTGAATAAAGTTGATCTGAATTGTAATTCTTCTTTCTCTGACTCTAATAATAATATCTATATTGATTACCTTATTAGTAAACTGTCCAAGCTTCTTTTTCCCTAATCTCATTATCTATCTTCTTCTCCTTTATATCTTGTCCACAGTGATATCTGTGGACCTTCTCATGTCTCTTATATTAAGGGATATACGTATTATGTTTTTTTACGTGGATGATATGCCTAGATATGCATGGATTTTTCCTATGGTTCATAAGTTTGAAGTCTTCTTTATTTTTCAGAAGTTTAAACCCTTAGTTGAGAATATGTTGTCTAGTAAGATTAAAGTTTTAAGGCTGATGGGGGTGGTGAGTACACTAGCATAGCTTTTGAATCTTTTCTTGCTAAGCATGGTATTTTTCATAAAAAATTCTTGTCTTTATACACCTGAACAAAATGGTGTGGCTGAAACGAAACATAGGCTTATTGAAGAAACAACTTTGACTTTACTTCATACTGCATCCCTTCCTCTTGAGTTTGGTTGAATTCATTCTTTACAGCCGTTTACCTAATTAATCATATGTCTACACCCATTCTCCATGATAAATCATAATTTGAAGTTTTGTTTGGAAAGAAACCTGAGTATAATTATCTTAAAGTTTCTAGTTGTGCATGTTATCCACGCCTAAGGCCTTACACTTCACATAAACTTTAACCTAAAATTGTTCAGTGTATCTTTCTTGTTTATGCTTTATACTTTAAAGGTCTTATACCTCTATACATGATGTTTTTAAAAGAGTCTCTTTCCTTATAAAACAATGCTTGGTAAGTCAACTGATAAGAATGTTACTACTACTTTTGCTAAAGGAAATCAAGGTACATCTTTCATTGTTCCTTGTATAAATGATATTTCTGTCTCTGCTTCCTCTGTTCAATCAGCTGCTATGAATGATGTTGATAACATTTCTGATAATATTTCAATGATCAAATTGGTTAAGAATAGTATTTATATATATACTTCTTCATATCCTTCTAATATGCATTCTGATTCTTCTAATTTGTTATCCGTTAGTTCTGATCAATATCTAATAATTTGACAATAGACATTAATATTTTACATCTCATGCATCATCTGACTCAACATATAATGAATCATCTTAGACTAATAAGCATCACATGTAAACCAGATCTAAGTCTGGTATCTTCAAGAGGGAAAGCTTTAGCCGCCTCTCACATATCTAAGTCTATTGAGCCTGCATCTTTTAATTCTGCATCTAAACATCCTGAATGAGTTAATGCCATGCAGGAAAAGTATAAAGCTCTGCAAGATCAAGGTACTTTGTCTTTAGTTCCTTTATCTAAAAATAAGAACTTGGTTGGATGTAAAGGTTTACAAACTCAAATATAACCTTGATGAAACTATTACCAGGCACAAGGCCAGACTTATGGCCAAAGGGTTTCATCAGGAAAAAAGACTGGATTATACTGTAGCCTTTAGTCTTGTTGTTAAAAACCCATTGTTAGAATAATTCTTTCTCTTACTGCTCATTATAACCAGCCTCTTAGGCAACTGGATGTTTAAAATACTTTCTTGCATGGTGTGTTAAATGAGGAGGTCTATATGGACCAACACCAGTCTTTGTTAGTTCTACTTTTCCTAACTATGTTTACAGGTTACATAAATCACTCTAGGTAAAGGAACTCTTTCCTTTGACGTATCGAAGATCGTAACTAGTTAGGTCAAGTTTCGTATTCACCTCAGGATTAAAGTAATTATGAAAATACCCTTAAGGTGTAACAATTAGATTTAGAGGTAGATAAATGATTTTACTCCAGATTAATTTATTACTTATCTATTCAACATGTTCCACAACATGTCTAGGTCAGCCGTTAGAGTCCCTACTCCAATGCCTCCAAGACCGGCATCATTTGTTTCAACCTATTAGTCCTAATCGGACTCAATTTCCCAGTCGATCCTAAAATTATGAATAACGTTATGAATTATTTTAGAATAGTTTGTTTGGAAGACCACTCAGTCTTTACTCTTCTTAAGTTGACAATAGTTTCAGGACTTGAGTAAATTATAAACACACTTTAATTAATAGAAAAATTTTCATTCATTCATTAAATTCAGTAATACAAAATGTCAGAGAAATAATTAAATACTCATAAATAATTATTACACCTTACTTTATGGACATATTCCAACAATCTCCCAATTGGACTATAAAGTAGGCGTGTACAATCTCGTATCTACATGCCCTCCAGATGAATATAAAAGACTTTATTCCAACAATCTCCCAATACGCTCTATATGTTTGGATCTTTTGTTACTCCCTGGTTCCTTCGAATTTACCATAGCCCCACTATTATTGCAATAAAATGTCATGAGCTTGCAGCTTCTGGAACAACTTTCAGAGTCATTAAAAACTTTCTAAGCCATACAACTTTCTTAGCAACTTCATAAGCTGCCACATATTTAGCTTCCATGGTAAATCAACAATGGAAGATGGCTGGATACTTCTCCATATAACTGTTCCACCGTTCATGGCGAACACTGATCCTGAAGTGGACCTCCTATAATTATTGTCTGCTTGAAAATCAGAATCAGTTTACCCCGTCTTATTCAGGCCAGTACCTAAATACACAAGCACGTAGTTCCTTCTCACTACTTCCTCACCTCCAGATGAAATTCTCTATATCCTAGGGCTACCATTTTTCCGTCCCGTTTCAGGTGGCAATACCATTTTATGAACTTCCTGACTAATGACCCAATCTGCTTGATCTCCGAGAGGGTGTATCGTTTTCACATACACAACAATTTGAACCTCATTTTTATAGAACCTCGAACACATACTGTATCCAACACATGCATGCATAGAATTTGATCAAGATCAAATTCTCTCCACGTACAAGTCTTAAGATGCAAGTTACCACTGCTTCCATACCCTTACCCGCAACACGAAACTCGTGGATGTCAGAAGGAAACAATGATAGTGTATGTGATACAAGATTCTTCTTATTGAGCTCAATATCAACCCAATCTGTCATCTGCGAGGTGTTTTTACAGGCAACCGCCTGTCGTTCATAGAATCACCGTTGTAACATGTCACATATATGTTTTATAAGGCATGTGATGGGAAGTTTTCTAGCATCCTTCAAAATATCATTCAAAATTCTGCGATATTTATAGTCATTATCATTACAAGAAAAGTGGCTTATAGCGGCGGCTTACTTTGTCTATGGCGGTGCTTTTAACCGTTGCCAAAAAAGTTTGCGGCGATTCAAAAACCGCCGCCTTATCCACCGCCGGTAAAGATTTTTTGCCAGCGGTTTGAAACCACCGTAAATGCCATAAATGGAAAAAAGTTCTCTTTCCCGGGGGTTTTAAACCACTGCTATAAATGAAAATTTAGCCTGAATTTTATTTATTTTTTAAACATCCCATAATTTTCAAAAAGACATGTTTCAGAAAACATTCTATATCACGGATTTCAGAATCCATCAATACAAAAATTCTAATAATTCAGAGTCCGTCAATTCAAATATTCAAAAATTCTTACATTTTAAACATTTACAAATTCAAACGCTCACAAATTCTAAAGATTCAGAATCTATCGATTGAAACATTCATAATTTTCAAAGACAAAATAATATAAGTTCAAATTCAAGCAAAAATAGTATTTCCCATCATCACTTAACTATATGCGCTATGTTTTCGATCATAGCGTTGAGGTCAACTTTCACTCTCTTCCCCTCAGGTATATTCCATATATGAACTAATCGTGTCCGACCGTGAATCTTTCGCCGAGAGGGGGAGGATCAACCTATATATAAAACATTATTTTTGTATGTTAGACATTAAAAGAATAAGAACAATGGTTTGTGTGAAATATAAAATAAATATATTTGGGTAGACTGGTTCATATACAATAAACTAGTTTAAATTGGGTAAGAAAATATGCTCAACTTGACATATATGCTCAACTAGAATTATATGTGATCAAAGCATCTTCCCGATATATAAAAAATCCTTAAATTTTCGTAATATGTTCTTCCAAGAAAAAGATGTAGAGGTTATCATATTCCTATTGGTTGTACACAACACATTGAAAAACCAGCAAGTTTTGATAAAAAAAATAAAATAGAAAATAGTAGCATTTTTAAAACAAACTAGACTTTTGGATGGATGCAGTCAATGCATGAAACACTTTTTTGATCTGCTGTCTTTGTCAAGAAGGTACTCCTTGAAACTCAGAATATAATGTACACTCACTACGAATAAAATCTAAAAATTAAAATCAAATACATTTTTGAAGCCAACTTTTATCATTTCAGTTGCCTCAGGAGATTTTCTGATAAAAAATTGGAATAGTATCTGTCGCTATGATCTAAATTGTATCATGATACTTGAGAAAAATGAGAAGAAACAAAATCAACAAGGATTTAAGTTCCATGGAGAAACCTTCAAATATCACAAAAAAACAAAACCAAATGTTAAAACCAAGAAAATTGGTCTTAAATGAATTGTCTTAGGCCAGAGATTATAAAGACGGCTTCATTGAGATAGTGGATGCAAAAAATGGATAATTTGAACCAACATAAGGTTCTTGAAGACAAGACTCAAACGAATTTCAGATACAAGAACCGTGTCATGATTGATAGCTACATAAACCGTAGTTCGATTAAAGCGCAATGAACACGATCCATTTGTTCAGATAAATCATCGATCCAAAACCTTTTTCGCCAAAAGGGGAAAAAGGAGAAAGTTGGGTTTGCTTTGCCTTTAACATATCTGTAAAATACAAAAATTTCACGAACAAAAGTTTGATTCAATAAACTCATAATAAACTCATAAACACACAGACAAACCGAATCCATATATTAAATCAACAGAAGCAGGTATTAACTTAATTAAACGAATACAGAAATAGAAGATAGACATAATTAGAATGAAATCACAATTAAGTAAGCAATTAAGAAAAGTTATATTGTATAGCAGGTTAACATAACTTCGTTGCCGTTTCCATATCTTTCCTTTACCTCTTCCTACTACCGAAATCACCAAAAAAAAATTATTTGATTTTTTTAACATTTCTTAATTATTGGTTCTTAATATTAAATGATACATTATTTATGAGTATACTCAACAAAAATATCCATGTGAATTAGATGGAGTATAAAGTGAAGGTAGACCAACTCAATGAATGAAGGGCTGAAAATTGTAGCAGACAAGATAGACAGAGAGAACATAAAAAAGATAGAGAAATAGAAACTCGTCAACATCGGAAAATGGCAGAATGACCAAAGATCTATGATGGGGAAGTGACAAGCGATCAGGTCTGAGCTTCGTCCATAAATCACCTGAGAATCGCCTAAGAAAATGAGAGAAAACGAGAGAAAAAGGGAAAGAGAAAGAGTAAATTCGTGAATTGGGGGTTGGAAATTTAAGCTCCTATTGCTGGTAGTTCTAAACCGCTGCTAACATCTTAAAAACCACCGCTAATAAGATCTTTTATAGGCGGTCATGAAATATGACTTTTAGTGGTGGTTTTTGAGAACCGCCAGTAAAAGTTTTACCGCATTTTTTATGGCGACGGTTGTAGCAGCTGCCACCGTCTAACCGCCGTGAAATAAGATTTTCTTGTAGTGTGTATTATATCACCTTCCATTAAAACGGGAACGTGCCCACCTCTCAATCCCCCACTGGCACGTATTGTGATATATCTAAAAATGCATATGTAAAATGAGTCATCAGCCGATCAAATTCTGATTGACGGTATACATTTACTGTTTTAAAAATTAATGCGACCGCATCTTCCGTTTTATAAATTGATTTGATATTTTGGCCAATATGGAAGATGCAAGCTCCATGAAGCACATTGGGAAAGACAACTTGTATAGTATTTAGTATACTTGTATGCCTGTCGGATATAAACACCAAGTCTTCCGAATCACCGATTACATCGTGAAGTTTATGGAATAACGATTCCCACGAATAATTATTTTCTGAATATGTAATTCCAAATGAAATGAGATATACTTGGTTGTTCCCATCTTTTACAGTTGCAACAAATAATACCCCTTTGTATTTGGATTTTAAGGCGGTTGCATTAACAACAATGACATGCCGCATAAAGCTGAGAAATCCACGAACAGAGGGTCTAAGAGCCATGAAAAAAATATTTAAAATGATCCTGCTCATCGATCTCTATGTGTGTTGTTGTCCCTGAAAAATATTTAATATTGTTGTATTAAAATTGACTGAGTAGATAGTGTACATGATGAGTACACGAGGTCCGTTTAACCATAGTATAGACTACACGATGATTACACGAGGTCCGTGTAACCATGGTGTGGGCTACACGATAACTACATGAGATCCGTGTAACTATGGTGTGGACTACATGAGGTTAGTGTAGGTATCATGTAGACTACACGATGTCCGTGTAACCATCATGTAGACTACACGTGGTCGGTGTAGGCATCGTATAGACATTATGATGGCAAAATAAAAAATAAGTACCTGAATTTTTTTATTCTAACATGTGACAATATGCTGGGAGCATCCTATAGTTGTCTTCTGGATACCCTCGAACTAATTCCAATACATATTCCCTAGCCCAACATGTCTTATGGTACCTTATGTTGACATCGAAATCAAGTCGAACATATTCAATTATGTCTTTTGGCCTATATATATGTCCGACACCCGTGTATTTGGACTGTATAGAATGACCAATCAATGAATATGTAGCCTGATGGTGTTCATGTCTCAATACTTCAAATGTGCATGTATGTGTATTGATGAACTTTGTAACTTTGAAGTATGGACAACTTTTCAATTTCATGGTCCATAACCTCCATGGGCATGTTTTCTCAACACATACAAGTACCAATATTGATTGTTTTGACTTGAATATCTGAAACTCAAAATTTCTCTAGATGAACATCGTACGAGCAACTTTAGGGAGCTCAGCTTTATCACTGTACAAATCGTCCATATTTATTGTGTCTAATACAACCTGATTCAAATCATCCCGCCCCTCACTAGACCTAGGACATTGTTCGTTGAAATCAGGTTGTGATGGCAATGAACAAGTGGTCTCGGATTCAAGACCATTATTCTAGTATGGAATTATTATATGTTCGTCTCCACTGATGGCTTCATTATGGTCATCTCTACGGATTGCATCATCATACACCCCCTGATCAAAATCATCAACATCAATTTCCTCATCCTCGAAAACATTATAATCGTCATGACCAAAAACATCATCATCATGATAGTTCTTTTCAAAATAATCAACACTCTCAAAGTGAGGAATGCTTTCATGTAGAGGTTGTCGCGACATTTGTGTTTCAGGAACCAAACTTTGATAAAACCTTTAGGAACCCGAGATTGTTGTGACATTGTGGTTTGAGGAATCGAGCTTTGAGATGGAATTTTTTTTGGCTTGGTACTTACAAATAGTGGGCTTCTAAGTGATTCTGATCCATTCTCCTTAACAAAGAACTGTAAATCTCTATCTTTTAAAATTTCAGCAGGAGGGCATAGGACATGGCTTTTATAAAGAAATTTGATATACATATCATATTTTGAGGGGTCTATTTGGAGTTCTTCGTACAATATATACAATAGCTCGTGGTAAGTGCAGTTAGTAGATATCTCTAATAATTTGGTATTCTTTCCACTAAAAGATAATGTTGTACCAATTTTCATCCAATCTCCATCATGGATTATAAAAATTTAATCTTCAGACATATCTGTATATACATAAATGAATAAAGTCAATACAAGAATAATACATAATGAAATGGAATATTACACGATGATCGTGTAGTGTACATGAGACTTTCACGGGCATCATGTAATCATCGTGTATGGTACACGAGGCCTTCACGAGCATCGTGTAGTGTACACGAGGCCTTCACGGGCATCGTGTAGTGTACACGAGGCCTTCACGGGCATCGTGTTGTGTACACGAGGCTTTTATGAGCATCGTGTAATGTACACGAGGCCTTCACTAGCATCGTGTAGCCATCGCATACTGTAATAAGTCCTACACGAGGGCTACACGATGATCGTGTAGACTACACGAGGACTACACGATGATCCTGTAGACTACACGAGGACTACACGATGATCGTGTAGACTACACGAGGACTACACGATGATCGTGTAGTGTACACGAGGATT
>QANY01002293.1:432005-559505 GCA_003255025.1 Datisca glomerata
TACAATATATACAATAGCTCGTGGTAAGTGCAGTTAGTAGATATCTCTAATAATTTGGTATTCTTTCCACTAAAAGATAATGTTGTACCAATTTTCACCCAATCTCCATCATCGATTATAAAAATTTAATCTTCAGACATATCTGTATATACATAAATGAATAAAGTCAATACAAGAATAATACATAATGAAATGGAATATTACACGATGATCGTGTAGTGTACATGAGACTTTCACGGGCATCATGTAATCATCGTGTATGGTACACGAGGCCTTCACGAGCATCGTGTAGTGTACACGAGGCCTTAACGAGCATCGTGTTGTGTACACGAGGCTTTCATGAGCATCGTGGAATGTACACGAGGCCTTCACGAGCATCGTGTAGCCATCGCATACTGTAATAAGTCCTACACGAGGGCTACACGATGATCGTGTAGACTACACGAGGACTACACGATGATCCTGTAGACTACACGAGGACTACACGATGATCGTGTAGACTACACGAGGACTACACGATGATCGTGTAGTGTACACGAGGATTACACGAGGATTGTGTAGTGTAATCGTGTAGTGTCATGAGGAGTACATGATCATCATGTTGTCATCCTGTACACCACATGATGATCATGTAGTCCTCGTATAGTGTAATAGATGCTACACGATACTCGGGAACTGCTGAAGAAGTTCCTAATGCATTATATGATGGATTGTGTAATGTACACGAGGTCGACATGGGGCTCGTGTACCTTGCGTGTAGTCTACACGAGGCTCATGTAGTACTCGTGTAGACTTCTTTAACAACACACAATCATCCTTGTAGTGATCCTGTATAATAAATGAACTTCAAACAATGTTCCAGAGAGAAGAACACAAATAAATATTCTCCAAAAATTCATGAAAATGAAAAATCCATGAAAGAAGGAAGAAGACAAGTAAATATATCTAAAAATAAGAAAACAAAACTTATACTTGTTCTAGAGAGAACAACTAATAATGCTTTGTTGTTGCAGGAAGACGGAAGAAGATGTAGAAGAAGACGAAGAGGAAAATGAAGAAGAAAACAAAGAAGAAGTAGAAAAAATGAAAAACGAAGAAGGAGAATTGAGATGGGTATGAAGGTTTTGAGTGTTAAATGAGTAGATCATGACATTTGATTGAACAACTTGTAAGAAGGGCAATAAGAGAAAAAGTTAAAAAGTGAAAGAAAAGTGCGCCAGAGGCCAGGGTAAGTAAAAAAATAGTATAAGAGACCAATTCGGTAAAATGGTTAGTGTATGGGTCTTGTAACACCCCGATTTCCAAGGGTTAAACATGCTTGAAATTTCACAATTCAATAATTCCCAATTCAAATAAAACCCTAATTTGAGGAAATCCCCAAATTGAAAACCCTGATTTTAACGTTAAATAGCGGAAGCATAAAATTATTTTAAAAGAATATAACTCATTAAACTAAAATAAATGATTCATTAAATTGTAATAAAGTGAAGCACGAAAATCCATAAGACATGAAAGATTAAACATGAATATTCATAATTTTCTGAAATAACTGAAGTCAAACTGAAGTCAAACTGAAGTCATAATGTTATAATTAAACTTAGAAACCATAATCATGCTTGTTATGGTAGTCCCTCACTCTTGCTGCTCAGCATCATCTGTAATAAGTTTTACATGACATAAATGTAAACATATAACTCATGAAAATTTATTTTGCACGTTTACTGGTCACATAAAATACTTGTAACAACACATCGATTTCATGATTAACATATAACTTGAACTTGTGCTTATACATGTCAATACTTATACTTGCTTGATCATAACCCGACTAGACATAACCCTCGATTAACAACCTAACCAGAATTGTTTCATAACTTGAACTCGAACTTGTAACATGAACGTGAACATGATAGATTGAGTGTCCTGAAACTTGATGTCACTTAAGGCTATCTGAACCTTAAGGGCGCTAACATGAATATGGTGACACCCAACTGCATAACTTGATAACATGACGTGAACAATCTGGTTCCTTGATAACCAAGAGACATGACTAAGTCTACTTCTTGTTTACTTATCACTTTTTACTTGAATTAATATTCATATTTCACGTTATGGAATATACATGAGTAAACATATAACTTGTTCATGAACATAAACACATAACTAATACATGTATAACTCAAAATATAATCATACATAACATGATAAATAATTTCATCATAACATGGAAAACATATAAAATACTTAATCATAAGATTGAACAAAAAGAAATAATAAAACAATTTCACATTATATATTCTACACTTATAACGTATGAACCGAATTATTATGTAAATATAATTACCTGGATTCGTTACGAATTAAATTCAACAACTAATGACCTGAAATCCAAGGATCCTGGATCACAACAAATTCATATAATTTCTACAATTATTTAATTAACTAAGCGAGATTGGGAACAGGTGAAAACCACATTGGGTGTAAATTATCAAGCGGTTTAAAATGGTTCAACAAGGTTCAGGTGGTTTGAACTGGTTTGGTTATGCTGTTTTGGGTCGGTTCAGTCTGGTCGGGTTGAACTGGTCGGGTCTGACTAAACCAGTTCAAGAGAAGAGGGAAAATAGAAAAGGGAGACGAAGAATAGGGAGAGAGAGACGTAACAGAGAGGGGATGAAGGAGAGAGAGACACAACAGAGAGGGGGAGGGAGATGAAGAAGTGGGATAGAGAGAGAGAGATGCAACAGAGGGGGGAGACGAAGGAGAGAGAGAAAAAATAGAGAGGGGGAGGGTGACGAAGAAGAGGGAGACATAGAAACGCAACAGAGAGGTGGGAGATGAAGAGAGAGAGAGACAAAACAGAGAGGGGGAGACGAAGGAGAGAGAAAGAGACAGAACATAGAGGGGGAGGGAGACGAAGAAGAGGGAGAGAGAGACGTAACAGAGGGGGGAGATGAAGGAGAGAGAGACAAAACAGATAGGGGGAGGGAGACGAAGGAGAGAGAGACAGAACATAGAGGGGGTTGAGACAAATGAGAGAGATAGGAAGAACAGAGAGGGGGAGAGAGACGAAGAAGAAGGAGAGAGAGACGCAATAGAGAGGGAGAGGAAGATGAAGGAGAGATAGAGGCAGAACAGAGAGGGGGAGGGAGACGAAGGGGAGAGAGAGAGACAAAACAGAGAGAAAAGAAAGGAGAACATGAAAATTACCCAATTGAAGCTTACAAGCGGCGATGCGATGACGATGCCAATAGGATGTAAATTTCTGGAATTTGAAGACTACAAGTTCAGATTTGGATAAATATATATAAACACAGAAATGAGATATTTGAATTGAGAAATAGAGAAACTAGAAAAATAATAAAGAAAGAGGAAGAAAGAAGATGACTTACCAGAGAATTAACAATGAAGAGATACAAATAGGAAGAAGGAGAGATGGAGGCTTGTTGTCAAACGTTTGAAAGAGGGAGGTGAAGAACAACTGTTATAAGGGGGTGAAGCTGCCGGAGAAAGATGGAGAGATGGAGAAGAATATGAGTTTTAGAGTATATATAATATTAGTTGGTGGGTTACTCTAGCTTATAATGCTTGGAAGTATTATAGGTCTACATTAGCAAAAAATCCTATTTGGTATCGGCTAATTTTCAACTGAAATTAGCTTTTGAATTATGGATTAGAGTATATTCCTACTCGAATCTGATAGAAGGAAAATGCACTACAATATCTCTCTCTTTCTCTCCGGGGGGGAGTAGAGATCAAGTTATTAGCTTGTATTGATGGATACTACAATCACCGAGACAGATAGATAAAGTTGTGAAGATGGAGATCTAAAGATATCGTGGATGGTTTTTTGTTTTTTTAACAGAAAGTTAATTATTAAGAATAAAATAGTAAGTTCAATAAAAATAAAAAAACTTTAAACTTGAATAGAATTATTTTTACATCTATATAAATTAAGGATTATTGTTATACATTATTTTATAAAGAGGGGCATATATTACAATTTTCCTTTAAAACCTTACACTTGAGATCGGCTTAGACCAGATTCTAACTTGGCAGGCCCGGCCCAAATTTATTTGATCTCGCGCCATCGCTTCCTCTCCTCGCATTCGCGGTGCCCAGTCTCGGCTCCTCTCTCAAGCTTCAGTCAGGCCAGTTCTCGATCATTTATTTTTATGATTGTTTGTTGCTTCGCCCCGATATTTACTTTGCTTTGTATGGAGCACACGTAACTTTACTCAGGATCTGCGTCTAGTCTTCAACAGCTTTTGGTTCTCGTATTCTTCCATCGTTTTCGGATTCAATTTCAGAAAAAATGCGTACAACCAATGCAAGGTCTTTGTTATCAAAAAGCTTTTCAATTCTTGCTCCTCATATCCCACGCATTTGTGTGGTTGGAAGTGGACCCGCTGGATTTTACACAGCTGAGAAGGTGGGCTCTTACAATTGTGATGATGTTTTACATCACTATATCGAAGTATTTTGTCTGTTATATTTTGGTATCGTATTTCTGCAGTTACTATTGGGGGAGGGGAAGTCGTATCCATCAGTATATTTAAGATTTGTTTTGATTACGTAGTAGATGTTGAAGGCACATCAAGAAGCACGAGTTGATATAATTGATCGATTGCCAACGCCGTTCGGATTAGTTCGCTCTGGTGTGGCACCTGATCACCCTGAAACAAAGGTGAAGACCAATTTCTCATGATTGTTTTTCGCAGTAAGTTTTGAAATGAAGTAGGAGGTGGTATATTTGTCAATATTAGGATTATTTAGTTAGCAGGAGATTATGGAAGGGATGTATTCTGGTCTTTTTGTGTTGTTCAATGATTTCAATTTTGGTCCTTAGTGAGTCAGTAATTCAAATAAACTGATTTTGTCTTAAAAAATTCAAATAAACTGATTTCAAGTTAAATCGCACAATCGTAGTTTCCCAACACCCCCATCCCCCACAACAAAAAAAAACTCTTGTTTGGTTATCTTAGCACAGAATGTGGTAAAGCTATAACTTCAAGTCAACTTGATTAATTTCTATTACAGTGTCAAACGGTGTTTCTTTCTCGTGTAAAAGCAATCTATAGCTGGATTTTTTTAAATATCTTAATTATGTTTAATTCACCAGAAAGCTTGCAACAGATTGTGGTAAATCAATTTACTCGAGTTGCACAAAATGAGAGGTGTTCATTCCTTGGCAATATCACTCTTGGATCAGCCATTTCTTTATCAGAACTCCGTGAGCTGTATCATGTGGTACGTCACTTTTCCCTATATTCTATAAGGGCTATTGCATGACAATAGCATCTTTCAGCCTGTTATCTTAAAGGTATGGCATGTTTACCCAACATTTATGCTTACGAGTAGGTTGTGCTTGCTTATGGAGCTGAAAGTGACAGAACTCTTGGCATTCCTGGAGAAGTAAGCCTAGTCAAATACGGGAGTTTTCTTTACCTTTATTCTTATGCTGTGTGGTGATGCTCCACATATTTATTCCAGTCTATCACCATCTTGATTTTTCGTAGAAATTCAATGCATCTGAAACTACTAATTAATAATATCTCCGCACATATAATATAATATGAGATTGTTAATTTGTAGGATTTGGATGGGATACACTCAGCTAGAGAATTTGTTTGGTGGTATAATGGGCATCCAGATTGCAGAAATATGGAGACTAACTTAAAAAGCACTGATACTGCTGTCATCCTGGGTCAGGTATCTTCCTGTTCGATTTTAGGGGATAGTGTAAACTCTCTGAAGCAAATTTGTTTAGCGCTATGTTTTTTAATTTTTTAGCGCTATGTTTTTTAATTTTTTAGCCATCACTGTGATATTAATCCTTGTATTTTGTTGAATAACTTTATTTTAATCATGGTAAAAGAATGTAAGGTCAGTTTAACAAAAAATCATGTTACACCTATGAAGTGAATGTTAGTGGAGAACCAGCCAGGTTACTTTATCTGAAACGAAAAATGGCATTTGATGTTTTTTTATGCATTGAGTCTACTAGAATTTGTCTGAGTATAAAAAACTATTGTTGTCAGATTAAGCTTCCGCGTTAAAAAATGTAATTTATTGAATTTTGAAAGTTCGACGATAAGGAAAAACGCTGAAGAACACAAAAATTTATTGTGTCCAAATTCTTTTACTGCCAATTGTAAACAGCATTCATTTGGAAAAGAATGAAATATACAGCTTACATTAGAGAGAATTTGGTAACTAATATTTCTCACGTATTTCAGGGAAATGTAGCTCTTGATGTCGCGCGTATTCTTTTACGACCCACAACAGAGTTGTCATCTACAGATATTGCTAGCCATGCTTTGGTTGCTCTAGAGAAGAGCTCTATAAGGTTTCTTATCAGCCAGATCATTGTAGATGGATAAGTTGTTTCTATCACATCAGTTATTGGTTTTATATGGTGGATATAATCACAGGAAAGTGTTCTTGGTTGGAAGACGTGGACCAGCCCAAGCAGCTTGTACTGCTAAGGAGTTACGCGAACTTCTTGGTAATTTTGAGCATTTGTGGATCTATTCCATCTTGGATCATATTTACCTTCGCATTATTTTGGCACCAACTTTTAGAAAGGAAATATGTTGGACCATAACACCTACTCGATGGCATGACATACTGCAAATGTCAAGTTTTTAATTCACTCCGAGAAGGCTGCCCATTCAAAATGCATTGAAAAGTAATGATAAGATACATTTAAAGAATCCACATATAAAGATAGAACGCTGCTCATTCTCTTGTTCATTGGATTTTGTTAGGACAATATTGTATTGTCTCCCTGTTACTACTGCTGCTGATTTTACTATTTTGTTAACGGCAATATATTGCAGGTATCAAGGACCTGTATATACGTATACAGGAATCCGATCTGCTCAAAACCCCAGCAGATGAGGTATGACTATACAAAGAACTATCTTAAGGATCTTGTAGAATCCAAGGGTACAAGAGAATGATATACTAGTTGCTATGTTTGATCATTTCCCGTAATTATGAGTAGAGAGTAGCATGTATTAGTTCATTTATTTCTTTACCACACCTATCATAGTATCTTTTTTTTTTGCTGCCATCTGGAAAGGAAGAACTGAAGAATAACCGAATTCAGCGAAGGGTTTATAAGTTGCTTGCTAAGGCAGCCACATCCGGACCTCAACATCCCGGTCTAGGTCAACGTGAACTGCACTTTGTTTTCTTCCGTAATCCAGATAGGTTCTTAAGCTCAGAAAGCAAAAGTAGCCATGTTGCGGGTGTGCGCTTTGAGAAAACGGTTCTAAAAGGTAATGATCTCTTCATATATTCCCTAAAGTTTCATCCATCCATCAATACAATTAGACCTCCCCCTTCTGTTTTAGTGATGTTTACAGTTTAGACTGCATAGATTCACTCATTCGCCATGAACTGACCAAATTAATGGATCAAATGGTGGAATATATAGAGTTCAAAATTAATGATCAATGCTTCGTATTGATCTTGTTTCCGTTTTTTATTCCCTTACCGCCCTCTTGAAGCATTATTAAAACGTAGGACCCTCTGAGTTGCTCAAGGCAGATTTGACCCATATTGGTGCATCTATGTTCAACTAATTTCTTCACTTGTTATCACTTTTTAGGTGCTGGCCCTGGAAAACAGATTGCAGTTGGTACTGGAGAGTTTGAAGACATCAACTGCCAGTAATTTCTTAATTGGTTTTAGTTGGAAGTTTTATATAGTTTACTCAATAAAGGGTCAAAGGTTGTTTTGTCCGTACAAATTGGGTGACATCACCATTTGGATGGAAATCTTCCACTTGAGTGTTGATTCCTCAATGGAATTTAGTTTTGCATATTTCTTCCCAAATGAAAACAGAATGAAAAACGCTTTAGATGGTTTTACTTTTTACTCTAGTCTAGGACCCTATAGCCGTTCTCTTCATTGTTAGATTATATCACATTTTTATTTTAGACTTGTTCAGACTGGTAGTTCCCAGCAGCTAATTTTTTCCATCCTTTTTGTAGGATGGTGCTAAAGTGCATTGGTTACAAATCAGTACCGATTGATGATTTAGTTTTTGATCATAAAAAAGGTAAGCTAAAAGAAAGGAATTGTTTTCTTTTTTTCTCACTTTTATTTGTTCGTTTATTTATTTCTTGTGCTTCTTTCTAAAGTAGTTATAATGGTGAAACTCTTGGCTACTTATGGAAGAAATATCCAATTCATAATCCAAAGGCTATAACTTTACAGCTGAACTGCTGTTTTCGGTAAAAGAAGATGGTTCCTTCTACTCCTGAACAATCCGTTTTTTACTTTCCAGGCGTAGTCCCAAATGTAAGAGGTCGAGTTCTAAGTAGTAATGGAGATGGGACGCTTGTCGAGGAAGGTTTGTATGTGTGTGGTTGGTTAAAGAGAGGACCTACTGGGATCATTGCATCAAATCTCTATTGTGCTGAAGAAACTGTAAGTTAAGTTAGTTCTTCTGGCATCTCATAGAGGCTTGTCTTAAACTTTTGAGTTTATTTACTAGATTTCAACCATAAGTCCAGAAGAATATGCTTTTAGTCAGTTTTTGCAGTTCGAACAAGCTTTCATTAGCGGCTATACTAATCGGGGTTGGTCTATCATGGCAGGTTGAAAGTATATGTGAAGACCTTAAGAAAGGAGCATCAGCCGCATCCTCAGCCAGATTGGCGAAGCCGGGACGAGAAGGCCTTCTTCAACTGTTAGATGATAGAAATGTAAGAGTTGTTCCATTTAATGATTGGGAGAAGATCGATTCATTAGAAAGGAAGCTTGGGAGTGAGAGAAACAAGCCCAGAGAAAAATTATCCTCTTGGGAGGAATTACTTAAAGCTGCCAATGGGACGAGTTAATTATTTGGGATCTTTTTTGCTCTAGAAAATTGAAATTAAAATTATCTTTATGTTCCTAGGAAAGATCGCGAAATATTAAATTAATTTAATTTCGAATGAGAAATAAGGAAGAAATATGAAACAAATCAAAATATAATTGTTTGATTTTTCTTCTTGTAAAAATGAATTATATTTTCAGATCTTTTAGATTAGAAGTGGTGTAATAAATATTTTTTCCTGTTTACTAGTCATTCGATTTACGGTATGATACTGATAAATTAGTGATTTTGATCTCTTTTTTTTCCTTTTTCTTTTTCTTCCTATTTTTTCTAGGTTACAATATTTTTTTTTATCAAAATTACATTATAAAATTTAAGGGGAATAAAGGAGTGACTTGAACCTACGATCTCTAGGCTATGATTGTGGAAACTTAATCAATTGTATCAATCTAATTTGTATTGGACCATAATGCTTCATAGCAAAATAGATGTGAAATTTACAAAAGTAATGCTTGCCATGGATATTCATATTTTTCTGCCTAACAGACATAATTGTTTGAATCTTTAGTTCTAATTTTTTTTTCTGATAAGTTGAGTTTTCACGCTTATATTTTAGAGATTGTGAATTTGAGTCATATTTTTTTATTCTCTTTTGAATTTGTAAGGTAATTTTAATAAAAAAAAGTTTGTTTTTTTTTCTTCTGATATTTAATTTATCTTTTTATTATATAGCTGTCCTTTGTACCGGTAAAACCAATGTCAAGGGTGCTTAAAGATTTTCCATCCATTGTTGGGGAGAGAACATCCTTTGTCCACTTTTGCCAAATTTACCAAATATGCCCTATAAACTATATACTCACAATTTTTATAAAGTTTCTTTAAGAAATGGAAATTATTTGCTTAAGAGCTCATATGCCTAAAAGCAGTGACACCAGTCGGTTGCTCGCTAGCAGCAAGGTTATCTTGGGAGTGCTTATTCATTTCATTGATTGAAGTTGGGGAGGGATAAAAATTTGAGTGGGTAGACATCTCTTTATATGATGTTGACACTTGACATAGAAAAAAATAAATTCATTCATCTTTCTATAGCTTAAGTTAGATGGTATAATTAAAAAATGAGAATATTTGAAGAGTTTTATTGAAAATAACTCGTAAATAAAATTAATCTGAAGCTTATTTTATAATTTAAAAAAGAAAGAATTATTTATAATTAAAAACAAAGGATTTCTAGATATTATCTTTCCGGTGCATACATAATGCCAAGACAGAAACAGCCGCAATTGTGTGCCCATTAATTAATTAAGATGCACTTCGAATTTTCAATAATAGACATAAATAATTAAGAAATTACAGTATATAGATAAGTCTAGGAGTGGTTGTTAGATATAATTCATTTTTAGGGTAAATAGTAGTTTTACGAATGCCACATCACCCGTTCATTTACCCTATTTTTCTATTGACAACTTTACCCTCAATAGTTTGTTATAACATAACATTTTAAGTGGCAACATATTTATTATTTAATAATTTATGAATTATTTTTTATTTAATTACAATCAATAAGATTCCGTTTCTAAATGTATATCTATAATAATTGATTTTCGGTTATGAAAAAAATATTATTTTTCATAACCGAATGATAATGTTCGATTTTAGCTAAATCTCATTGATTTTAGCTGAATCCGGTATTAGTTTAGTTGACCTGCATCCTAGTTCAAATTTCATTTTCCTCACTTCACGCAATATCAATTTTATCTCTCTTTAACATTCATTGATATCTTCGTCCTCTGCAACTCGAACAATAATTTTTTAAAATATTTTAGTCAAACAACATATCATTTCATTGGGTGAACGTGGTCGACATAATATTATTTAGGCAGTTTGCAGTATCCAAGGATCTGCATAGTTTTGGCTGAGTTTTCTTTGGAGTTTTTTAATATGCAACTATTGTGTTCGGGTTTATTTTCAGTTTGATGGAAGGTTAATACTCAATGTTTTTGTGTCATTATATTATTAATCGAGAATATTTGTTATTTTTATAAATAACTCCATAATTTTTAACTGTTTTATTGATTATTTCATAAATAAAACTGATTTCAGGAATATCAAAAGATCCCCATGATTTTAATGTATGCTGGGAGATGAGATGAATCAAAATCATATGTTGACTTTCGATCAAAATCTTTTTTGGTTGAAATTCATAGAGATGGTTGAAGCAATTATTTTGGTTCTAGGTTTTGGATGGGAGGGACAAGTTTGAAATTACTGTCAAATTATAATTTGGCAATACTTCATCCACCAATGTTGAAATAAAATCGGATCAGGATTTTGAATAGTACGTTTTCCTCATTAGGAATGATAATGGAGTTAACTTTCCACTAATTGTTGACATGTCTAGTTTCATTATTGATCAATCTTGTGAGTTTCAAAGTTTGATACTTGGAGGGAACAGTCAATCAGACTCAATAGAATGCGACCATGTTAAAGAAGATGACATTTTTATTGCTCTAGTTGATTTAAAAAATGTCCCTAATAATTTTGACATTAAGAAGAAGTCATTGTTTAAAGATAAATATGACTTAAAAAAGGCGTTACATATGCTTGCATTGAAAGAAAATTTTGAGTTTAGGGTTGAAAGGTTTAATCGGAAAAGAATGAATACACGGTGTGTCAATGACTAATACAAGTGGTTTTTTCAGGCATCGATATACAGAGGTGGTCCGCTCTAGATGGTTCTGGAATTTATTGAGGAGCACAACTGTTCAATAGAATTTATCCAGTGTGATCACCGTCAAATAACATCAGACATTGTAGGTCAGTGTATCAAAGGTAAATATAAAATATAGGAATGGCATACGAGATCGGACCGTACCTAAAGATATCATTGATCACATACGTTTGAAGCATGTGTTACTATTAACTACTACAAAGCATGGAAAGAAAAATAAAAATGCATTGGATTTGCTTCGAGGTACTCCAGAAGAATCATATAGAAGACTACCATCGCGTTGTTATTTCTTCAATATATCATTTATTGATTATACATTCAATATACCTTATTTACTTTTATTTTTTTTGGTAGGTACTATGACAATTATTCAGAATGATAAGAATGGGACATTCAAATACATATTCATATGTTTGGAGGTTGCTTTGAGCTGGCAGCATTGTAGACCTGTGATTTTAGTTAATGGTATGTTTTTTAAGAACAAATACCTCGGTACGCTTTTAACTGCATCATCGTTGGATGATAATAATCAAATTTTTCGAATGGCATTTGCTGTGATAGATTCAAAAAATGATTTTGTCTTGGGATGACTTTTTGAAAAATTGAAGGAAGCAATTGGCGATAGAGAAAATCTAGTAATATATCTGATAGACGCAATAGATACCAAAGGCATTGTCGAAATGGTTTCCGAAATTTGTTCACGGTATTTGTATGCAACATCTACTGTTTAATGTCAAGTCCAAATATAAAAACTCAGCTGTGGGCCCAATTTTCTATTGATGTGCAAAAGCATATATGGTTGAAGATTTTGAAGACAATATGCGTGCTCTACAATCTATTTACCCTTCAATTCGCACATACCTTAAAGGTGTTGGGTATGAGAAATGGGCTCGATCTCATTTTGTTAGTCATCGATATAATGTCATGACAACAAATATATCAGAAAGCCTCGATAATGTATTGAAAAATGCTCGTGGTTTACCTGTTACATTTTTTTTATTAAATTTATGAGGTAACTTTTTCATCGAGTAACATCTAGTTACATGATCGCTGACATTAACTCAATGGGCTAAAAAGCGTCTACGTAAGCAATGCAACGTTCACGGACAATGACTGTAACCCTGTTTAAATTTTAATTTCTTATTTTTAATGAATTAGCAAAAATAAATAAACAATTGTTCATATACTATGTTATGAAATGTCTTTTTTACAGTTCATCGCCGTTGACATGCATGAGTTTCATGTGGTTGACAGTGATTTCATATGTATTGTACAACTACCAAATAAATCTTGCACTTGTAAAACAATGGGATATAGATGCAATACAATGCACATATGCTCTAGTTGCAATGACTAAAAGGCACCTGAATCTGTACTTGTACATATCTCCATATTATTTAAAGATCGAGTTGGATGCAACATATGAGGGTTTGGTGCATCCTCTCGGAAAAATAATCAATGGAATGTTCCTAAAGTTGTTCAAATGCATCATATACTTCCACCTGAAAACAAACGTTCAGCCGGTAGACCTAAGAAGCAGAGGATACCACCGATAGGTGAGGTTAACAAGGTGAAGTGTGAGAGGTGTCTAATGATCAGACATAATCGTAAGAGATACAAGAACTCGGTCGCTTTGACAATTAATCAGTCGAAGAAACAAAAACCGGAAATTAGATTTTGAGCTCTTTATATTTCATGTTGAACATCTATTATTATTGCTATTTATATTCTTCTTCTTTTCGTTGTTGAACTTGTTAACGTATTAATGGTAATTTTAATTTCAATCAATTATTACTAAGTATCATTCATTATTTACATTCAATCAAGTATAATCATCTATTGATAATGTTATTGATCACGCGATATCTATACATATATATAGACTAATTGTCTCAAATTACTTGATTACTGAATCTGTTTTAGGATTGCTTATTAAAAAAAACATCGCCAAAACAATCGCATCATTGATATACCTATTGTGACAATAACATTTTACACAATGTGTATTTGTTTAAGGACAATATATATGGATAAGTTTACATTAGTTACACTATGTTACAATGTGTATATATAAATAAACATGGTTACAATCTGTATATATATGTACACCATTTATCACGTTACACTTAAAAAAATAAGGCAAGTATATTCGTTACGAAACATTTGTCAATATAGTCAATAAAAGATTTATAAAGATATTAATCTATTATTTATTGATCAAAATATTCATTCACAAAAAACTAGCAAGTTCAAAGAGCAGATTCACATAAGTGTTCATTATCTAATTACTACAAAATATAGAGACCATCAAAGAAACGAATCCAACACACATTGTAGTCTTACAAAAAAAGTTATTTCTTTCAACCCAATATCAATAGCTAAATGTCCAAATGGCTACTCATCCGCTTCTTGTGTTTATGTGATTATGTAAAAATTAGGAGGTGTGAAAGCTACTGGATGCGGAATGATTGCCATAGTTGGTTCTTCTTTCTTCTTCTTTTGTCACTTTCCAACCAATTTAGCTACATCAACACCCTTCCCCTTGCATTGCCTGGTCAATGATACCCTTTTTGCTGGTGATTGATTGGTGGTTGGTGTCTTAATAGGTGGGATACGTGTCTTAATAGTAGGTTGAACAACAAATGAAATTTTTGGTTGAAAGGTTGGCGGAATAATATCCTCAACAATTCGTTGAACAACAGTTTCAACCTGTGTTTAAAATAATTCAGTAACATAGACAATAAAATGATAATGAAATATGTTTATACTGGTCAATATGATATTCAATAATTATATCAATAAGCTATCAATAAATTACCTCCAAGTCGTCCAAACTCAGATTCGGTAAATCACCTTCGTCTTCAGTTCCTTTATGTGGATTTGTTCCTCCTTGTGGATCCTTTTGTTGCACATCCACGTTCTTAGCCAATACCTTCCTTAAATGATAGTAAAATAAAATTAATAAAAGAAAATAAATTATAGAAGTGTATATATATATATATATATATATATANCTTTAATCACTGTCAATAATTTATTATTACCTCAACCTTCGAAATGCTCAATAACTCGTCTAACTTCGAGTTTATCTTTCCAATCTCTAAGAAAAATCTCTCCTTTATCTTGTCCAACCTAGACTCAATCGATGATGACGATGATGTTTTTTTTACGGTTTAAAATCTCTTCAAACTCATCGTCATCGCATTGAGCCTCACCTTTCTCTAGTTGTGTATCAACAACCTGCTTACCCTTTGATTGAACAGATTTCAGCTCAAAGTCTATAGACTTTTAACTCATCAAGGATAGCTTCAAACTTATTGATCACAAACTTCATTTAGCAAATATAAATTGAATAGTTAATAACAAATAAAGAAGTAAATTTATATATGTATATTAACTATAATACTTACATTACTGTTTTCGAAAACCATGTCGCTCAAATCTTGTTTGTCTGGTTGATTGATAACTGTCCAGTTATTGATCCTTCGCTTAAAGTCTCCCATTTTTTTTAGCAAATACCATCAAGGATGTTGTCAATAAAGATATAGTCTCAAGTGCCCAAACGATTATTGCATGTGGGAAACCGTAAAATGCATGAGCAGAATTTCCAGAAATTGTTCAATTTTCCACATACTCATTATTATCATATCAAAAGATAATTTCCCACAAGGGTATAAATCAAACATCTCATCATTATCAGCCAGCAATAGATGAAAAGGGGTCAACCAGTATATGTTCATGTTTTGGGATCAATAGGTTTTTCAAACAGTACAATTTTACCAGCTTTACAATCGTGTCATCCTCATCATTTTTTTGAAATTGTACAAGTGTCAAAAGCAAAATTAAGCATCTTCCTAGACATTGTTTTATTATTCTTAAAGTATTTTTCCTTCAACCTCCCTTCCCCTGTTTTTGCCCTATCCACGTGTATCGATGACGTGCACCGTAAACCAGTGATAACACCAAAATCCCTCATTGTAAATCTAGAAACTTTCCCGTTGAAATCAAAGTACGTAGCATCTGCCTTATCTTGGTGACACTGCTACCTAGCTATGTGTAACAATAGTTGTGCCAGAAATTTGTTAATTTTCAAATCAAGAAAGTGACCAAAACAAACGGTTTGAAATGTATCTCTTTACTTCTCGGTCAGAGACAAGTTGACATGGTCCATGATCGTTGGTTTTGAAAACAGGTCCGGTTCTGGTTCTTGTTCCGATTCTCATCTGGAACAATCAACTGTAGTCCCTAAAAAAATATAATATTCATTAACCATCTTTCTCATTTTGTTGATCTTCATTTATATGCAGCCGTGGCTTACCGGATGATTGACCTTTAGGGGATTTTTTTTGGTGATTTTGATGCTTCCACATCTTTTGATGAATTCTTTTCTGTCTTCGTTAATGCTACGGTGAAATAACAAAAGAAGCTAATATAAATAAATTATGGTTAAATAGAATCAATAACAGATTGACTCAAACATGTTAAAATACATTATTGGATCTCAGTTATTTAATGTAAAAAATTCTACATATATACATAATAGTCAATCAACCATTTCAATTATTGACACCATCATTAAACAATTAAACAGAATACCGAACTATGACTTTACATATACAAATCACATTCGTCTATCAAAACATTGTCACACACATGCATGTCTGGAATCAAGATTTTTTTTTCTGAATGTTCGTGTCATTAATCAATATTTAGATTTTAAAGTTTTCGTATAGTTTATCGAAGAAATACTTTTCTTACATGCATGTTCGATCAAATAGCATTATAATTGAATCATTTTTTATTAGAAACTTTGCAATATTTTGATAGCTTAATCAAGAAATTATTTTTTGTTAAATGTTAATAATATTCAGTATATAATAGTCAATAAATAAAAAAATAATAATCGGTGAATTAACTCTTCTTTCTTCTTCAAATACTGAACAATATTTGCTTAACGAAAGTAACCACAAACTTCTTCGTCGGCGTCAATGGAGGAGAGGGGTTTCCAGGGATGTTTTTGAGAGTGATGGTTTGAGTTTGATTTTTGTTTGTTTTAACGTTTTCTTTTGTTGATGGATGGTTTTCTACTTTGGTTAGGGTTATTGAATGTAGTTAGAAGGGTTAGGTTGGTGGTAGTTACCACATCTTAGTTTAAGATTTTATTTTTCTTTTTATTACTTCAAATTGTTGATTTGGTAATTAAATTATTTATAATTAATTCGTGTTTTCTTATTATTTATCTACATCCCGTTATTTACCATGTAAGTGGCATGATTATAGAGATTGTTTAAGATTAGTTACGTTGAGATCCTATCCTTATTCGGCGATTAAGTAGTTTTTGGAAATTTAAATTATATGTAATTATGGTAAATAATTTATTAGCTATTAAGTATTTTTTAATGAATTTTTATTGGTTGTTTTCAAATTTCTATTTTGGTTCATTAAATTCGATGTGGTTGATGATTCTAATTTCCTTTTTGGTTGATATTTAGGCGGGATGGTAGGTACATTCAATTTTTAAATTATAACAATATTTATTTATTGATCGTTTATTTTATTTTAATTTATTAACATGATATATTTCAATTTATATATTTTATTGATAATGGATTATATATTCAATGATTTCTAGGGATTTTATTCGCGTTTGTTGTTAAATTTAAATTTTAGTTAACCGTTTATTGTCGTATTGTGTTGATAATGGTATAAATATAACTTTTGAAATTACAAAATATATATTTTTCATAATTGTAAGGTATGTAGTCCAGTATCAATAACTTATTTTCTATTGACAGAAGTTGAAAAGTAAGCTGCTTTATATAAATTAATGGTATTTGATATAAATTTATTGACCATTTTGAAAATCTACTATTTACCTGCAAGTTTTAAAACCCGACAATTTCTTAATATACTACTATTAATATTGTTTATATTGAAAATTTTCCCTAAATAATTTCCTTTGTAAACTCATGGATAGGGTTATGTTAGTCATTGCAATATCACATGATGTCAGCCTCCTAGGTCCCTCCGAAAACCCACATACGGTTGGCATTAAAAAAATGGCTTTTGCAAAAATCGTTTAAACACTCTTCTGTTTTCCCACACACACATACAGAGCTTTGCTTTACTGAACCGCTGGTGGGAATGGCAGCGAGGCTTATGCAAGCGGTTCTCTATGAAAGCTACGGCGGAGGATCCGCTGCTTTGAAGGTCCTCTGTTTCATCTATGTTTGTTTTCCATTCCACTTCCTACTAATTTTGTTTTAATCATTTCCAACTCTGTGGGAAATGGGAATGTCGGTTTCTGTTAAATTAAATTATGGAACATTTTATTTCTTATCTTCTTTTGAATTCCAAAAACTAGGCGATTTTTAAATATATGGGTCTTTGACCATATTGTGTAATTCCCCTTTTCTTTTAGTTGTTCTTACTTCTTACTTACTTGGATATGTATGTTTGTGTATCTATTTTGATCTTTGGATGTATTGAATTTGTATTTCTCTGTTCCTTCGATTTTAAATGATAGATGATATTTGAGTGGGGATGGCTTTGGCTTCTGGCCATTTTGGTAAAGCTGTGTAATTTTTCTTTAGTTGTTGTCACTTGTATGCTGCTTTTTTTCCTCTAGGAAAACGAAAATTAAGAAAGAGTCTTATTGGTAATCTCATATTAAATTGTTAAGCGGCAATTCTCAGTTTGTTTAGAACTTCAAGATGCCATGAATGTTTTTGGGTTGGCCAACCCAACGTTTTAATATAACTTAGAGTTGTTTCCTCTGGCTATTGCTAAAAGTAATATGAAAACTAACGAGGAAATCATGTACAAGTTTTTATTTTTGGGGTTAGTAAATTAAGATATCTAAACAAAAGAGATTACAAATATGCAAGAGGCATATGTCGGGTCACCTTACGTAAAAAGATAGTAGGTAACCCTCACTCTACCTTCAATTATCTGTCCTGACTAGACCTATCTACCTGCGGTAAATTCGAAATTGTCTGCCTAACCATCGTAACTACAAAAGTGAAGACGGTGGTGCTATCTCTATTTTTGCCTTAAAAAAACTCTATTATTTGTTTCTATCCAGATAAAATAAGCAATTTAGAGTTCTAGATTTGAGTACCCTCCTGCTTGTATGAGCTAGAAGCCAGGTGGTATTCTGCTCCTAGGTTGAACATGCATACCTCATACCACTTCCAACTAGCCTCTCCCAAACACTTCTTGTGACAGGGATGTACATGTTTTTATATGTGTATAGTACTTGCTTGTTACAGTTTCTAGAGAGGAAAAACTCCTGCATACAGTAAAGTGAGAGAGAAATTAAAGAGCAAAAGAATGGATTGGAAAGAAATGAGGTCTGAAATAGTTACAATCATGTGGGTGCACCTAAATTTTTTCCATATTTTGTTTTTCTTCCACGTTAGAGCAAACTTTTTGGTCATATATATTTTCGTAAAGAGCGAGTTTGTGGGCTTTTCTTCTGATGAAATTCTTTTTATTTGGAAATATAAAAATGCTTTTATTCTTATTTTTTGGGTTAAGATAAACAAACTCTTTGTTTATTGTAATTCTTTTTTATGATAATGGAGAGTTTGCAATTCTTAATCCCTATTAATTTATCTTGTTGTATTATAATTAGCATTTTCTTGCTTTCCCACTCCTCTTGTTTGGTTCTGCCTTTTGTTTCATTCTGCATTGCCCCATGCTAATATATTTTTTTTTTTTGAATTTGAAGTCTGACATATACATTTAACCATTTTATTTTGGTTGTGGGTTCTTGAAGTGGAAAGTTTAGAGAGGGGTAATAATTTACGCTCAATGTGAGTAAATAACTAATGTAATGGTGTTTATTTGCGCTCAATTGAGATGTCTGTATCTGCAGCATGTAGAAGTTCCAGTTCCCAGTGTGAAGAAAGATGAATTATTACTAAAAGTGGAAGCAATAAGTCTCAATCCAGTTGATTGGAAAATTCAGAAAGGCATGCTGCGGCCTCTTTATCCACGCAAGTTTCCTCACATACCTGGTACTACAATTTAGTTTTTTTTTAATTTCTGGTGCATAATGATAGATTTGGAAAAGTTTTGATGCTTGGGTAATGATGCTTTGACCAATTTTATTCACCTTTCTTTAATTGATGATGATGATGATGAATCTGTATTATGGTTTGGGGAGCTTGATTATGGATGGAATGGAAGTAAGTATCTTGTTTTTGTTTAACTCTTTGAATAATCTAAAAAGGGACTATTTTAAGACATTTCAATTATAATATTTGGCACTTTGTTGATTATTGAAAGATGGACTGTTTTGCTTCGTAATCTTTTTTGGTTTTACAAGCCAACCATTTTGTTAGGGTTTGATAACTTGACATTGGACATGAAGGATGATTCGTAGCATGATTTATGCATATGGAAGTTTGTTGATGCGTTGTTTTTATTAGCCATGTAGGATAGGAGTTCCATGTCATGACTTCTTACAAATGATGTATACATATGTGGGTTTTTGGGTTTTGCCTTTTACGGTGGTTTGGTTCGAGCTAGGTACGGATTTGGCAGGAGAGGTTGTGGAGGTTGGACCCGGAGTCATATCTTTTAAACCTGGCGACAAAGTTGTAACGATTCTTAATCATGCTGTAAGCATTCTTACATTTGAGTCTCTCTTCTTGTTTTAAAACAATGCTTATTGTTGCTTTTATAAGAAAACAACGCAAACTATATCAACACGAATTGGGTTACTCATGCTTAATATACTTAATTTTGTTGACCATCTCCCGAGACGATGTTTGATTGACAGAATTTCTTTCTTAAATAGAAAAATTCTGTCAAAGTATTCTACTATTATTAGAAAGTGGTGAAATATGTTGAGTAGTAGCAATTGATTATTGTTGCATGTTTTGGCGTAAAAGCTTAGAGTCAGGCATTTTAGTAGCCTATTTGTTTCGAGATTTCTACTTTTGCAAGTAGAGTACAAGTAAAATATACTAAGCTATTACATTTATAAACTCAATGACAGAGTGGAGGGGGACTGGCTGAATTTGCTGCAGCTAAGGCGAATTTAACCGTTCCAAGGCCGCCCGAAGTATCAGCATCTGAAGCTGCTGGCTTACCAGTAGCCGGTCTAACAGCTCACCAAGCCCTCACTCAAGCTGCTGGGGTTAAGCTCGACGGTAGTGGCCCACAGGCAAACATTCTGATCACTGCTGCCTCGGGAGGTGTCGGTCACTATGCGGTTCAGCTTGCTAAGTTAGGCAACACACACGTGACGGCTACTTGCGGTGCGCGTAACGTCGAGTTCGTCAAGAGTCTAGGGGCTGATGAGGTTCTCGACTACAAATCTCCGGACGGTGCAGCTCTGAAAAGTCCGTCGGGTCGGAAATATGACGTGGTCATTCATTGTGCGACCGGCATTCCATGGTCAGTTTTCGAGCCTAATTTGAGCCAAACTGGGAAGGTGATAGACATAACTCCTGGCCCGAGTGCGTTGACGACTTTTGCAATACAGAAACTTACCTTCTCGAAAAAGAAGCTTGTTCCTCTTCTTTTAAGCGCAAAAGCGGAGAACCTGAATTATCTCGTAGGGCTGGTGAGGGAAAGGAAGCTTAAGACGGTGGTCGACTCAAAGCATGCTTTAAGTAAGGCAGAGGATGCTTGGTCTAAGAGCATTGATGGTCATGCTACTGGTAAGATCATTGTGGAGCCTTAGTTTAAATGAAGTAAATGGGAATGTTTTATGAAACTTGATGAGCTTACTATCAGTGGTAGACATAGTTGTACATAGCTTAAACGCTTCGTGAATGGCATCGAACCTTTGTTTTTTCCTTTTGAATAAATGAAGCGTGAATAAATATAGAATGAGAATCTAAGTAGCTTTTTGAGTTTATTAAATGATGTACATTTGATTGAAATTATATTCACACATTGCCCTATGAACGACATATAATGTGTCAAACAAAGTAAAATTCAGGTGCAAATGCGAGAAAACTAATTAAATTTGGAGTTTTATACAGGATTAACAACTTTTTAGTATCTTAATATAAAAATAGAAAGTAGTTTCCTAATTATAGAAAATAGTTATTGTGAATGGACTTACAATAAAAATAAAATACTATCTATTATACCCTTTATTAAAATATAATAAATAAATAAATAATAGAAAACTATCTATTATTCTCTCCATCTTCTGATTTTCAATTAAGTAGGGAAAATTTAATCTCTCTCCTTATCTCTCTCTCTCTCCTTCTCTCACTCATATATAATCATAATAAGAGTCACACAGAAAGATAGACGAAAAGAAGTATAAATAGTAATTATTAGATAATTATGAAATTTTAGAGAGTATATTAATAACTATAAAAATGAAAATACTATTAAATTCAAATCAAATTGTTAGAATTGGTAAACATTTTAAAAAATATTATATTTGGTATTTTTGAAAACTTATGATAAAATAATATTTAAAATAAAAAATTTGTCAAGATATCTTCAATTCTATTAAATTTGGCCACCAACCCCATGGGCCTTGGTGCATGAGATGGCCAGGAAAGATTTCTTTCTTGCAAAACAAAGTTTTAATTTTGTGAAGTTGTAATAGTCTAATTTGATCCTCGTTCTACTCAATGTATTTTTTCCTTTTTTTATTCATGGTCAGTTTACGCACTAATCATATGAAATTCTTCTGTATACTTTTCAGAAAATTTTCCCCATATTTTTGGTAGTATATTATCTCTAAATTTTATAACTCAATTCTAATGCGTCTTACATCCAATTGTCTTCCTCATTAGAATAATCTCAAATGCGTTCCCACATAGTCATACAAATTTGACAAGAAACAGAAAAAAGAAAATTCAACGATTCTTACGTTATTCAAATTTAAGTTATTCAAATTTAAAAAGATTAAACTCATTAACATTAAATTAAGTGATCTAAATTCACCAAACATAATATTTTATGTTTATCGAGAACATGAATAATGGTTTTTCGTTTCATGTGTTGCGGGAATGTCTGTTTATATTTATTTATTTAATATTTTATCTCTCTCCTTTCTCTTGAATTCCAAAAAAGTAGGTGATGTTGGAATATATTATCCCTTAAAACATAAACAGTTTATGACAAAATTATAAATTCTTAGGGATTTAGATACATAACTGCAACTCATGACTGAAACTCACCCTAAGTATGATATAAACAGTTAAGTGATTATTTTCAAAGAATTTGTAATTTATAAAGAATCTATAAATATCTTTATATTGTTTTTTAAAACAGTTTAAATATATTTTAAAGAAAAATTTAAATATTATTTTATTAGTCCAAAATAACTCAGCACACATGGTGCATCTCTATTTGTTGTCCAATTTTGTTTATTTGCTATAAGTGTATTTGTTTCATACAATTAACAAAAAAATAGTCGTTTAGGCTAAACTTACATTGATACGTGATGCTCATTCAACTAGTGGGGGTGAATTAAATAATTAGCGTATGCTTTTTAAGAGGTTTCTAACTAATGTCATAGCCATTGAAGTGAATGTCAAGGGAAAGTTAGAAAGCCAAAACTTACATCAATGCTATGAGAACAATTAAGTGAAATAATGCTACATGCACTTTAGATGAGATTGGATTTGAAGTTTGATGAAACTCGATGGATCGAGAGACGAATTTTTTAACTCATGGTATTAGGAGATACTGTTTTTAACTAACAGTGTTAAGAGACGTAGGGATTTTTCTTAAAAAAATACTTCATTAACCTTTGCTAAAAAATAAACACTGCATTATATAGCAGACTGAAATAAAGATCTACTACAACTAACTAGCCAATCAACTAACAATAACCAAACAAAACAACCAAACTAATAATTAACTACTAATCAACTAACATAGTTTTCAATCGAACGTTAGTATGCTTGACTCGAGTACCGCGCCGAGGTACACCATCACACGGGAGACTGGGGAATGGGTCGAGTAAACTCCCCTGGGGTCGGCCGGAAAAATCACAGACGAAGCTTTACTTAGATAGGGCTTTTATTGGTATTTACTTTTGCTTTTTGATTGGAAAAGGAGGGCGCCCGGGTTATATAAAGGGAAGGCAGAGGTAGTACTTTGAATGGAGGTGGCCGTACGATCTATCAATACTCCCCGCGGGAAAACGAACCTTGTCATCAAGGTTCAAATCTGAAAAACGTTGACGTAGTACCAAAATAGAATCCCATTTATTCGGATTAGTACTAATATAACATCGCAAACATTGTTCCAAGCAACGATTCACCACCTCCGTTTGCCCATCGGTCTCAAGATGATAAGCGGAACTATATTTAATTTGTGTACCATGAAGACGGAAAAATTCCTTCCAAAATGTGCTAAAAAAACCCGACCACGATCACACACAATGCTTTCCGGAATACCATGTAGCCGAACAATTTGCCGAATAAAAATTTCTTAATAAGGGTGGATAAGAGTAATTAAATGAGCATACTTGCTTAATCGGTCCACCACGACAAGAACCGCATTCTTCCCCCCGATAATGGCATCCCATTGATGAAGTCCATCAAAATATCAGCCCAAACTTGTGTCGGGACGAGCAACAAATTAAGCAATCCCGCGGGCAATTGAGAAACATACTTGTTTCTCTGTCATATTTCACATTGCTCGACAAAATCCTTAACGTCTAGACGCATGCCCGACCAAACAAAAGATTACCTAAGCCTTCGATAAGTCTGTAATTCACCCGAATGACCACCCATTACCGAATCATGGCATTCACATATCAAATCTTTCCTTATTCTCTCATCATTTGGAACTAGAGCATAATCTTGCTAAAAAATTCATCCTCCCCGAATTATTCTTCCAAGGTTATCCCGATCTCCATTCTTTAATTCAAGAATCAATTTACCAAGAGTAGGATCAACAATGGTGGCCGCATTCAATCATTCCCATCGCCGCATTCAATCATTCCCATCCCATAAAGACTGGTTTAGAAATCACAGTCAAATCAACCGAACCTTCCCTTGGAGACAAAGGGTCCGCCGCATGGTTTTCACGTCCGGGCTGATATACAAGCTCATAATTAAATCCAATCAGTTTAGAAAGCCACCTTTGTTGTCCAGTGTCATTATCCGTTGCTGCAAAAGATATCGAAGACTTCGCTGATCATTTACAAATCCCACAAGAAATCTGCATGCCCATATAACAACTCGTCTGGGAGATTTTTTGGTAGCTTAATTTGTTTAAATTGACCAAGATGATAACTAAGCAACTGCTGGTCACCAGCTTAGCTGCCACAGCCCCAAGAGCGCACACACCAGCCGGCACACGTATGAAAGAAACATCCCTAGAAGTGGAAAATGAACTGTCACAAGCCTTGCCAATCATTGTGCAATGACCAAGCGTTGGCCAGTCATAACCCAAGTCTCTATCACAATATCCACAATCATGTGCTTGTAGTCAGATTTAATTGGTCTAAGATCCGCTAACCATTGAACCCCCAAAATGACATCCAATCCGGTAATGGGTAGTAAAGAATGAAGTAAAGTAATAAGCTCGTATCCTTGAATGATAAGCTTAACCCTATCATACCGGTTCTGACCCCACAAACGATCTCCGCTAGTCACCTTTACTGTGAACGACGTGATTGGCGTAACAACCAACTGTAAACGTCCCGCAACTTGTTCGTTAACAAAATTGTGGCTCGACCCGTAGTTCACCAGAACACTAATGTTCTGATTACATATCGTTGCTTCCGTTCACATAGTCCATTTCCCTAAGGTTCTGACCCCAGTTGTAGCATTCAAAGAGATTTCTGGCTTCAGCTCATTTATTTCACTTTCTTGATCATTTTTTCTCTTCTTGGTCAGTCTTTTCATCCTCACCCAGCACATTGATCAACATCGCCTGAGCCGCTTGACATCAATGGCCAGGAACAAATTTTGCATCACAATTAAAGCAAAGGATTTGAGCCCGCCTCTACTTCATTTCTTGGATCGAAAAATATTGTTGTGTCGGGTCTAACCATACCAACGGATCCATGTCAGAAAATTTTGGAAAATCCATTTTAAGCCGCGGCATTCGCTTCTTGTACTTCTTAGAATGACCACTGCTCGACGTACTGCTACTTTCGTTTGAAGACATCTCACTCGTTGAATTCTTGACGTTTCTTGTCGAAGAAATCGATTGGGTATCCGAAGAAGAGCTCTCCGATTTTGAAATGTCGTGCCATTTCTTTTCTTTCTTTTTGACAGCGTTATCTCGAGATGGGCTAATAAGTTGCTGAATGGATTCTTGGTTTGATGTCGATAATTCAATGAGTGTACGAAGACACTCGGGAGTCTCATCTACCCCCCTACAATCTGGTCGAGCCGTTCGCGGTTCGTCATGACGCAGCGTTACCAATTGATGAAACTTGATGGATTGAGAGATCAATTTCCTAACTCACGGTGTTAAGAGACACTGTTCTTAACTCACGATATTAAGAGACGTGGGTTTTCCTTAAAAAATACTTCATTAACCTTTGTTGGAAAATAAGCACTGCATTATATATAGCAGGTTGAAACAAAGATCGACGACAACTAACTAGCCAATCAACTAACAATAACCGAAAACTACCAATAATCAACCAAAACAACCAAACTAACAATTACCTACTAATCAACTAACATAGTTCTTCAATCCAATGTTAGTATGACCCGAGTACCGCGCCGAGGCACACCATCACCGTCTGGTCCATCAAAGTTCCTTGACAGTCACTAACTTGCTTGGTTTGCTATTTTCTCTTTATCAACATCAGAATATATTTCTTTGTAAAAAAGAAAAAAAGAAAACATCGGAATATATTGCAATACAGCTAAGGGGGTTTGAGCCTCCCAATTACATCTTGAAAACTACAATTCTGATTAATGCAACATTTAGCTATAGAATTAGCAACCGAGTTAGAAATTCTACTACTCCACCTAACAGAAAAAACCTCAAATAAACTAAATCTGTATTTAAGATCAGTAAGCAAGTAACAAAACCTCTAATCATCACAAGTCCCCTTACTGAGCTAATATGTATGAATTTTACAGTCTGTTTCTATACAGCATTGAGCTTGGAATCTGCCATCTGAATTCGGTAAAATTGTGGCTTGAGAGAGTAAGAGGAAAGTCGAGAGCAACGGGAGTGTGTGTTTGCAAGAGAACAAATGGTTTTACTCAATATTGGCGGTACTTCAATATATGCAAATGTCGTGTTTTTGATAAAATGAGAAACCGTATTGTTGAAGGTATCATATCCGGTGAAGATTGTTACGCTATTGACCATAATGCTATTCAAGTTTGTCATAAGACTGATGTGAATCAATATAGTTGTGGCAAAGACTAGACCATCTGAATTTCTGAGATCTAAAAAATTTGGAAAAACTTGATGGTGTAAGTGATCTTCCTGGCTTCAAAAGAAACCTATGAATGTTTGTTGGCCGTATCAAGTAGGAAAACAGACAAAAAGATCTCATAAGGATATTATTTATCTACCTCAAGAATTTTAGAGTCGATACATCTTGATCTTGTGGGACCTGTGCAAACTGAAAGCTTAGGTGGTAAGAAATACTTTTTTGTTGTGGTTGTGGTAGGTGATTTTTCCAGGTTTTTCTCGTAGTGATGTTGCGAGAAAAGTCTGATGTTTTGAACATTTTCGGAGCTTGTGCATTAAGATTCAAATGAGAGAAGTTGTACAAAATTCGAAGTGAGATCATGAGAGAGAGTTTTTTGTAAACTAACTATACTAATTTTTGTGATGAACATGGTACGTACCGCTCATGAATTCTCTTCTCCTAAAACTCCTCAAAAACGTGGGATTGTTGAAAGGAAAACTAGACAATGACTCCAACATTACTTTCAATCTTTCCTCTCTTGTGTCTCTAAGTCATTATTTCCTAATTCTCATTTTTCTTTATCATCTAGCTCGTTAATCACTATAGCCTGTCACCACTATTTGCAAAGCCAATACTACCAAAAACCTCGTTGGTCTAGACTTTGAATTCTCTCTTTCAAATTTCAAGCTTCTCTGCAAATTTGTATACTTCTCTACTGTAATTCTGCGGCTCTTCCATCAACTCCTAACGCAATTTTGGAGAGTTCCATGATTTACCCACATATTCTTAGACACGTGTCCAAATTACCTACATATTCTCTCTCTCAAAATTCCTACATATTACTGTCTGTGTTCAAATTGCCGTGAAATTGAAAAGATTCATGAGAGATTTCCATTGGGAGGAAGGAAAGGTACTCATTTAGTGGCTTGGGCCTTGGCGAGTTGGTCTATAAAGGAGGGAGGTTAAAAAAAACGTGGCTATCAGCAAGTGTCTCAACCGAATACGCTATGGTATTCCATCATTGTCAACCGAATACGCTATGGTATTGCATCTTTTTATAGTCTTGTTAAGTACATGGTTGGTAGGGGTGATAGAGTTAGGTTCTGGGAAAATTCTTGGAAATCTTTCACTCCTTTAGCAGTTTCCTTTCCTAGACTGTATTATGTCTCGTTTCTACACACTGCCCCATTAAGTCTTTTTGGTCCTCATCGGATAGAGCTTGGAATTTCCATTTCAATAGAAATCTAAATGATAGAGAAACTGGGGATATAGCTTTAATCTTAGGATATTTTGAATTTTTTTCTCTTTGGAAGTCCATCACACGTTCAAGAGTTTGGTCTCCAGAGTCTTCTGGTTGTTCTTTGTCTTATCCCGTCAGTGCGTTGTGGAAGATTAAAATTCCCAAAAAGGTCTAGTTCTTCTGTTGGTGCTTAAGTCATCCTAAGAGTTGGTTCAACGACGTCACTCTAGCATGACTTTGTCCCCTAGATTTTGTGTTAAGTGTCACAAAAGTAGTGAAGACCTGGATCACATTTTTTATCCATTGCTCGACGACAAGATTCTTATGGAATAAATTGCTGGAAAGGCTGAATTGGTTTGGTTTTCTCAAAAAAGGGTGGACAGTTCACTTGCTGAGGTGATTCATAAGCAGTTTACCAAGAAAGCAAACGGTTATTTGAGACACCAGGGTTATGGCGGTTCTTCGGTGCTTGTGGACGAAGAAGAAATCAAAGATTTTTTAGGAGTCGTCGGAGAACTTAATATCACTATGGGAGAAGAGTTTTCTTTCTTCCCGATTTCTTATACTAAGTGGTTTAAGAATTATCCCTTGCATTTTAGGTGTTGGAGTTTGCTCATCAATTTTGTGAAGGATTTCCTTTGGCCTACAAGTTTCTCCTTTAATCTTAAAGGTTAGTACTCTTCCCATTCCTTGCATCCTTATAACCTTTCTAGATCCTCTTTTTATTCATTTTCGGTGAGCTTTCAATAAATAATTCCCGCCTTTGATTCGACCTTTGTGTTATTTTTTGAGGAATTTGAGTTTCCTACCCACCGAACATGTCTGATTCTAGCATATCTCGAGCATTCGATGTTGAGAGCTGATTCAGTTGTACCCCTGGGGATAAGTGTGAGAGCTGATCACTTGGTCGCTACTAGGGGCGTTAATGAGGACAAAGGTCATGGGAGAGCCCGAAAATGATGAGAGTGAGTCCGAGGGTATGACCGAGGGTGAGGCTGAGATTATGACCGAGGGTGAAGCTGAGGGTACTAATTGTGAGGCTGTGAGTGATACAGTTGATGAGGTTGAGGGTTCTGATGGAGATGCCGAAGGCAATCGAGTGAGGTCATGCCTCTACACTAACTGAGCCTTACTTGGAGATGTACTAAGTAGAATATGGTTTTCCTATGTCCATAGAAATGAAGCTTCCAAGTGAGTCTCTGAACGACCTGACTCTTCCCCTTCAGATTTGGCCTTAGACTCGCTCTGTCAATATTTATAAGGATGCTATTGAAATTTTACAACCTCGTTCATGCTCAAGATATTGTCTGTTTAATGTTTACTGATGCATGTCATCCTTTTTGTGCAACTCCTGGATCTCGAGGTCTCATTCCTTTCACTAAGTCAACGAGTAGAGCGTACGAACGTCTGCGTGGATACCCTGATAGGCATATCGATGAGATTTTGACAGAGAAGAATCTTAAAGCTGTGGGTTTGTGGGAGTATGCAGTCGAGCATCCCCGAGGTATCCTCCTATGTCTTCTTGACACATTACATCCATTCTATTTACTTAGGTATGCCATTTGTTGCGCTTATATTGGACTGAGCCCGAGCTGATCATTTCCAACCCATTGACCCCTACAGTGACATACTAATTTGATGATTTCAACTGCCCAACTTTCTTTCGAAGAGCTTTAAGGTGTGCCCCACATCTAATCACACATCTATGCTAGTAGCACCGCATGTGACTGATCCCATCCTTGCTTAGTCCTCGGATGGACCATCATCCGATCTTCCGCGTGGGGACACCATTATTGCTTCGCGTCCTTGCCGTCGTCCGAATAAGAGGCCTAGAAGTTGACTGAAGAGATAAAGGAGATCCTTCAATCAGGTCCTCGCTCTTATTCATTCCTAGTTGATGTCTCCTTGTAAATTGATGATGGCAATGCCATATCAGCGGCTAAGTGGCTCCTAACTCCCAAGGACCCTAATATGTTGATGCCCAACAAGTTCGATGAGGCGTTATCTGACGAGACTGTTGTCAGCTCCATCCGCATATGTCTCGTTCTTTCTTTACTCAGATTTACTAAGTTGATAATATACTTATAAACACTTTATCGTTTCCATCGTTCCCTTTTCAATGTCTTCAAGTGGTTACAATGGCTGTAAAGAGAGCCAACTTGCTGAAAATGAAGTACGATCGCTAGACCGAAGAGCTCAAGGAGGCAAAGAAGTAGATATCATTCCTTCAGTCATCCTCAAAAAGTTTGAAGGAGAGGGCGGCCGTATCTGAGGCTAACTTCCAAATCCTAGAGGGGGAGGTGAGACACAATTAAGGCATGATCATGACGAGTTGAAGTTTCAACATGAAGCATCAGAGGTTGCCCTGTGCAGACTCCAGGAGGTGCTGAAGGCTGTAGAAGATGAGCTCACAACCGTGAAGAATGAGCTTGCTCCAGCGAAGGAAGAAGTGAAAAATACCTATAGTGTTAGATACATAGCTGGTAGGAGGCACACGAAAAAATAAATCGTAGAAGGCAAGACTGATTGGAGCCCGATGTATTCTTCTTCATATGAGGATGATGAGAACGAGACCATTGTGGCTAAAAATGAAGATGGACACATAGTTGGCCTTGGTTTGGAAGACCCTATTAGTTCTACTATCGAGCTTGAGTTCATTGAGCCATCTACTGAAAATGAGATTGATGATACTCATCATTCTTTGGCTCCTATTGGTGCGTATTTTTATGGTCTTGATATGTGATTCTACACCCTGTGAGGCCCCTTGCGGCCGCATGTGACCTTTAACTTATCTTTACATTTTATTTACTTTTTGACATAGAGAATATTGGCCAACAATATAACTCACATTTTACTAATTGGAAACAACATTCAATTTTGAACGCACATTTTTTCTTATTTGATGTTGGTTACTTGGTGTTGTTTGAATCTTGACCCATAAACTTTAGAGTATGTGCTGAGGTATTTTTCATCTTATTTGAAAGTAGGGTTTATCCCCCTTCGAACGCTTGAAGTTTGTATACCAATGTTATGGTATCCCATGGTCTTGATTGAGTTCTTCTCTCAGACCTTCATAGGGTCTTATTCAAATTTTACTGAGTGTTGAGAAAGCCTCATCTGATTGTGACTTCAGGTGATGTCTTTTATAAGAGGGTTCCATATCCTCGAGTGTCATAAAATAGTGTCGCGGTCATTTAACCCTTGGTATGGTCATTTTCCAGATCATATTTGGTGACAAGGATGCCTCATCTTGTCATGGCCTTGAATGATGTCTTTTCGTCCGAGGGTTCTATGACCTCGGGTGCCATGAAATATTGTCGTGGCCTTTTTGCCCTATGTAGGGTCTTTCTCCATATCATTTTAAATGATAAGGATGTCTCATTTAGCCATGGTCTTGTGCGAGGTCTTTCTCCATATCATTCTATGACCTCGGGCTCCATGATCTCGGGCGCCATAAAATACTATCATGGTCCAGGCTAGGCCTAACATTTGGGCTGGCCCAAGCCGGGCCATAGGCCTTGAAGACAAGGCCCCGTGATGGCCCGAACCTGGACCGTGAAATATAGCAGGCCAGTTTCGCCAGTTTCGCAGGCCGAACCAGCCCATTTGCCACCTCTAATCTTAAGTGAAAAGAGGGCCTCATCTAAGTGACCTTTGGTGAGGGCTTCCATGACTAGCACCCTATGACCTCATCTAGCCATAATCTAGGATGAGGTCTGAGGGTTCTATGACCTCAGGCACCATAAAATATTATTGTGTTCATTTTGCTCTTTGTACGGTCTTTCTAATCATCTCAAGTGATATGGAGGCTCTTCCATCCGGGGGTTCCATGACCTCAGGCGTGCTTTGTATTTGTCTTTGAACAAGACTCATTATTTGATAAATAATCTGAATAATACTCCTTAAAACTTAACTTTGTCATGAATAAAACTTATTAAAAAAATTGTTAAAGAAAATTGAACTAAAATAAAACATTTAATGGTTGTAAATCCTTAAGCTAGTCGCATTCTGACTTTTACTGATAGGTATCCCTTCTTTGTCTTGGAGAACATATGTCCTTAATTTGATGATTCCTGCTATGATGTAAGGACCTTCCCAATTTGGGCCAAGTTTATCCACTCCATGCTCTTGGGTATTCTAATATACTTTTCAGAGCACGTAGTCCCCAGCTGTGAATCTGCGGATGTTGACACCTTGATTAAAGTATTGGGATGCTTTCTGCACATATGCCTCAAGCCTGATCAGTGTCAACTCCCTTTTTCCCTCTAAGGGGTCTAGTGCTTGGTTCATGGCTCTTCCATTGTTGTCCACTTTCATGGGTCATGCCCTAATATTGGGCATCCCAATCTCAATCAGAATGACGACCTCAACTCCATAGACTATAGAGAAAGGTGTCTCTCATGTGGGAGCCCTCTTCATGGCCCTATATGCTCATAACACATCTCGGAGCTCTTCGACCCATTTTCCCTAAACTTGGTAAAGCCTCGCCTTGAGTGTGTTCAAGATTTTTTTGTTAGAGGCTTTGGCTTGCCCATTCGCCGTGGGTGCGTAAGTGATGAAAAATGAAGCTGAATGCCCAACTCCTTGCAAAATTCCTTCACGATTCTTCCTAAAAACTGCGGTCCGTTGTCCGCAATTTTGGGCTTTGGTATCCCAAATCTACACACAACGTTCTTCCAGATGAACCCCTTGACTTCCTTTTCTTTGATGTTAGTGAAAGATTCTGCTTCTACCCACTTGAAAAAAATAATCAGTGACCATGAGAATAAATCTTTTCTAACCAGGTATAGGTGGCATCGGGCCCACTATGTCCATCGCATGAATGGCCATGGAATGATTGTGGGGTTTATTAGGTAGTTATTTTGATGTTAGTGAAAGATTTCATGGCCATTCATGCAATGGGGGATGGACTTGGTGGGCCCGATGCCACATGCATCTGGCTATAGAAGATTTCTACTCATGGTCACTGATTATTTTTCCAAGTAACCAACATCAAGTAAGAAGATTTCTACTTATGCCATATGAATGTTGTTTCCAATTAGTAAAATATGAGTTATATTGTCGCACAATATTCTTTATATAAAAAAGTAAAGAAAATATAATGACAAGTTAAAGCCACATGCGGCCGCAAAGGGCCTCACAAGGCGTAGAATCACATATCAAGACAATAAAAAAATCCGCACCAATAGGAGGCAGAGAACGGGCTCCAATCAGAATCACATATCATCAATCTCTTTTTTAGTAGATGGCTCAATGGACTCAAGCTCGATAGCAGAACTAAGGGGGTCTTCGGAACCAAGCCCACCTTCAACTATGGGTTCAACTTCATTTTCAACCCCAATGGTCTCGTTCTCATCATCCTCATCGGAAGAAGAATACATTGGGCTCCAATCAGTTGTGCCTCCTACTAGCTATGTATCAAACACTATAGGTATTTTTAACACTTCTTTGATCGCTGAAGAAAGCTCATTCTTCACGGTTGTGAGCTCATCTTCTACAGCCTTCAGCACCTCCTAGAGTTTGCGCTAGGCAACCTCTGATGCTTCATATTGAAACCTCAACCTGTCATTATCATGCCTCAATTGCCTCACCTTCCCCCTCTAGGATTTGGAAATTAGCCTGAGATACGGTTGCCCCCTCCTTCAAACTTTTTGAAGATGAATGAAGAAAGGATATCTTCTTTTTTGTGCTACTTTAGCTCTTCGATCTTGTGATCGTACTTCATTTTCAGTAAGCTGGCTGGCTCTCCTTGTAGCCATTGCAACCTCTTAAAGACACTAAAAAGGGAACAATAAAGTGTTAATAAGTATATTATCAACTTTGTAAATTCTGAGTAAAGAAAGAAGACATACGCGGAGGGAACTGGCAACAATCTCATCAGATAATGCCTCAACGGACTTGCTAGCCATCACCATCCGATCCTTGGGAGTTAGGAGCCATTTAGCCTTTGAGATGGCATTGGCATCATCAGTTAACAAGGATACATCAACAAGGAGTGAATAAGAGCACAAAGCTGACTGATGGATCTCCTCAATCTCTTTAGTCAACTCCCGAGGCCTCTTATCCAGATGATGGCAAGGACGCGAGGCAGTAATGGTGTCCCCACATGGAAGACAGATGATGGTCCATCCGAGGAATGAGCAAGGATGGGATCAGTCACAGGCGACACAACTAGCACACATGTATGATTAGATGCGGGGGTAGAGCGGCCTTCTTTTTGTTCTTCCTTGTTTCCTTTTCCTCAGCTCTTCGAAATAAAGTTGGGTAGTTGACATCATCAAATAGGTATTTTACTCTAGTGGGGTCAATGGGTTGGAAAACATTAGCTTGGGCTCAGTCCCATATAAGTAATAAATGGCAGACCTAAGAAAAGTGAAGGGATGCAATGTGCCAGGAAGACATAGGGGAACTCAGGGAAGCTCGACTGCGTACTCCCACAAACCCGTAGCTTTAAGATTCTTCTCTGTCTCATCGATATGCCAATCGAGATATCCAAGCAGACGTATGCATGCTCTACTCGTCAACTTAGTGAAAGGAATGAGACCCCGAGATCCATAAGCTACATAAAAAGGACAACATGCATTAGTATACATTAAATGGATAATATCTTGAATGGAAAAATGCTTTATTCTACGTGGAATGCCCCAACAAGTTCGCACGTTAGTAACATTGGGAGAGGCCTCATCTGAAGGACATTCCCACTCCCCTCAAATAAAGAAATATTTTTCCTTCCAACATTTATTGATAGTTGGCTTATCGACAAGTAATAAAGTTCCCGATTTAGCATTTAAGTAATAGTGACTGGTAGTCCCATGCTCAACCAAATAGTATAAACTCCTTAAGATTTCAAGATTCACATCGACTTTGCATCTCCCTCAGTATTCAAGATTTCAAGATTCAAAATCATCTTTACAAGGCCAAATCTGAAGGGAAATTCATAAAAGCATACCCAACCATCCGATAGGGAAGAGTAGAGTGTACGTACCCTCAACTTGACATCGATACATCTCCAAATGAGGTTTAGTTAGGGAAAGTTGACGGTCTAGGCCCCGCACATTGAGATGACCTCACCCGGTCACCTTCGCATCTCCCTCAGTATCTTCTGCCTCATCCGCAACATCACCCTCAGCTTGACATCAGGACCCTCGGCCTTACCCATGGCGATACCCTTGGCCTCACTCTCAGTCATACATTTGGCCTTACCCTTGGACATACCCTCAGACTTACTCTCCTCACTTTCGGGCTCTCCCATGACCTTGTCCTCAACAATGCCTAGTCACGGCTCTCACATTTATCCCTAGGGGCACTATGTTATCATCAAATACCCTATCAATATCAAACGCTCGGGATATGCTAGAATCAAACATGTTCGATGGGTAGGAAGCGCAAATTCTTCAAAAAATAACACTATGGTCGAATCAAAGGTGGAATTATTTATCGGAAGCTCACCGGAAATGAACAAAATAAATGAGGATCTAGAAAATTTATAGGGATGCAAGGAAGGGGAAGAGCACTAACCTTGAAGATTAAAGGAGAAACTTGTAGGCCAAAGGAAATCCTTCACAAAATTGATGAGCAAACTCTAACACCATGAAATGTAAAAAGGATAGAGAGATTGAAAAGTGATGAAGGAGATGAGTAATTTTGGATAAAGGATTGAGCTGGTATTTATAGACGAAGGGAGATGAAATTTCGGAGAAATGAGAGGGAAAAATTGGAGGGAAATCTTAAAAAATTGGTTCTTCAATTGGGCGTGAAAATTGAAAATTTCCCAAAATCCCACCTATCCAAGCAGTCAAAGTACACAACTCGAGTGCTTAACGCGCTAACATTGCGTTCAACTAAGATACACAAGGTCGAGCACGCTGAGTGCTTGGCCAGACATAGTAAGGCCAAGCCCGTTGGATAAAGTATTTATAGTCGAATGTTGAGCCCAATGAGCACTCGGCCAGCCCCACAAAATAGAGCGCCTTAGGCGTTTCGCCAGGTTTGACGAATCAATATCTAAGTATTCAAGCTTCGTTCAACATTCGACTTAAAGGCATTAAAGCGCATCAGACGCTCAAATACAAAGTTGTGCACTTACCGACCAAAAGTACGCTCTGGATAAAAGACTCATAACTACTCCTACTAACACTTACTTCCCAACTCTAGCGCTGCGCTCTAGACTTGAGAAGTGGGGGCAAACTGTGGGGGATAAAAAATAAATGAGCTATATAGCCACTTCAAATGAGGATTTAAGGTAAGATTCAAACACTTATCTTATAATGAAAGGCCCATAAAGCTCCAGCCCCCCAAGCCAAGGGCTTTAGGCGATGGACCAACTTTATAAGGCCCAAAGTGACTTTGATGATCGATATCTCATCTTGTCTGAGGTCACTAGGATATCATGTCCGAGTTTACTTGGATGACCGATGGCTCATCATGGCTGAGGGCTCATCCACTTTGACGTAGCAGAGATACGATCTCTAAGATAAACTCAAAGTTGTTTAGAGAGATAAGATAACAACTGAAAACACCCTATTTAGGGGGAATATTCTCTGAAACATTCTCTTTGAGTTCATTATAAATAGACGGTAGACATTCTCTCGGTCTTCGAGAATACCATACTAAAGACATTCTACTGACTTGAGCGTCAGGATGTATTAGGCTGGGCACCACACCTGTGTCAAGATGATCCTTCGTCGTTTCACTATTTTGTAGATTAGTGAGTTCATTGAGTGACGCGTGGCAATTCGATTTGATGGTAAATTTTGAGTATCTACAGTTTGACGCCCACCATGAAGCTCGAACCCATGACCACAAGGTGATGGGTTAATGGGTCACCTTTATATTTTGACAATTTGTGTAAAATGATAAATATTGGACTAATTTCTCCTTAACTTTGCTATAATTTGTTAGTTTCCTAATGTTGCCAAAATATGAAAAACTGATGAAACCATGTTAAATAATCACCTCCCATACACCAATGGGACTACGCAAACCATTGAAAGCAGCTCACTCTTCCCAAAACCAAGTCCTAATATTAAATTTACTCAGACCAACCAAAACTCCAAAGACAAAACACTAAATAGAAAATTCTCACATTCCAAACAACAATTATTCCCACTCCTCTCCCCATAGACGGAGAAGAAAACAATACTTGAATAATCTTCTGCTCGAAATACTCCAATTTTGTCTCATGCAAAGACAAACAACAATTATTCCCACTCCTCTCCCCATAGGCGGAATAGATAACAATACTAAATCTTCTGTTCCAAATACTATATATATCCATCATTCTACCATCAAAGACTCATGCAAACAACAATTATTCTGACATTCCAAACAACAATATTATTCCCACTCCTCTCCCCATTGAAATCAGGATTCTCTTTTAAAATGATGTCCTAATTTACAATTCTTCTTAGACACCTAACCCCTAACATTCAGCTTAGTATCTGCATAAAAAACTAAGACCTTAATCTAGTGTTGACTGCAAACTGCTCTAAACTACTTCGGAACTACTTCTACATTAAGCTTATTTAGAGAATTGTGAGATGTTGGGTTTTTCAACTTGGTATTAGAGTTTGGTTGAGTCTTTGTATGTGTCGCTTTAGTTCAGTTATTTGTCCACTTAATTCGGATTGTTTGGTATGTGCCGCTTTAGTTCGGTTCTTTGTCTACTTCCACCCTAATGAAAAAACTGAATTTATCTGATTGCAACAGACTAGTCTCTCCCTAAAGTTCGTTTGATAATAGAATGTCTCTCAAGTCTAATTCTCTAATAAATCTATCAGAACATCTCTCATGCTCCTAGTTTCTCTAATACTACCCAGCTTCTGAGAAGGAAATTTTACTACATTAAAGTCCAGTAATTCAGACTATAATTCAAGGCAGCTAACTCTTCCCAAAATCAATTCTAAAACTACAACTACTTCTATGTTTAGGTAATCTCTTTCTTGTCTTAATTCCAGATTTCTTTCACCTACATTATTCTTCTCCTCAAGCTCTTTAATTCTCTTTTCCACTGCTTTACTTTTCAAATCCTATATTTCAAAAAACCTCATTATCCCAATGCTGAAACATTCTAAAGTAATCAACTCAACCGGACTCACCTTCAAACAATCTCTATCTTCTCTTAATTCCATATTTCACCCCATCATCCTTCTCATCAAACACACTAATTCCACTTTCCACTAATCTTTTTTCCAAACTCTTTCTTTTCTAAATTCCTCATTCGCATATATAATTCTTGTCATCACGCTCTTTATTTCTTTTTCCCACTGATCTCTTTTCCAAAAACCACATTAATTCTTTGCACATTTGTACTCTTCCAACCCTATACACGATTTCCCCAACAAGATTTAACACTCTTTAGAATATTTATTTACACGTTATCCACAAATTTTAATATCTAAATGGAAGGAATTCTCACTTCAAGGATGATGTATAAAAAAATGAACAGATGTAACTCTAATTAAAGCTTACTACCTCATGCACTTTAAAAAATCTCATTCCAATACCAGTCTCTCCCTAAAGTTCAACCAAGTAATTGCTCCATTTAATAATCGAATCTCTTTCAAATCTGATTCTATTATAAATATATCTAAACATCTTATACTCCTAGTTTCTTCTCTATTAGTACACAGAATCTGAAAGAAATCTAACTACATTAGTCGCAGCAATATGTACAACTACTTCAGAAATCTAACTATATACCTGAAATGACTTTAGGCAATCCCTTTCTTCCCCGAGTTTTTAATTCAATTTTTCATTGCTATATTTCCAATATGAAAACATTCTAAGGTAATGAATTCATTCAATCTTACCCTTTAAAGCAAGCAATCTCTCTCCTGTCATAATTCCATTCAATACTATTACTACTTCATACATTATTATATACTACAACTAATCTATTTTCTCAACTCTTTCTTGTCTTGATTCTATTTTTCTTCACCCTTTATTATTCTTACTATTCAAGAACCTCCTTATTCCAATCTCTATAATTCCCTTTTCCACTAATCACTTTTCCCAGCTCTCTTGTCTTAATTATATATTTCCTTCACCTTCATTATCCTTCTCCTCAAGCTCTTCAATTCTCTTTTCTACTGCTTAGTTTTCAAATCATACATTTCTAAAAACCTCCTTATTTCAATCTGAAAACATTCAAAATTAATCGATTCATCGTCTTTAAGGGGTGAACATGGTTCGGTTAGGTTAGTGGTCTCTAATCGAACCGAACCGAAACATTCAGTTTGGCTATATGCCGGACCGAACCGAATCGTGAAGGTCAAAATAACTGAACCAAACCAATAGTTCCAGTTCGGTTCGGTTCTTCGGTTCGGTATTATTAATTAAAATATAATTTTTTAAATAATTTTAAATGATATTATTGAAAAAAATAATATAAATCAAAGTTTTGTATCGATTCGATATGAAAATTATATATAAAAAATTAGAAAAATAATATGAATCTAATGTTTCGGTTCGGTTCTGAACCGAAAATGAGTCTTCGGTTCGACAGAGCTGCCGAACCGAACCATACGGACCTAAAGAATTGACCGAACCGACCATTTTTAGTTGGTTCGGTTCAATTTGATCAGTTCGGATTGGTTTGACCGGTTTGATTTGGTTTTGAACACCCCTAATCGTCTTAGGGGTGTTCAAAACCATGCTATTTGTTTTCACAACTCCATATTTCATCAATATTATCCTTCTCCTTATTCCAATTTGAAAATATTCAAAAGTAAAGAACTCATCCAATCCTACCTTTAACTAATTCCATTGTCCGCTAATCTTTTTTTCAAGCTCTTTGTTTTCATAATTCCATATTTCACCAACATTATCCTTCTCCTTATCCCAATCAAAAAAATTCAAAAGTTATGAATTCATAAAATCTTACCTTTAAGAAATCTCTCTCGTGTCTTAAATCCGTATTTCACTTAATTTACCCTTCTCATCATGTGCTATATAATTCCCTTTTCCACCCTCACTTCTCTTTTCTCAAACCCTATAATTCTAAAAACCTCCATATTCCAATTCGAAAACCTTCCAATTCGAAAACAAAGAGCTTGAACACCCCTAATCGTCTTAGTCCCACATTTCATCTACATTATGCTTCTCATCAAGCTCTTTGTTTTCACAACTCCATATTTCATCAATATTATCCTTCTCCTTATTCCAATTTGAAAATATTCGAAAGTAAAGAACTCATCCAATCCTACCTTTAACTAATTCCATTGTCCGCTAATCTTTTTTTCAAGCTCTTTGTTTTCATAATTCCATATTTCACCAACATTATCCTTCTCCTTATCCCAATCAAAAAAAATTCAAAAGTTATGAATTCATAAAATCTTACCTTTAAGAAATCTCTCTCGTCTCTTAAATCCGTATTTCACTTAATTTACCCTTCTCATCATGTGCTATATAATTCTCTTTTCCACTAATCTACATTCCCAAGTCTTTCTTGCTAATTCTATATTTCCTTCACCCTCACTTTTCTTTTCTCAAACCCTATAATTCTAAAAACCTCCATATTCCAATTCGAAAACCTTCTAAAAATTAATAATCTCAGGAGTGTAGCCAGGACTCAGTTTCAGTGGGATCACTAGTTCCGCTTCCCCTATTTATGTTTATAGTGTATTTTATATCATTCTAATATATATGCATATATCATATGATAAGAGACAAAGAGAAATACCAAGATATATAACTGCATTCGACAACTTTTCATTAAAATTCAAGTTTACAATCGTCATACGAATAATAAAATTACAACTGTCCTCGGCGACTTTTCATATTTTGGAACCGTTGTATGATTGCTTCATTCTCAATAGTATGAAAAACATTTTGCTCAATGTTGATAACCAAGCAGTCATCCATCCATTGATCTCCAACTCCAATTGCGCAATCGATTTTTTATGATCTTCACTGCAGGAAATACCCTTTCTACTAAGGCAGTTGCAATTGACAATATTAATGCTAGTTTTAGTAGTATATAGACTAATGGATACACATAATTTCTTTTCATCTTTACTAACTTTCTAGCAAGATCACCAACTCTTTTGATTTTTGAAAATTCAGGGCTCGTGCGCATATCAATAATATAAAGCTCAAGTTGTTCATCAAGTTTCATGAGATCTATTAGAGTAAAATCAGATGGATATAGATGTGAGCAAGACGAAGCAACATTTGTTTGTCAAAAGCAGAGAATGAATCACTCGGATTCAAACGAGAAACACCAAGAAGCAACTTAGTAGTCACCTCATTGAAATGTTGATTAAGTTCTTGAAGTTACATATCAATGACAATGTAAAACAATGAAACTTGAAAATAATGCATGTTCATAAACTTAGTTTGAGGGGCTTTACGTCGTGATCTTCCTGGAACCACATATCATTCATCCATATTTGGCACTAATATACCATTTTTGTCACAAAAGACTCCCAGCCATCATCCCTCACCATCTGCAATCGTTGTTTTGCCACTCTAACCTGTGTCATAACGTTTACAATGTCTTGATCTTTTCTTTGCTAGGCTTGAGATAACTCAATTGTGATATCCAATATTATTTTCATCATGTAAACAGTGAATACAAAACTCAAAAGATGCTCCAACCATGTTCACCAAATCAGTGCATTGATAAAAAGATTAGAAACATAGATATGATTTTTTGCAGTCGCCACAAGCGCCAACTGAAGCTGATGTGCAAATCAATGAATATAATGTGCAGATTCATTCTCACTCAAAATTAAAAATTTGAGACCGTTGATTTCATCATAACATTGTCCACGTATTCTTGATAAACTCAATCCATATGTAGAAAGTAAGCACCCGCTTTTATCCACATAACGTTAAACAACAACCATTTGCTCCTTTACAGAGATGTCACGAGACTCAGCAACCAAAATTGCAAAGAAATCATCATTAAGTTCAGAAATGATAGCTTTGGTCCTTTCTAAAGCAGTTGCATTTACAATATCTTTCTGAATCTCAGGAGCCAACATCTTCTAATTCTTTGAACTATTTTCCAATACGACATTTTTAATGTCTTTGTTGTACATTGAACTGACGCATCTTAGTGAGTGCAATAATCTCATTTTACTTGATCCATTTGTCTACAAATAACGGTTTCAATTTGTTGTTCTTGCTTCATCAAATCTTCACACTTCTTCCAAGCTTGGTTATGAACACTATTAGTGTTTCCAACATGAATGTCCAACCTATCATTTTTATTCCAATTAGAGAAACCATCGTATGTAAAAGAATCCCCCCTGATTGCTTTCCATCAGTTTTTCCAAATAAATAATAACACGAACAAAATGCTACATCTTTCTCCATACTATATTCCAACCAATTGACATAGTGTCTAAACCATTCAGGGTTAAATCGATGATATTTTCCCCCAATTAACTTTTGAGGGAACTTATGGTTGAAAGGTTGGCAAAGACCCTTTTGAATATAAGCCCTTCTTACTTTATCTTGATCATTTGGATGATAATCTGTTATTCGAATCTGTAATCCAAGATCCGAAGGTAGATTATTTAAGTCGACCTCAAGATGACTTTGTTTAGAACTAGAAAAAGGCTGTGAATGTGTGAATCCACTGATTCCGATTCCATTGATTTTCTTTTGAATTTTTTTCCATTTTAGCACAAAATAGATTCCTAATAAACAATAAGCCATAAAACTGCATCAGATTCCTAACAATCATTATCAACCATAATTTCTAATTTTCTACACAATTTCTCCATAATCAATAAACAAAATCTATTTTATTATAAGACTAACAATATCTATAAGACTAATTAAATAACAAAAAGCTTAACAAAATCTATTTTATTATATGGTCTATCTCATAACTCAATTGATAACTCATCATCCACAAGATCTATCACATATCATCCTCAAGATCTATCACATAACTCAATTTATACCCAACCAACAGAATACATATGACATATCATAAACTCAAATACTCAAGAATACACAACAATCAACAATAATCAACAACAAAATATTATTGAGATCGAGAGAGATAAGAGAAGAAGATGAACCTGGACAGAGAAGACTGTCGGTAGTACGGGCAGAGACAGATACCAAAGGTCCAGAGAGGACCGTCGCTCGTGTAGGATGTCATCGGACGTCGTCGACTCGTCGTCGACTCGTCGTCGTCGACCATCATCATGAGTAGAGTAGGAGGCAGGAATGAAGTGAATCAAGTGAGTTTGTGATGAAGACGAAAAGAAGATAAGGTTGTCAATGAATGGGTTTTTAATTTAGGGGAGATTGGTTGAGTAGGTGAGGAGGAAGGGAAGGAAATTGAGTTTTTAATTTGGGGTTAGCAATAAAATATTGTAAGGTTTAAAATTGAAAAGTAAAGGTTTAAAACTGAAATCCAGTAGGGTCACAAATAAAAAAAAGGTAGTAAAAATGAAAAAAATTCTATATTAAAAATGAAAAAAAAAGTGAGTGGCGGACGTCGTCGACCGTCATCGTGAGTAGAGTAGGAACCAGGATCAGGAGGCAGGAAGGAAGTGAATCAAGTGATGAAAATGAAGAGAAGAGAAGGCTTTCGCTGAATGGGTTTTTAATTTGGGGGAAATTTGTCGAGTGGATGAAGAGGAAAGGAAGGGAATTTGGTTTTTAATTTGGGGTTAGAAATAAAATATTGTAAGGTATAAAACTGAAATTCAGTGGGGTCACAAATAAAAAAATGTTAAAAATAAAAAAATCTCTATATTAAAAATGAAAAAAAAAAGTGATTGGGGTGAATAGGAAATTTTGGATGAATATGATAAAGTAAGTGAATAAGGAATTAAGTCAAGAGAGAGATTTTCTTCAAAGTAAGAATAGATGAATTCATTAATTTAGAATATTTTCGGATTGGAATAAGGAGATTGATAATGTTGGTGAAATATGGACTTGTGAAAACAAAGAATTTGGAAAAGAGAAGGGGTTGATGAGAAGGATATTGATAGGTAAAATATGAAATTAAGACGAGAAATATATTATTTAAAGATAAGATTTCATGAACAAATTAATCAGTAAACCCACTAATCACCCAATTACTCGAGAGAAATTACTTATTTAATAAAACATTCACTCATTTATTTATATTATAAATAAATAAGCCACCATATTTAATCTAAACAAATTACCTATTCTAAAAAAATTATAGAAAAAATGAAATTAAAAAAATTACTATTGAATAAAAAATTGATTCCACTACTATTTTTTATACATACAAACAAGGACCTGTTTCCGCACATGTAACATTTCACTTATTTTGGGAGAAATGAGCAATATTCCAGACGGAACCGGAATATTTCATTCTGGTTGAAATTGACCGGATTTAAGGATGAAAATTTACCACCTCTATTCCATTTCATTCCCATCCCCAGAACTAAAATATTTCAGCCATTCCGACCGGAACGAAACGGAAATACTACTTAAAGTAATGAATTCATTTATGCTTCTCCTTATTATGCAACAGGCAAATCTAATAAAAAAATCTACCGTAACCTAAATAAAATCTACCTAATCTGCAACAGACAAATATATCTTCCCCTAAATTTGACCTAGTAAATCATTGAAGTCATGCTCCTAATTTCTCTATTAATACCCAGCTTCTCAATAGGAAATCATTGAAGTCACACCAAAACCTATTCATAAAGCTAATTCAAGCCTAAATTTTCTAGGTTAATTAATTCTCCTCATGATAACATGTGTTTTAAGGAGATTTTGGATGAATAAATGATGAGGTGATGAATTAGCCAAATGATGAGGTGATGATTAGCCAAAAGAGGGAGGAATTTTCATTTTTGGATTTCGTCCTTCATGACCTGCAAAAGGGGAAGGCAAGTAAGGGGTGGTCCCCTTGCAGCCCCCCGAAGATTAAATTAGAACAGAAGGGAATAAACAAGTCAGAAGAGTAGTGTAGAAGGATGATTGCATACATTTCACCATGATGCCCCACCTATTTTCAATGTGGGCTAGTTTGATTAAAGCTTTGGGTTATTGGAGGATCAAAGGTATCGTACAATAATTCTAATGAGGCATGACCTTAGGGTTCTTCTGGTCTCTCACCTCAGTTTATTGGCTCATGAAGGGTACGACCTAATAAGGGCTGACGTCATCGCTCAGTCCTGCTCATTTTTATACTAAGAAGGCATATCGACCTGAACCTCAGCCATTGATAACTTCTCTTTAAACATTCTGCTGCAGTCCAGACTAATTTATACTTGACTTCAGATATTTGGTACTAGTATGCTATTTATGTTGGCTTCTTATTGGTTAAGATGTTATTGATGTGGCTAATGACGGACTGTCTCGTTGGCGGTATTTGCGCTCTGGCCGATCTATGTTTGCCACGATAAGGTTAACTTAGTTTCATATTTTCTCCTCTTTTCTTTTATGACTTAGGCGTTACTAGTGATGCGCCTAAGATCTCTAATTATTTTAAACCTACTATTATGAAGTTTTGCTAATGGTCATTCTAGCTCCTGACTTGTTGTTCAGTCACTCCTTACTGAGACCTTTCCCCTTTACATTAGTGACATATCTTAGATCTATCATAGATACCTCGGCCTGACGCCGATGTCTCATTTCTTTAAGGACATCTTGACATATATGATTGCTGGGACTTCTCTTCAAGAGTTTCAGGTATCAAGATTCAACATTTAGGCGTCTTTCCAAGAGTTTCGATCGAACTATTCTTGAAATTATTTTTATGTAAGAATTATGATATATCATTTGCTCCCCAGTCCCCCGTGAGTTTCAGGTATCTAGGCTCAGGTGTCTATGTGTTGAAGTGACTCTTCCTTTATAAGCTTTAATTACTGTAGGTTGAGGTGATCTGAACCATTTATCTTATCCTTCCTTTAACGGTCAAGATCACCCCTACCCCCTACCTTTTATAAATAAAGGGTGGGGGTCTATTCCTTTTTGCACCTCTTCCCTTCTCCCTGAATTTTTTCCTTTCTCAAGCTTAGGATGTCTTCGTCCTCTGACTCTCAAAATGATTTTATGTCAGAGGCCTCGGACCAGGACACCACAAAATCTTCTTTTGCTTCTGAGGATTCTGTTCTAGTGACTAGGATCAATGGTTCATTATGTCATCCGTGTATGGGATGTCACCAGGATCAACAATTCATTATATTCGATCGCGGGAAGAATTGAGTGGTGTTAGATTGGTAAATCAGTCGATCCTCATTTGTTTAAAATTTATCTTACGCAATGGGTTTCCTCTTCTCGGGTCATCGATTAAAATCATTCATGTTTTCCTTAGATCCCTCCCTTGTTTTGGGCTCTTATCCTCATTTATTTAAATTAAATCTATTCTCTTTGTGGTTCGTTCGCTTCGCTCCATGTGCTGATAAGAGCTCGGTTGCACTCATGTATTTCTGGGCTCTCCTCAACAATTTTGCAAACTTCATAGGGGGATGTCACCACAACAATCTATCATCTCGCAGCCTTAGAAGGGATGTCAAGGTGAGCTCAACAAAGGATGATATCGAGGCTGGTCTCAATTGTCTATATACCACGCCTGTGTGGATGAGGCGAGGGTGATAGGAAATGCTTAGTACATATAATGGCCATTGTTGTTCCTTGAAGCTCAAATTTCAAGGATCTCTTCCTCCTAGGAATTGATGTATAAACGCCGAGCTTAGCAAAGGATGAGATCGAGGTTAGGCTCAACTATCCGTCAGATGAGGTGAGGGTGATAGGAAATGCTTTGCATGATGGTCATCATACGGTGTAATGACGGGCATTTTGAATCGTGATGGCATCTCTGCTCTCATTATCTCCTCTGTAAAAGGAGGTTCGGCTTGTTCCATGAAAGATTCGACTGAAAATGGGATTTGATTGTAAAATGCTTTATATACATCAGACTGGAGTTCTTAATCTTTCTATTTCGACTCCATATCTATCACTATCCGCGGTGGCTTCGGCCTGTTTGTGCCTTTCTTTCTTAAATAGTTTTTCCTGGACATTTGAACAGCTCTGATTGCCCCTCAATACCTTCAGGGTCAGACTCGTGATAGTTGCAACAGTGGGTTGGATGGATCCAGATGGTCCAAAGCTTTGGTAAGTTCTCAGACTCGTTGAGTCATTATTGGTCTTCGACGGGCAGGCCTCTGACGGGGTTGAGGCAACTCGGGGTTGGGTGCTTTAGACTCTTGTATGAACGTGAAGCAATGGTCTGGAACCTGCTGGATCTCCGACTCATTTTAGATTCAAGGGTGCAGGCGATGTGAAAAGAAAAAAAAAAGAATTTGTTATTATTAAAGCTACGTGGTTCCTACAGACGACGCCAAATGTTTTAAGGAGATTTTGGATGAATAAATGATGAAATGATGATTAGACAAAGAAATTAGTGAAACCTTTTTAGCCAAAAGAGGGGGAATCTTCATTTTTGGATTTTTTTTCGTCCTTCATGACCTGCTTCAGGGGTGCAGACGACGTGAAAACCAAAAATGAATTTGTTATTGAAAGCTTAAGTTAGAACATAAAGGAATAAACAAGTGAGAAGAGTAGTATAAGGATGATTGCATACCTTTCACCATGATGCCCCACCTATTTATAATGTGGGCTAGTTGGATTAGAGCTTTGGAATTATTGTATGAGACCTTTTTAATCCTCCAATAGCATCCTTTCTTTCTCTGCTCCTCCAATGCATGACCTTGGGGTTCTTCCCATCCCTCACCTTATCTTATTGGCTCATGAAGGGTACGACCTGATAAGGGCTAACATCATTGGTCAGTCCAGCTCATTCTTGTACTAAGGCGTATCGACCTGGAGCTCAGCCATTGGTCAATTCACTTTAAACATTCTATTGGAGTCAGACTAATTTGTACTTGGCTTCAAACTAATTTGTACTTGGTTCAGTGATAGGGTATTTTTACCTTAGTGACTTCAGATATTTGGTACTATACTATAATCCGTACTGGCGATGGACTTTCTCGTCGGTGGTATTTGCGCTTCGACCAATCCCTATTTATCACGATAATGTTAACTTAGTTTCATATTTTCTCCTTCTCTTCTTCTGTGATTTATGATAAGCCTAAGTTCTCTAATTGTTTTAAGACCTACTATTATGAAATTTTACTAATGAGTCATTCTAGCTCTTGACTTGTTGTTCACTCACTCCTTACTGAGATCTTTCCCTTTTACATTAGTAACATATCTCAGATCTATCATAAATACTCAGGCTAAAGCCCAATTTTATTTTGGTGGGAGGTATCCCTCTCCTCAATGACCTCAGCATCAGGCCGATGTCTCTCTCCTTTAGGGACTACTAGCTCTCTTTGCATATGACTGCTGAGACTTCTCTTTTACTATAAATATGCCTTTTAAATCATTTCATTTGTATCAAGATTCAACACTTAGGCGTCCCCTCCAAAAGTTTCAATCAGACTTTTCTTGATATTATTTTATGTTAGAATTTATGGTACATCAACATGCATGCATAGTAAAAGGTTATATCACATTAGTGAAGTGCAAACACAATATGCACACGTAGAGAATATATGAACTATATGAAAGGAAAATTTTTTATCAGTAACTATGAAAGGTAAATTATCATAGCAAACCGTTATATTTATATAATATTGATAGGTTTTGTTATGACATATTGAAGCTTCATTGGTTCTTTAAGATTACATATGATCTTCATTTCATTACCAAAAGAAACCTACCAAGAGTTTAATTAAATCCAAGTTTGACTAGCGTACCTGATGCACTCACTATATTTGATGTTCCTCGATCATAAGTGCAACAGTGTCTTATATACCAATATCCTTTTCCAAACAGATGCACTGGCTAGATTGTTGTAATTGGAGAAGGATCTATGAGAATACTAGGCACACCTGAACTCAACCTCCCCTTTAAATTGTTTTGAATGCATGCCTCCTACACCATGAATTCTAATTGTCATTATGTGAACAGTTTCTAATTAAGAAACATATATGTAACTCAACATTTAAATGTCATGCTAATTAAGCTTTTTGGCTCACAAGTATCAAATAAAACCGCGTAAAACATTGCATTCTTTTGTAAATTACTCTTACAGACCAATGAAATGACAAGTGTAAGAAATTTAATTAAAAAGAAAACTCACAAGTCTAAGAAACTAAAAGTATCAATGGAACCTTTTAATGCTAACCTGATGTGTCAACGTGAGCTCCCAATGGGCAAGTTTGATAGGAGGTCACAACACAAGCTTCCTCAGATATCACCGGCAAATTCTGAAACAATCTTCTTACTTCCATTCAACTGAAATTTCAGGAAACTAACAGTTAGTGTTTAATTTAATCTCAAAAGGGATTCTCGATAATTTTATCACAAGTATGAAAAATGATTCGGCACAAGAAAGATGGATTAGTTTAGCTATAGAATATATGTATGTATGTATAGAACTTAGTTCAACATTTCACATCAAAAAGCAAGAAGGATAAAATTGTATTCAAGATATTTTACAACATGAAACACAATCAAAAGATGGGACAACGAATGAGGGACGGGAAAATCTTGATTGTCAGGGAGATAACAGTGATACATGCGAATGAATTAGAAATAATTTCCATCTAGGCATTTTGGTAGCGATTCGAAATAATAGTAATGGTAAGTGATTTAAAATGTAACGTGCCCTTTCTAGGACAAGCAGAGTAATAATACTGCACTGTGAAAAACAGGAAAGAGAAGTAGGTGAAAAGTCCTACGAGGTAATAACCAAAAGCTAGTTATTTTGTAGAAGAAGCGAGGGGGGGAGACAGGTTACTTTGTAGAAGTAAAATACAGGTAATAACCAAAAGCTTGTTTTGTAAAAAGAACAAATGGAGTATGGTGCAAAAGCGAAGAGGAATTGTTTGATTTCTTGGGTTTTCTGAGTTAGTGTTTGGTTTTAGGGACATAAATGAGGGAAGGACAATGAAATGGATTGGTAACAGTGGCCATAGATAAGGCCAAAATACCCTTAAATGGGCCACTGATAATCTCCTTCATGGCCAAACCGTCATTCTCAAATCTCATCCATGTTAAGATTCAGACTCTGTCTTTCCAATTCCCCTTCTCTTGATCCTTCAAGGAATCACTTTCCTTCAAGTTACAAAACTGGAGATTTCCCCACTTAAACACCAGTAAAGAAAACCCAAGAATGCATCGTCATGACAAAGATCAGGCATTCCATAGAACACCAAGAAAAATGTCGTTTATGAACAGGAAAAAAATGAGAGAGAGGAAAGCAAAATCCAGAACAGAGCAACCCAAGAATGCATCATCGATCGTAAAGCAGTCGCAGGTATACCATAATCACCTCGAGAAAATGTGTTTATGATTAAACAAGAGAATAAAGCAAAACCCAGAAGTCATACAAAACAATGGCGTACTTCATGACAGAAGTTGAAAGTTCAAAGCAATTTAACTCATGTAAAAAATATTAACACATTTGCAGAGTGTTTGTTACCTCTTTCTATGAAGGCCATGACGAACTACCCATTTCAAACACTTGATTCAATTGCAAATCCAATTTAGGTTCTGGAAAATTGCAACTATTTCTGATCTTCCTCTAAAGGGTTTTCTTTCTTTAAGGAGCGGATGAAGCCAAACGGTCATATTTTCAAGTCGGAGGAAAACAAATAGGGATCAAATGGTCATATTTTCATCAACCAATCACTTTCTGTTCTAGAGCTGCTTGAATTTACAAGAAGCTGGCCAGAAGACATTGACAGTGAATTGACAACTAATTAAGCATTTAAACGTCCAACGGTCGAAATTTCATTCAACAATTAACATTCAAGAGCATGAATTACAAAGAAATGGGAAGAAAATATGGAGAGCGGATGAACAGTAAAACCTTCCAACGGTCTAATTTTGATCTCCAATCACATTCTAGAGCGTGAATTACACGGGTAGAATGCAAAAGCAATCCCACGATATTTATTTTTTTCTTTAAAGCAGGCTCATTCAATTAATATAAATTTTCTTAAATGCGAAATAAGATATTTAATTAGAATTTAAATTAACATATTATTTATGTATTTTTTTATAAGATTATGTACTCTATCATAGTTATGATATAAGATATTATGACTCAAATTCACGATAAATATGTGTATGCAGCGGGAAGAACATTAAGATTAAGTCACTTTCAGAGAAAAAATAAAAAAATAACCTAAGGTTGAAAAAAATAAAAAAATAATCACCCCAAATCTTAAAAAAATGATTTTCGGCCACAAAAAAGGGGACTCCGCGTCCAACGAAATTAAGTGTAATTTTAATCTACCTAAAATATATTTGATATATACGGTATATACTATAAAAACAATTTATAATTGGAGTAATTTTTCGCAGGTTGACATCGAAATTTTTTTATGTCACGAGATTTTTTTTATTTTAAGACACATGCAGTGACTATTTTTTATACTTGTGGTTATTTGTGATGATTTTTTTCAACATAACCTATTTGTGATCATTATTTTATCCGGAGGCTAAATGAGTATGTCATCCTCCTTTATCATTTATTAGTCGAAAAGTATTTGCTCTTCACGTGTTAAAAAATTTAAAATACATGTAGAATTTGAATTAATATTAAACGTTGAAACAAATATTATTTTTAAAAATAGTTGTAAATCTAAATTAAAAGTAAAATAGTAACAATAATAAATGCATTTGCTTATTTACAATAGTGTTAAAATTGTACACTATATCATTGCTATTTGAATAATATATAAAATGATTATTCATCAATTTTTTAAACTTTATAATTAAGAGATAAGTTACCTTATTCGAAAATATTTCTCTTAATTCATTTATATGATTTTTTATGTTTCAAGAACATAAGTATTACATAATATTAAATTTATTAATATCTAACGAATAAATTACTGTTGATTTAAAAATAATCTCAAAATTCATTGAAATTCATCTTTATCAATTCATCTTGATGTGTAGGATGTTCCTCACCAGCCTAGACGAGACAGCTTTGAAATGGTATCAATTCATTCTTTCCCTGTGCACTCAATTACTAATTTTGTTGTTATGTCCTCTGTCTTCTTAAAACAGTACTCTACTTATCGAGCGGTCATGAAAGACACATAGTATTTTTTGTAAATAAAAATAACAACAATATAACATTGTATTGATTTTATTCACATAAACTAAAAATAAATAATATTGTGTTAAATACATTTCTATTTAACTCACATAAACATAACATGATTATAAATAATAATTAAAACTAATATTAATCAGTTCGATTACACGCGCATCACACATGTTTATTCGCTAGTCTGTAAAAATTAGGGGTGTTCACGGTTCTGTTCGGGCGATTTTTGACGAAAAACCGAACCAAATCATAAATGCTAAAAGAACCGAGCCGAACTGAACCGTGAGTTTTGATTCGGTTTAGTTTTTCGGTTCGGTATTATCAATTAAAAATAATTTTTAAATAATTTTTAAATGATGGTATTGAAAAAAATAATATAAAATCAAAAAATTATTTCAATTCAGTTCGGTTCAATTTTATATGAAATTATATATAAAAATATAAAAATAATATTAATTTAATGTTTCGATTTGGTTCAGTCTGAAAACTATCAAAATTCTGAACCGAACCGAAACTTCGATTCGACAATAAAATCAAATCAAACCAAACCAAGTCCATATAAAGATACGATCGAACCGGTCATTTTTTATGCGATTTGATCAGTTCGGTTTACTTTTGAACACCTCTAATAAAAAAATAGAGGATCAATTTTTATTTATTTTGAAACCGTCAAGGCGATCAAGAAACATTTGAAAACTTAGAAAATTCCAATACGGAGCTGGCTGTATACTTTTCTGAATTTCCCCCAATCCTTTTCTTAGTATGTTATCTCTAACTTTTAACAACCCAATTTTAGTACCTCTTACATCCAGTCCACAACTAGGAACACTGAAAATTCCAACCGTATTTAGCCCTTCATTAACAATTCGATTTCAAATTGTCTTCCTCTTTAGAATCATCCAAATGCCTTCACACATTGTCATACAACTTTGACAAGAAACAATAAAAAAGAAAGAAAATTCAAATAAATCTATAATTCTTACATAATATCTAAAACATTGAAATCAAATCAAGTCAATCAATTTTTTTTGAGAAAAATGTAAACTCGTTGACAGTAAATTAATCTATCTAAATTGACAAAACATTATTTTTTTATTTATCGAGAATATGAAAGAATCATATTTTATTAGAGCTTAATCATTTATTGTATCATTTTGTTGTATAAATATATATTGATAAGGAAGAGAATACATCTTAAAAGAAAAAAAACCATTAAAACGTAGAAATTACATATTAATATAAAGTAATAAGAGTAAAATATTAATATAATATTAATATTGAAGTTACAAAAAAGACTTCAAAATTTATGTATGAATAAATTTTCTACACATTGTGCAAAATCTATTTAACACTCATTTTTTAGTAGACCCAAACCAATCAGAGCTCTGAACCGTCGGCGGGAATGGCAGCGAGGCTTATGCATGCGGTTCTCTATGAAAGCTACGGTGGAGGATCTGCTGCTTTGAAGGTTCTTTGTTTCTTCAACTCAACACTTATTTTTCATTTTGCTACTCATTAATTATGGTTTAATCATTTCCCTGTTTGCGGGAATGTGTGTTTCTATTTATTTACTGAATATTTCATCTCTCTCTCTGTATGTCTCCTTCCTTTTAGAATTCCAAAAAAGTAGGTGATGTTGGAATGTATTATCCATTAAAACATTAACAGTTTATGACAAAATTACAAATTCTTGGGGATTTAGGGTGCATGACTGGACTGGAACCCACGATCCTAAGTATGATATAAACAGTTAAGCGACGTTTTTCTGTTGTGGGTTCTTGAAGCTGGGAGGTTTAAAGTGGGATAACATATACTTGAAATTCAAGGCGAGTAGAGTAAATAGCTGGGTGTAAATGTGTTTATTTGGATGTAAATGAATGTGCAGCATGTAGAAGTTGCAGTTCCAGGTGTGAAGAAAGATGAGGTATTAGTGAAAGTGGAAGCAATCAGTCTCAATCCCTTTGATTGGAAAATTCAGAAAGGCGTCAATCCTTTTATTCCTCGCAAGTTTCCTCACATCCCTGGTAGGTACTCTCTTTAATTTCCTTCCTTTTCCTAATAAACCCCAAATTAAATCTCTGATTCTCTAGACTCCGTGGATTTAGGAAAAGTTTTTATTATTGGATATGATACTTTGACCAATTTTTTTCACCTTCCTTTGATTGCTGATCGTGAACCTCTAGTATCTATGATTGGAGATTAGATAAAATCATTCATACATGTTTTGAAGTACATAATTAAAGTTTAAACATTGAACTGCCTTTTTTAGACATTGCGAATGTAATATCTGGGAAACTTGTCGATTATTTGAAAGATGGATTAGTTTGCTTAATCTTGAGTATTGACCCATGTTGTTTGAGGCTACCATGAGTTATAGCACTGCAGGATTTATACATATGGAAGTTTGTAGATGTCTATGGTTACTAATGGGTCACGCTAAGGTAACATGGTATGAATCGTGGGTTACTAATTGGTGGAATACTAGGCAATCTGAAATTTTTTTGAATGACGTTCAAGAAAAGAGTATTTTAAAAAAAGTTATAGAATTAGAGGAACTCTTCCTCTTGGCCGAAGTGCTAAAGGAATACCTGGAAACATATCTACAAAAGCATCATATCGGAATCTATAAACAAACGATCTACCTTACGATCAAGATCCCATATGTGGTGGGTGATCCAAGGGTGGATCACTCCTAAGTACCGATATCTTCCTGATACTGTAGAGTTTTTTCGGTGCAGAGTTCAATTTCTTGACTTCTTACACTAGAGGGCGTGTTGGTTTGGTTCCAACAGGTATTGATGTGGCAGGAGAGGTGGTGGAGGTTGGAGCAGGAGTCACAAGTTTTAAACCAGGCGACAAAGTTGTAACAATTCTTGTCCATAATGTAAGCATACTTCTTGTTTTTACAACAAATGTATATTTCTTTCATAAGTAAACAACGCAAATATATGAACCAACTGGAATTGGCTTATTTTACTATGGCAGAATGGAGGTGGACTAGCTGAATTTGCTGCAGCTAAGGCTAGTTTAACAGTTCCCAGGCCACCTGAAGTTTCAGCAGCTGATGGTGCTGGCTTACCCATAGCCGGTGTAACAGCTCTCCGAACACTCACCGAAGCTGCTGGAATCAAACTTGATAGAAGTGGTCCACAGGCAAACATTCTCATCACTGCAGCATCGGGCGGTGTCGGTCACTATGCAGTTCAGGTCGCTAAGCTTGGAAACACGCACGTGACAGCCACTTGCAGTGCACGTAACGTCGAGTTCGTCAAGAGCCTAGGGGCCGACGAGGTTCTTGACTACAAAACTCCGGACGGTGCGGCTCTGAAGAGTCCGTCGGGTCGGAAATACGACGCTGTCATTCACTGTGCGACCGGCATTCCATGGTCGATTTTTGAGCCTAATTTGAGCCCAACCGGAAAGGTGATTGACATAAGTCCTAGCCCGAGTTCATTGCTGAGATTCGCGATCCAGAAACTTACCTTCTCGAGAAAGAAGCTTGTCCCTCTTATTGTGAGTGCAAAAGCAGAGAACCTGAAGTATCTTGTCGGGTTGGTGAAGGAAGGGAAGCTTAGGACGGTGATTGACTCGAAACATTCTCTAAGTAAGGCAGAGGATGGTTGGTCTAAGGGTCTTGGTGGTCATGCTACAGGTAAGATCATTGTGGAGCCTTAGTTTGAATAAAGAAATGAAGCATCAAATATTGAGGGAGATTTTTAGGTAGCTTTTTCTTCAGAGCTTTTAAATGATGTAAAATTATATTCGTTCGTAGTATATAATAGTATGTTTCAGAGTGTATTTGTTTAGAAAGTTTTATTCATATAAATCATTATTTTAATGAAGTTAAGAGTCTGAAACTCTTCCATTTACATGGATTTATCTACAATGCCTGGAATTCCCGGCATTGATGCTAGGTTTTGTGGTCCTTGAATTGTTTTTGGAGCAATTCGGGTCACACAAGACTCAGCTTGCTCGTCACTTGTCAAAAATTTACTTTTTGTTTTTTTAAGGGTTCATCAAATATGTATTAGAGTTCATTAAATATGTACTGGGGTTCATCAAATACGTATAAATTAATAATTTTTAGAGGGGTTCACTAAATGTGTACTGGGGTTCACCAAATATATCTATAAGATAACTACCCCACCAAATATATCTATAAGATAACTTTTGATGATAACAAAACATTGACGTTGCTAATAAATTTAATCAAGTTTGCAGAGACTATAGGAAAAATTATCACAATGCATTCTAATTGAAGATCATGAAAATATTTATTTTTATAGTAGTTCATAAAGCATGAAGATTGGATCATGAAAATATTTACTTTCATGTCATTTTTATTAGGAGCTTACTCATTTTATTTACCTTTATTAAAACTCAATTTATTTAGAGTCTTCATCCCTAAAAAGTCTAAACACCAAAAATCATATATCTCTTGCACAATAGGCAAAATACTTGAGATGAAGATAATTACAAAGCACAAACAAAGTAAGTTTTAATTTCAAGTAGATAAAGAGAAATGGAGCTTACCCAAATAGTTTTTTACCATATTGTGTTATTTTGGGTAAGACTTTTCCTTGCCTTTTAGGTCAAGGATTTTTTGTCCTTCTTATTAAGGATGGAGTGTCATTTCCTTTGTATATATTCAAAAAATTGAAATTTTTCCTCCTAAACCCTAACCTCCGTCTCCTCAATAAATACACCTCATTTATATTCACAAAACACAAATTCATAACCAAGAGACTTGCTCTTAAAACTCTCCTAATACTTTCATAAATCTCTCTTAATATTTTGAGCTTTATACTTAGAAATTTCTTGAGTGAGCAAGATTATTTTTTTTAGCTTAGATTGGAGATTTTACTCTTTTGAGAGAGTTATTCTAAGATGCCACTTAATCTCGAAACGCATAGCCTTGTGAGGTTTAGTTGGCACCCATAAAATCAATTGGGTTTGTAAGGTTTGGTCTTCACCCTTAAGAAGATCGTGGGATTAAAAATCTCTAAGGGGGCCTTGGAGCATGGATGTCGGGATATGATTTCTCGAACCACGTAAAAATATCGTGCGCCTATCTTCTTCTCATTCTTCTCTTTTTTATTTTGTATTATTTATTTTTCGCACTTCAATTTCTCACACTTAATTTTCACAATTTAATTTCATACTTTAAGTTTCCATAATTATTTTATTTGCTTGCTTTATATTTCCGCATTTATATTATCACAAGCATTATTTACTTCAACACTTTTATCTATTACTTATTTATCTTTTCAAGAGTTAAACTCGTGGAACATTGAAGTTCATTCTTGAACATTCATTTTCTACTTGAGTGTAAAAAACTTTTAATTTGAACACGATCACTCAATTCACCCCCTCTTGGGTTGCCATATTGATCCTACAATTGGTATCAAAGCTTGGTACTCTATACATAAGACTTAATCGTCTTGAGTTATGGAATCCATGAGTGGTTCTTTCATTGAAGGTCATTCTACTACTAGATATCCATTTTTCAATGGTAATGATTATACTTATTGGAAAGCAAGAATGAGGATTTATATTCAATCGATTGACTATGACTTATGGGATGATGTTTAAAATCGTGCTCACATTCCATTCAAAACTGTGGATGGTAAAAATATTATCAAATTAAGTAGTGAATGGAATAAATGATAAAAAGAAAATTTCTTTAAATGCTAAGGCTATGAATGTTTTATTTTGTGCTCTTGATAAAAATGAATTTAATAGAATCTCTACATGTGAATCCGCTAAATATTACACAAGTTAGAAGTCACACATGAAGGTACAAATCAAATTAAAGAATCTAAAATTAGCATGCTTGTTCATAGTTATGAATTATTTAAAATGAAGCATGACGAATCCGTATGTGATATGTTTACTCGTTTCACCGATATTATTAACGGCTTAAAATCTCTTGGTAAGACTTATTCTGATGTTGAAATGGTGAGAAAAATTCTTAGGTGTCTACCAAAGAATTGGGAGCTCAAGGTGACCGCCATCCAAGAAGCCAAAGATCTCAACACACTTCCTCTTGAAGAACTTATTAGCTCATTGATGACGCATGAAATGAGGCTAAATGAAAATAACGAAGAAGATACATCAAAGACGAAGAGCATCACTAAAATCAACAATTGAATAATCTGATAGTGAGAAGGATGACTATGATGAGGAAGATGACATAGCCTTCTCACTAGGCGATTCAAGAAATTCTTAAATAGAAGGAAAAATGCTCCAAGAAAATATGATAAGAAGATACCTCGTGACGCATTCACATGCTATGAGTGTAAAAAGCACGGATACATAAAAGCCGATTGTCCAAATTTAAGTAATTCTCCAAAGAAGTTCAAAAGAAGAGCATTCAAGGTAACTTGGGATGCGACTGATGATAACGAAGAAGAAGAAGTTGCAAACATGTGTTTCAAGGCACTAGAAGATGAGGTAAGTTCTTTTAAGCTTACTTTAAATGATAAACCTAGTTATGAAGAACTTGAAAATACTTTTGAAGAACTTTATAGTGAGTTTGAAAAACTTTGCTTAAAGATAAATTTATGAAAAATGGTTTTTCAAAACTTCAAGAAAAAAATGATTATTTGAAAAGTGAGAATTTGAAAATTAAAGCAACCTTACATGTTTTGCATCGAGACCTTGTTCAAAGCCAAAATAAAAAAAATGATTTAAATTCAACCATTTTTAAATTTACAAATGGAAGAAACAATCTTGACAAATTTCTTGGTAAGCAAAGTAATGTTTCCGATAAAAGGAGATTAGGATATCAACATTTTCAAAACCAAAAATATCACAAGAATATTTTTGTAAAACCAACATAATATTCTCCTATCATTTGTCACTATTGTGGGGTTAAAGGTCACAAAAGTTATTCATACTTTCATAAAAAGAAAGTTATTTTCCATGAAAGAAAGAAATGGATTCTCTACAACACTAATCCTCAAGGACCCAAAAAACTTTGTGTACCAAAAGTCAACTTTTAAATTTTTATGTTATAGGTACCATTGAAGAAGAAATATAAATGATATCTTAATAGTGGATCTCGAGACATATGACTGATGATGAATCAAAACTTACTCAAATTTGTTGAAAGAAATGACATGTCACCTTTGGAGATGATAAGAAAGGCAAAATCATTGGTATTGACTCCGTAAGAAATGACTCTTCTCATGCTATAGATAAAATTCTACTTGTAGATGGTCTAAAAATAATTTACTTAGCATAAGTCAACTTTGTGATAAAAACTATAGAGTAATTTTTTAAAAGAATTTTTGTCTAATTATGAATAAAGTGTCAAATAAAATTTTATTTATCAGACAAAAAGTCCAAAATGTCTACACTATTAGTCTAAGTGATTTCCAAAATCATAATTAAAAATGTTTTCTAATTTTGACAATGATAGCTGGCTATGTAATAGAAGATTTTGGCATGCTAGCATGTATATATGTTCAAAACTATCAAAAAGTTATTTAGTAAAGGTCTTCCAAAAATAAATTTTGTGAAAGACAAAATTTGTTATGCATGCCAAATGGGTAAACAAGTTAAGAGCTCTTTCAAATCAAAACATATGGTATCAGCCACTAGACTGTTGCAATTACTACACGTGGACCTAATTGACCCTTCAAAAATTGCAAGTCTTGAGGGTAACACTATGCATTTTGTCATAGTTGATGATTTTTCAAGATATACTTGAGTTTTATTTCTAAAAAATAAGGATGAAATTTTTAAAGCATTTACAAAGTTTTGCAAACTAGTTCAAAATGAAAAAGGTTTTAAAATTTCAAAAATTAGAAGTGATATTGGTGGAGAATTTGAAAATATAAACTTTGAAACTTTTTGCGATGAAAATGGCTTTTCACATGAGTTTTCTACTCCTAAAACTTCTCAACAAAATGGTGTTGCTGAGAGGAAAAATCGGTCCCTACAAGAAATGTCAAGAATAATGATAAATGAGAATGAGTTACCTAAGTATTTTTGGGCCGAAGTCGTTGATACATTTTGCTACATTGTGAATCGTGTTTTACTTAGACCTATTTTAAACAAAATCTCTTATGAACTGTGGGAAAACAAAATTTCTAATATGAGTTATTTTAAAGTTTTTGGGTATAAATGTTTTATTTTAAATAATAAGGACAACCTTAGTAAGTTCGAATCCAAAACTGACTTAGAAATCTTTTTAGGATATTCCACATCTAGCAAAGCATATAGAGTTTATAATAGAAGAACATTAGTTGTGGAAGAATCCATGCATGTTGTCTTTGATTAATCTATTCCCTCTAACATCTTTTATGATCAAGGTAATGAAAATATAAGAAATGCAGAATGGGTTAATATCAATACTAATGAAGGATCAAGTCACTCTCCCCAAGAAAATGTCAAAGTATAATATTGCAATCAACTTCCAAAAGAATGGAAGTTTGTCAAAGATCATCCAAAGGAGCTCTTAGTGGGAGACATATCAAATGGGGTAGAGACCAACTCTACGCTTTATAGTATTGGTAACGTTGCTTTTATTTCCCAACTTGAGCCTAAATCTTTTGTAGAGGCCGAAAAGATGAATATTAGATAGTTTCTAGGCAAGAAGAACTTAATCAATTTGAAAATAGTAATGTATGAGAATTTATGTCTAGACACTCTAAGCACTCAGTAATTGGTACTAAGTGGGTGTTTAGAAATAAGGTAGATGAAAATGATATTGTTACTAGAAATAAAGCTACATTAGTGGCGCAATGATATAATCAAGAAGAAGGTATAGATTATGATGAAACTTTCACTGCCGTTGCTAGACTTGAGTCAATAAGAATGCTATTAGCCTTTGCATGTTTCAAAGATTTTGTTTTATATCAAATGGATGTAAAGAGTGCCTTTTTAAATGGATACATCATGGAGGAAGTTTATGTAGAACAATCTCCTGGTTTTCAAAGTTCAAATTTTTCAAATCACGTGTATAAACTTAAAAAGACTCTCTATGGATTAAAAAACGCTCCTAGAGCTTGGTATGAAAGGCTAAGTAAATTTCTTATTGATGATGGATTTAACATGGGTAAAATATCATAAAATCAAAAGGCAATGATATTTTAATTGTCCAAATATATGTAGATGATATAATTTTTTGTACCACTAACGAATCTTTGTGTAAGAATTTTGCAAGCTCTATGAGCAAGGAGTTTGAAATGAGCATGATGAAAGAATTGAACTTCTTCCTTAGACTACAAATTAAGCAAATGAAGGATGAAATCTTTATAAACCAAGGATTTGCTCAAGAAGTTTGGTATGAAAAATGTGATGGCTAGTAATACTTCTATGAGTATCACGACAAAGCTAGATAAAGATGAGAAAGGTAAATACATCGATATAAAGAAATATTGAGGTATGGTATGGATCTCTACTTCACTTAACTGCCAATAGACCCGATATCATGTTTAGTGTATGGTTATGTGCTCGCTTTCAAACTTGTCCCAGAGAATCACATTTACAAGCTATTAAAAGAATTTTTAAATGTTTACTTGGAACAACTAAATTTGACATTTGGTATCTAAAATGTGATCATCTTGATTTAATTGGGTATTCTGATTCGTATTTTGTTGGGAGCTTGACCGATAGATGTCAATTTTTAGGACACTCACTTGTTTCTTGGTTTAACAAAAGTAAAATTCAGTAGTACTATCAACCGCTGAAGCTGAAAATATTTCTGCCGGTAGTTGTTCTGCTCAAATTTTGTGGCTGAAACAAATTCTAAAAGTTTTTTGTTTAGTTTTTGAAAATGTTCTTATTAGATGTGAAAATACTAACGCAATTAATGTTTCGATACTCTTATAAATCTCTCTTAATATTTTGAGCTTTATACTTGTAAATTTCTTGAGTGAGCAAAATTTTTTTTAGCTTGGATTAGAGATTCTACTCTTTTGAGAAAGTTATTCTAAGGGGTCACTTAATCTTGAAACACATAGCCTTGTGAGGTTTAGTTGGCACCCATAAAGTCAATTGAGTTTGTAAGGTTTGGTTTTCACCCTTAAGAAGATCGTGGGATTAAAAATCTGAGAGGGAGGGGGTGGAGCGTGGACGTAGGGATAGGATTTTCTGAACCACGTAAAAATATCGTGTGCCTATCTTCTTCTCCTTCTTCTCTTTTTATTTTGTGCTATTTATTTTCCACACTTCAATTTCTCGCACTTAATTTTCACAATTTAATTTACGCACTTTAAGTTCCGTAATTATTTTATTTGCTTGTTGTATATTTCTGCATTTATATTATCACAAGCATTATTTACTTCAACACTTTTATCTATTACTTATTTATCTTTTCAAGAGTTAAACTCGCGGAACATTGAAGTTCATTCTTGAACAGTTAATTTTCCACTTGAATGAAAAAAGTTTTTAATTTGAACACGATCACCCAATTCACCCCCCTCTTGGGTTGCCATATCGATCCTACAATACGTACTGAGATTTACCAAATATGTACAAGTCAATTTTGTACGTATTTGATGAATCTCAATACATATTTGGTGAATTTTACTACATATTTTATGAACCCCTCCAAGAATGATTAATTTGTACGTATTTGGTGAACCCCACTATATTAGGGGTTCACCAAATATGTATAGGTGTTCACCAAATATGTACTGAGGTTCACCAATATGTACTGTGGTTCATCAAATACGTACAAAATGAATAATTCTTGAAGGGTTTCACCAAATATGTATTGAGATTCACCAAATACGTACAAAATTAATAATTCTTGGAGGGGTTCACCAAAATTGACTTTGTACATATTTGGTAAACTCAAGTATGCAATTGACGAACCCTAGTACATATTTGATGAACCCTTGGAAGAAATATTAATTTGTACGCATTTGGTGAATTCCTGTATATATTTGGTGAGCCCCTAATGTAGTGGGGTTCACCAAATATGTACAAATTTATAATTCTTAAAGGGTTCACCAAATATGTATAGTTGTTCACTAGAAACAAACTGAGGTTCACTAAATATGTACTCGGGTTCATCAAATACGCATAAATGAATAATTCTTAGAGGGGTTCACCAAATATGTACTGAGTTTCATCAATTGCGTATTGATTCACCAAATACGTACAAACTCAATTTTGGTGAACCCCTCCAAGAACTATTAATTTGTACGTATTTGGTGAACCTCTGTTCATATTTGGTGAACCCTAAAATATTTTTGGTGAAACTCTCCAAAAAATGAATTTTTAATTTTTGGTAACTACTCAAGATTCCCTTTGTACACTAGAATCTTGTTGAACACCAAAAAATCCAATCACCACTCTTCAGCCTCCAAACGCCATCTTGAATGTGCAAATCTCCCTTTTTGTTGCCAAATGCCAGTTTAATGACTCTAATCATCAATCAACATCTTAAACACCATAGCTTAACTGGCGATCGCCTATGAGGCCCTTAAACGTCATTTATTTGGCCTCAATCACCATTTTTTACCCTAATTGTTATCTTCACTAAATATCTAAAATTTATAATTTTTTAAAATAATTACCGTACACCGGACAAAATATCGATAAAAATAGAAAAAAAAAACTCTTTCTCTAAATGCAAACATTCATCATTTTCTATTATTAAGTGAAATTAGATTGAATTAAGTAAAGATTCACGAAACAATTGAACACTTATTCAAAAACTCGTTAAAATTTATCATTGATAATGTTGTTGTGCTTTTGTAACAGAGTATCGAGCGAGACGTGTTTTCACCATATATTTTTATAGGTCGTAATGTTATGATGACTAGTAAATCCTATTTATCGGTTTGATGAACAAGTATAACATTTAAGGTTGGGTTCTACTGTTAAATCGAACATATCTACTAAATTTGAAATTAAATATAAAAGTTTGAAATGTAACCTATTTTATAATTATAACCCCATAAAATTTGAAAAATAAGCTCATTTATATTTTTATTTATAACCCTCTTAAAATAAATTTTAAATCTAAACTTATTTTCTTTTCAAAATTAACCCCAAACTTAAAAACCCTATTCCCCTTCTTAAAAAACACGATCTCACCTTCCCCCTTTCTCAACACTTCATTCTTCTTCTTAAACACTCTACTCTCATCTTTCTTCTTCATTTACTCTTCATAGCTCGAAATTCATCCAACTCGAGCCTCCCTCCATTGCAACGCACGAGTCAAACCTGCAATCTTTCATTTTGCACATCCCTTCAACACAAGAGTCAAACCCGCTCCCCATCAGAGCAAAATCCATCCAAATCCATCCATTCTGAGTCATATCCTTCTAATATTATATTATTTCACAAAAATGGTTAGAGGAAAGTACAAAGTTACAAATAGACATTGAGTTTAACGAGCCAACCGAGTTCGAGCGGTTCAAAAGGCCCTTACGAAGTCACTGGTTAAGGGGTGAAAAGATTTTGTCCAAAGAATCAAAATCTTACTAGTCATATTCTTCATATTACTCCAATGGAGCATATATCTCACCCAAGCAAACAAGAAATAAATTTTTCTATAAAGATTTTGAATTTTTATGTATTATACGTGTTAAAACACCTAAGAGATACTTGATTCATTCTGCAAATTAGGTGTTTTTATGTGATGATTGAGAAATGTATGGTTGTTGATAGAAATACATGTGTTGGATGGAAAACTATAGTATTTTTTAGTGTCTGTAAAGTGTTCGACGAAATGTCATAATGAATTATATGACGTATTTTTATCATTGTCAGTTAGGTGTTTGACAAAATGCCACATTGGGGTTTATACTATATTTATATGAATGCCCATAACATGTTCGATGAAGTGATATATCCTATCTAAGAAAAAAATGTTAGTTTCTTTTGTGACAAATTTGGGTGTTATGTGTTATAGTGTTAAAACACCAAAAATACACTTGAATTATTTTGAAAATTGGGTGTTTTTATGTGATGCTACTAGAAATGTATGATTATTGGTAGCAATATATGTTTCGGATGAAAAATTATAGTGTATGTTTATGTGCCTGTAAGGTGTTTCGACGAAATGTCACAATAGAGATTATTAATTATTTTCATTGCTTTCTTTGATATTTTTTTCTCAGTAATACATCTTACTTCACACACCTTTTTCATCGAGTCTTGACTTAAATTTTAGTTTCCTAGGCTGAGTTCTATGAGGATGGTGTACATGGTTTTGGGAACACCACACTGATACCTATGTGGTATAGTATTCTACCTGAAAATATGAAAAGGAATGTCGATGCTTTTGAATTTAGATACTTTATAAGTATCTTGAAAAAGAGGGTAGATGGATCGCGTTCTCTTGAAGAGCCTGACCACAAAATGGTGGGATACAACCCACACCTTTCAATTAGATGAAGTGGGTAAAATGACGATGACCCCACTGGACTTTGCTGTGATTACATGCCTTAAATTCGTTGGCTGACAACTAGACTACTATTTGGATCTGTACAACAACAAGAAGGCACTGCGGAAGCTAGTCGACAAACCGTCGTCAGAGCTTTGAGAAAAAAAGTTTAGTTATCAATGGATTTTTGATAAATATGTTAATTACAAGTGTACAACTCCTGAGAATGAGAAAATATTGACGAAAGTGTTTCTTCTAATGCTCTTGGGAAGTACATTTTTTATGACAAGAGCAAAAGTCTATTTCTACTTCCTCCCCAACCTACAGAACATAAATGAGATACGAGAGTATAATTGGGGGTGGTTTAGAGTTGTTTGTATTGTATTACAATATGGATGTGTTATGCCACGAGAAATGCGTAGCGACTGGGGGTTTCTGGAGAGCATGAGAGGTATGAGCTTGTGAACACTTTCTGTGTTTTGCATTGAGCAGATCAGTGGATGGCCTAGGTAGGTTTCCGAGAGCAGCACATTGGATAGACAATGACTCGGGAACAAGGGTGTTGGTCACAACCTTAAAGAATTATGTATTAAACTTCAATATGAGGCCCCGTGAGGTATGTGTTTTATTCGATAAATATGTATTTTGATTGTGGAATTTCAAATCTTTATGGGGAGGTTCTGTCGAATCGTTGTTTAGAATTTTAAACTGGATTCAAAGTTTGTTTGGTATATTGGAAGTGGAAGCAACTTTGTTTGTGGAATTTTTATACTCAAATTGAAAGTTGCAACAAAATAAAATATAAAGGAATTGAGATCGAAAACAATATGCAAATGTATTGACACGGGCCAAACGCCACTTTGTCTGACATTCGGGGCCCAAAATAGGCTAGGACACCCCAAATTCCATTCATGAATGGTGAGTCCCCATCAATGAATGGCGTTTGGGGTCCAATTGGTCCTTTTAGACCCCAAACATCAGACACAGTAACGTTTAGGCCCGTGTCCAAGTGACACGAGCCAAACGCCATAACTGTTTGCCGTTCACCATCACTAAGTGGCTTTTGGAGCCTAAAATGGACCAGGTGAACCCCAAACGTCATTTATCAATGACGATCGCCATCAATGAATGGCGTTTGAAGCCTAAGTAGTCCATGTTGGGCCCTAAATGCCATTCTACCATGCGATTGCCTAAGACATTGGCGATTGGGTCCTTCCAAATGGACCTAATCGCCAGGCTCTCGTTTGACCAAGCAAGTGACATTTGGTTGGTGTCTGGTGGTTGTGCAATTAATATGGGAAAGAATGTGACCGGGTTCATCCACATTATGTTGTTTTGATTTTACGACAAGTATCAAGTAAAATAATTTTTTACCGTTTAACGAACATGTATAACCCTAAATCCCAGTTCATGTATAGAACCAAAATCAAATAGTATGGAGTACAATTATATATGGATCTAAATTCAAGATCCATTTCTCTATTTCATACAATTATGTCTCATATTTATCATTTTAAACATTATTATGTTTTACTTAGCCATTTTCACACACTTAACAATTTTCTTACACTTGGTCATTTTAAAAAATTTGTTTATTTTTTGACACTTAACCATTATCATGTACTTAATTATTTTTTAACACTAAGTTATTTTCACACATTTAACCATTTCATACACTCGGTCATTTTCACAAACTTGTCCATTTTAATATATTTGTTTGGATACATTTAGTAATTTTTACACACTTTTAACATACAACTACTTACTTGACTCGGTCATTTTCACAACTTAACCAATTTCATACACTTAGCCATACTATGTACACTTATAAAATAAAATGTATGTCGTTTAAGAATTATTCAAAAGTAGAATCATCAATAATTCTTTTTTATTGTATTTATTTCATTTACATCCATGCCTACATGATTCACCAGGATGACAGTTATCTCAGAAGAAACAAATGATAAATTTCAATCTATTTCAGCACTTCACAAGCAAAAATAGACATTTCCTTGTTTTTCTCTATTTTTTCAAACTTATATGGATTTAATAGGTATTATCAATATATCATTTACTTGGAAGAAGTAGTAAACAAGAATAAGAAACAATTGTTGTATCCCGAAGGAATACAAAGTTCACTTTTATCTTTTCATTGAAAACTAACCACGAGTATTTCCATACACTTAACCATTTTCACACACTTGATTATTTTCATATACTTGATCGTTTTTATACATTTAGTCATTTTCACACACTTAGTCAGTTTCAAATACTCGGTCATTTTTCATATACTTGATCGTTTTTACACATTTAGTCATTTTCACACACTTAGTCAGTTTCAAATACTTGGTCATTTTCACACACTTTACCATTTTCATACACTTAGTCATTTCACGTACTAGTCTCATATGTAAATCTTAATGAAATAATAAACTCATCAGCACATTAAAAAATTTAATTCAGATTCTCCTTTAAAGAAACATCTCATTCATTAGTATCACTACATATGAGTATTTTTTTTGTTACAAACCCATTCTAAACACTCTAAAAACACACTGATAGATGGTTTGTTGAGAAACAATGACGAAGGATTTTTTTAATAATTGCTTCAGCTGCATCGTTTCATTCCAAGCTGTGATGTGTCTCTCATATCCAACTATGAAAAAATATCACATATTTATAATAGGAATCCAGCATATAAATAAGGTATCATCAATAAATAAAACGTCATGGCTTGAAAAGAGATTGGCATTTTGGCTGACATTCTTAACATGTAAGCAATAAAATGGCATTAGCATTACACAAATGCAAATAACTTGAGTATGCAAAGTAAATGAACTTCAAGTATTTGAGTATTCATACCATCAAAAATTAATGCCTCCACCATTCTGTGGTGAATGAGATATGTGCTGCGCATAGCATTTAATATCAATGGAATTAAAATAAGCTTCAGAATATATGTCATATGACTAGAAATGAAAGAATCTAGAGAGAGGTATGATAAATAAAAGTCGAGTTCAAAACATGTCTTGTGCAGAAGAAGATAAATCCAATTGAGAGGATTAGATGCTGCAGTTATAGAAAGAATAAATTTATCAAAAAAACTGAATTAGCCAGAGACAAAGATGGTAACATGTTACTAGCAGTTCAATATTTAATGTTAAATTGCATATATCAAGCGGCAGAAGCAGATCTAAGTGAAAAACATTAACTTCAATCATGACTTTACTTCATATCGAAAACAAAAGACAGAAGTTTGCAGCTCAATAGCATAAAATCAAACATTTCTTCTTTTGTTGCCTGCAACGCCAATGATAATTTGGAACCTTAAAAATTTTTCTCCTAAAATTTTTTCTCCCACTGAGCAATATTCCTTATTCAAAATTTAGTTCAATACCATGTCTAAGCAAGAAATGAAAAGAAAATTCCTTGTATTCAATGAGCTTTTTACTATACCAAAAAACTTCCACAAAATAAATATTTTTCAAAATATTTAGATTAAGGAAGAAGACAAAACAAAAACACGAAAAAGAACAAAAAATAACTATGACAAGGAGTAAATGCAATATAAGCACACACTGAAGTTTATAATACTCCTTGTAAGTATTCACTTGGCCATCTCAAAGAAACAGGGTTGAGTTTCCATTTTTGATCTACACACCACTTGAAAAGGACACTTTTTCCTTGTTGCAAATCTAAGATGTTAAAATTAAAACGCAATACAAAAAGTAGAGTTGACTTTCCTAAAACAAGGACTTTTGCATATTTAGCAAAATGTCCATATTTCAAGCCAACAAAATATGGGATTAACTCAAGTGAACAGAATACAGAATATTAAGAGTTACATTCTTATTTCTCAAATGCTATTGAGATCCTAAAAGAAAATCTTTCAGGAAAAAAAACATGGATGTTGTACCATTTTTATAAGTAACATGGATGTTGTACATTTATAACATTATTAATAAAAATAATAAACCCACCACCATCAAAGGACTACAGGTTTAGGTTTAGGATGCAGCTAATCAAAACTAATTTCTCATTAAAAATATTAATTTGCCTGTAAAAGGGCTGGTCTGACCTTGATCACACACTCGAATAACACTTGCATGCAAAACTCCTAGAAATCAGCATTGGATCTGCATTGAATTCATAAGTGCATGCTAAAAGTCTTTGGTAAATAAAGGAGCAGGTCCTCTTCACGAAGATGATATTGATACAAATACAATGGCAATACCATCCTTTCTACTAGATAGAAGACTTAGACTAGCAAAGATAAATTCACTAGAGGGGATACTATACTAACCTGCTATAAAGAACAAGCTAACTTTTCGCTTGACATAAAGAACACCTTAACTAAATGGGTTGCATTTGTCTCCAATAGTCCACCATGGTTTATCTGTTGAAATTTAAATGGAAATAATCTAAAACATCCTAGAGTAGTATGAATCAACAGGAGTAGAGGTTTGTTGTAGAGCAAGTATCAAGGTTAGTTTTCCTTTCTAAAACTTGTGAAAGGTAAAAACAAAAACCAAGTATGGAGCATCATAAACTGAACTAACAAAAGCCAACAGTAGTGTCCATCTACCTTCTGGAATGAGCTCTATTACTTGAGGCCAGTATCGAGGGCTATAAAGTCTCATAGTCTTCAACTAAGAGGAGAAAACAAAGTGTTCGGTCAACAAAATCATTAGTATTCTTTAAATTTGTTAAATTGTTAACAAAGGAAAGATGGGGAACTATAAATAGCAATGGTGTTTTTCCATTGAATATTTTGAACTTAAATTAGCTTGTTCTAGCAGAAGGCATGGCATGGGGTAACTTCACATAAACTTGTTTCTGCATAATGTTCAATCTCCTTGATTGTAATTTCAAGAGGAGCATAGACCAATAAACTAGTTTCAACATCAAATAGTACCAAAACATAAGAAATTCCATAACTTAGCTCGTATTCTTATTTGTCAATCAAAACAGAACCAAAACTCAAAATTGTGAAATATGCAAATCACAACAAGAAGAAGATGCAAATCACAACCAAAACACTAAATCATAAACATTCAAATCCAGAAACTTCTCTAACAAGAGGAAGAAAAATGATCTAGGACAGAGAGCTCGATCATACCTGAGTATCGTTGAACTTGAAGGATTTTTAAACTTACCAAACCAAAACCCTAAATCGTGAGAAAAGCTTGGAGAAGAGAGCTCGATTGAAGTCGATGAGGGAAGCTACTTTGTATGTGACCTATAAGTGGTGGTGGAGTCGTCTGAGCTGTAGATCGCGCACCTTGATTTTGGGTTGAAGAAATGATGATAGGAAAATGGAAAAGAGAGAAAAAACTTGTGTTTTGTTCGTAGAAAGAGAGAGAGAGAGAAAGTGTTTTGTTTGTAGAAAGAGAGAGAGAAAGTTGAAGGAGATTGTTGGGCTACCGGTTGAGCTGGTTGCAAAGAAAAAAGGGGAAAAACAAATTAACGGCTGGAATTGTCCTGGCCAAGACAATCCCAGCATCAATGCTGGGAAATAATTTCCCCCATTAGAGAGGGATCTCAATTTACATGCTTTTCATGTACGTTGTTTTCTATTATGTAATTTGATTGACTGATGCTAGCACAAAAAATTAAAACAAAAATATCAAAATACATGTTAAATTCAAGACTCTTTCAGAAACAGAAACTAAAAATGTTAGACTTTGGTTGCAAGTAAAAACAGAAATATTAGAGTTAATAAACTAATTATGTAAATAAAAAAATTGTGAATTATTAGAGTTATAACATGTGGAACTTATTATGAGTATCCTTATCTTTTATCTCTACTATATTAAAAGGGGTTTAAGGGGATCAACTTTTGATTTCCTCTTTTGTTATTTAAGCCTCATTAAATATAGTATATATTAAGATTAAATGTTTTATATTAAATTTATTTATAATTCTATTCACTCATTATTCTTTTACTAATCTATAATCTATAATATATATAAAAGTGTCAAAATTGGAGAAATATTTTTAGACCATTTTATCCTTATAGATTTCTTACTAATCCTTAATTACCCTTTTTAATGATATTGTAGTGTGAATTTAATTGACTATTTATCTATATATGTTGTATATCTACCCAATTCTATTTTTTCTTTTAAAAATCTACTGTACCAAACTTATTAATTAAAATATACAAAGAGATAAAACATCTATTTTGACAAATCAATCTAACTACTATTCTTCTATAAAAAAAGATAAAAGATACACTTGGCATAGTAACCTATGAAAATACAATGGACATTAATATTTGTTTTACATTTTTTAGAACACATTCATTATACTTATCCATGTCCATGCATTTCTTTTGGTTAATTATGTCAATGTATGAATATATGTATCTACATAACTGATAAAGATAATGTAGATTTAAAATTTGATTTAACTTCTAGGAATTTAAATCACACTACCTACACATTAAGACATGTTTTCTTTTTCTAAGATTAGAAATATCACTACAAAACATGATAAATATAATCGTTAAATCTTATATGAGCATTCACGTAAAGTTGCACGACTGTGATCGTTCAACGTGTCATCTTAACGTTAGTTTTTCAATAACGCAAAATAACCGTTATTCTTTTCTTAAGACAACGGCAAAGAACCATTACGTTATCCGGAACAATAACGGTTTATCCGATTAGGATCATGTTCAATGAATTTACTCTTACACAATGAACTACAATAACTCATAAATAAACATTATTATTTTTCGAGTGAATTTTTAACATATTAACTAATATAAATAATTAGAACTTATCATCATCAACATTTCTCATATTTATAATTTAATTCAAAACTTCATCACAAGAGGACCCATAATTAAATTATATTAACTTCTCATAAACAAAAAAAAAATTGCACTTGTTCTATCTACATTTACATTATTTCATAATTTTGACTTTGATTAAGATAAACTTTCATGATACTTGGTGATTGAATAGTTAACTAAACCATGATTTTTGATGATTGAGTGGGAAAACATCAGATAGTGACTTACTGATAGAAGTTCAAATGACGCTGAAATGTAACGTTGTGTAATCATCACTTTTTAGAGGTTATATTATTTTGTTTACAAATTTACATATATATAGTTTATTAGAGTATAAAAATTCATCAAACAGTCATTGTATAAGTCTTATTTATTGGTTACTAAATACTAGTTGTATTTATCATTCAAATGTATTTGATATATGATATTATGCATATTTAATAATTTTAAACTCAACAGTGTTTTGAAAATATTATTCCACACATGCAACGCACGTGGTTATGACTAGTACTTTATAAAATTTAGTTTTTTATATTGTGTTATTAGGAACGTGATTGATCATGTATATGATTTTAGAGATCATTATATTATAAACATTATTTCAATTAAGAACATTATTTCAATTAAGAACAATGAGTTATTTTTTATGTTTAGTTGTTTAGTTTTATAATAAATGTAATAATTTTCAATGTCCATTATATGTAGTAAAATAATTTTTCATATTTAATTTTTTCTTTCAAATCAGTGTTTTTAGTTTATTTTGATCTTATCTTACAATATAATTTTGTTAGAACCGTGCGTTCTTCAATTTAAAATTTTTTGAAGATAATTCATCATCTCAAAATTATGCATAGTTTATTGAAGTTTGCTTCTATTTATTATAGTTTTATTATAAATGTATTATATTCAAGTGATACAATAATCTATCAAAATTCTTTTTATTTATAATAGTTTGATTGTGAAAATGAGAAAATTACTATTATTATATATTTTTTGTTTTAAATTTACAACATTTTGAAAGTTAATGAATGTATTTCAATTTTAAAACTCATTATACACTTTTAAAAAAAAATTGATACGTGTGAAGCACATGCTTTTTGACTAGTTTACTACAGTGAGTGTATTAGGGAATGCAACACTTATTGATGTAAATTCCACTGGATTGTTTGAGCTACAGCCGACTGATCTCTCTTAAATGGCGCAGATATGTTCTTCTAAAAAACATAAATAAAAATTTTTCTTTTTCGTTTTTTACAATAAATCTGATGGATGTTTTCTAAAATAGGCCAGGACGGTTTAGATTTATAGAATTGTCCTCTGTCATTAATTTTGCTATTAAATATAATCTCTTTCCATTTTTACTTACTAACATAATGGAAAATTAAAAAGTAGATGATTTGAGGCCTAAAAATAATTTGGAGGGTGGAAGGTGGGGGTTGTTCATGTGCTTATCCCTATTCCCTAACAATATTTTCATGGCAATATTTTGGATCGTTCATGTCCAAATCTCACTAATATCTTTTTTATCTTTAGTTAGTTGATTGAATCGTTCAAATTTGATAGTAAATTTAATTTAACTTCTCTTTTATCAAATTAATAAAATGACAGAGAAACTCATCCTATGTAAAAAAAAAGGAGTAATGAGAGAGGGGGAGTGACTTGAAATAATTATGGAGGGGTAACTAACGGCCATTTTGCTGTCTTGTGAATAGTGATTATGTCTCACTTCATTAACTGTGGACATTGAGTATAGGGAGGACCAAAATTTGACAATCACAGTATCAAGTATTTTTCTTGACAATGGCGAAAAAAAAAATTCTTTTGAGAAAATCTCGTTTAATTGAACTCTTATGAGAAAATCTCATTTAATTTACTTGTGTAATGAGAAATTTTGGGATGTGATATGGAAAAAAATCTTTCCAAAATCTTATATTATTTTGTTCATTTATTTATAGAGTCTTATAATTAACTTGAAAGAACAATAATATACTATGAGAATTCATGTTTGCGTGTGAAAGTTGTAGAAATTTTGTAGTTCAAAAGATTAAATTCATTTTCAAAGTTTTAAAAATCGTGGTTATGATATTAAGAAAACTATATATTTACTAGTAAATTATCCGTGGATTGCACGGGACTGTGTAAATATGTTAATGATTGGCTTCAAAAGTTTACTTGATTGCTACATAGAAATAAGCACGGTGTGTTCTCATATGAATTTCTGAAGAAGCAAAATATGTTTATAAATTCAATGTGGTAATAATGATTTTCGATGAATAAAGGACTAAAATGTCTAAACTGAATTTTAAATGCTTATGGGAACTGGTTTAGAAAACAAATTGGGTGGCCGAGAAGGTCTTTTTATTTGAGTGAAAAATGATAATGTATAAAAGTTTTTAGGTTCGTTTGATTCTACTTAAATTTATAGTTTAAATTTTTAAATTATAATTTATTTAAATTTAACTTTAATCTATATCTTAAAATACGTTTAGCTCAATTTATTTTAATTAACTTTAATCAATAACTTATTTTAAATTGACGTTTGGTAAATAAATTAATAATTAAATTATTTTAATATCCCTCTTAATGATATAGTTTACATTTAGATCATTTCTTTAATATTTATTTTTTTCGAATCATTAATCTAAACAATAATCGTTCCGTCAAATAATTATATTGTGAACCTACTGTATATCATACTGTCACCACCGGTAATATCCTAAATATCGGCCAAATACAGATCTAATTATAAAAAAGAACCCAAAAGACAGATACTGAAAAAAGGAAAATCCTCCAAATTGAGAAATGACAGAGAATAGATGAGTGGGAAGAAGTAAAACTAAAAATTGAAAGTAAAATTCATCTGCCTCTGTTAATTCATCTTCTCATAGTAACGAATTGAGAGCAATGATAATGAGAAATGGACCTCGTCCTTTCCCCAATGAGTTGGCGGGTTCGATCCGATCTTCGGAGAGAAAGGAGTCCACCACGACGAAGAAGAAGAGATGTAGAGTGAGAGGTGAGCAGGTTCGAGAAAATTTGACAGAGGCTAGAAAAGCGAATTAGTGATTTAAAGAAAAATACGGCGTGTGTACATATATATATATTCCAAATTCGGCGTGTGTATATATATATATACCGTAAGATTATCATAGTCTATGTTTTTTAGGTCATTACGAAGGACTGTTCTCAGTTTGTGTACGAATAAATTAGGTAATCTATTAATAAATTTTTCTTTTCAAAAAAATTGATTACTATCATCTCTTGTCATTACCCTAAACAAAAATATATTTTTGTACAAGTGGAAATCACTTAGGGTTGGACACCTAAGATTAGTTAATTGATCATGGATACGTGAAGTAATATTACTTGGCGTTCCAATGAAGTGTTCAATTATTGTGTATAAGAGTGTATTGATGGCATCAGACATTATTTTCTGATCTTCTCCAATAATTGGGGTTCCTTCAGCATCAATCTTTCCTGTTGAAAGGATGATATTTTTGAACTCTTCTGTGAGATATTTTTTCCACCAAGAATGAAGCATTCATGTAAATCATGTGACTAATAGTGGGATTACGTCATTGTGATGTAAACTGGGGATTACGTCATTGTGATGTATACTGTGTGTGGTAATGTAGCTGTTAGCTATCATTGCCATGTGCTGCAATTTGTTGAAAACTTCCTTCTCAGAAAGTCCATCAATATTTCATTCGTACAATTTTCCTGCAGAAACAAAAAATTGATTAACTAAACAATTTTTAGAAATTTAGATATCAGGAGAAATTGGTTTTTTACGCCATTTCCTTTCTAATTTATTAATTTCTAAATTTTTTTAATATATCTTCGATATTATTAATGTTTAAAAATTCGTGGTTTGTGAATGACTCATAGGTGAATTCTGACATATGGTTCTCTGATTCTAAACTATTGTCTTGGTTAATAACTTTAACAGAAGAAGATGATTCAATAAATTCATTCTTCAATTCTTGAAGAATTTTATCTATTTGTTTATTAAGAGAATAATTTTTAAAATGGTTTTGTCTAAAAGATTTATTAAAGATTTTTCTTTCAGAGTTTCACTAGATTTAAGTTTTATGAATATCATCAACCTTATTCTTAATTTTGTCTACTTGTTTACCTATTGTAATTAAACTTTGATTTGTTTAATTGATCTAAATATCAATAAATAAATCAAAAAATAAAATAAAACTGTCAAATATGAATTAGGTAATTTTTGTGAGCACTATAGTTTACCCGCTATTGCTCTTTCCCAGAAAAATAGAAAAATTCACATTTAAGCCGTAAAAGGACCCACATGCCTTATAGGAGAAATTACCACAAAAATAAAAACTTTGACTAATACTTTTCAAAGAATCAAATTTGATAAACGTTTCTCTAAGAATAAAAATTACTCTAGAAGAAAAATCAAATTTGATAAAAGTAAAATTAAGTATTTTAAATGTGATCAGAATGATCATTTTTCTAACACTTGTCAAGTTAAAAATAAAATTAATTAATTAAAAATCTTTGAAGAAGATAAACAAGAATTGTTTAGAATCTTAGAAACAATAAATTATTATGAGAGTAGTGATGAAGTCTTAGGAGAATTTGAATCTCCTGAATCCTCTGAATATAACTCTTCAAGTTTTGACAGTGATTCTCCTAACATCTTAATTAGATGTAGGGATAGTTGTTGTCAAAAATTAAATATTTTAAATAAAAATGAAGAACAAGAAAACCTCTTGTTAGACTTAATTAGTAAAATTGAGAATCCAGAATTAAAACAAGAATACCTAGAAAAAGTTAAGAAATTAATTCAAAATAAAGAAAATTCCAAGTCTCATAATAATAATACCTCAAGGCTTTCGCAAACCCTTAAAAAATTCAATAAGGTTAAAGGAAAGGAAAAAGAAGTAATCTTACAATAACTTCAGAAAATAATTAAAAATATTAAAATTGAAATAAAAAAATTGAAAAATTCAAACTCAGAAATAACAAAAGAATTAAACTTTTTAAAAATAAAATATTTAATTAAAAATCATGAATCTAATGAATTAGGAGAACCTAGTAAACTCAATTCTGGTAATGGGATTGAAGAACATATTATCAATAATCAAAAAGATGATAACTTGATCCAAATCCTTAATCATATCAAAATCAAGAAATGACACATAATGGTCAAGATAATAGTTCAAGATTTTGATTACACTACAATGGCTCTTGTTAATTCAGGAGTAGATTTAAATTGCATACAGGAAAGGCTCGTTCCGGCCAAGTACTTCAAAAAGATAAAAGAATCTTTGTCTTCTGCCAACGGTACTCGCATGCATATCAATTACGAAATACCTAAAGTTCATATTTGTCAAGACAATGTATGTTTTAAAACATCATTTGTTTTAGTAAAAAATATGACTGATAAAATCATTTTAAGTATACCATTCATTTCTTTGTTGTTTCTTTTTACCACAGAGTATGATGGAATAATTACTTATCTCATGGAAAAGTCTGGTAAATTCAAATTTCTTTCTTTTTCTCACAATTAGAAATTAAAAACTTTAAAAGGAAAATTTGTTTTTAATTTCATAAATCTAATTTTTTGTACAGAAAAAAATGTGTTTCTTAGAGGATGAATTAAAATTCAAAAGGATTGCAGAACAACTCCAGAATCCTGCTCTTCAAAAATAAATTAAAATATTCAAACAAAGAATTTGTAAAGAATTGCGTTCTGATATTCCTAATGCTTTCTGGCATAGGAAGCAACATACTGTCAGTCTCCCTTATATTAAGGGTTTCAATGAGAAAAATATCTATACCAAGGCACGACCAATTCAAATGAACTCTGAAATGCTCGAGTTCTGTAAAAATGAAATCGCAGAACTTCTCAATAAGAGCATAATTAGAAGAAGTAAATCTCATTGGTCCTGCTCGACTTTTTATGTCTAGAAGGCCAGTGAAATCGAACGAGGAGTTCCTTAGTTAGTTATTAATAACAAACCCCTTAACAATGTCTTGTAATTGATAAGATATCCAATACCAAAAAAATAGACTTAATTAACAGACTTGGAGATGCAGTGGTATTCCCTAAGTTTGACATGAAATCTGGATTCTGGCAAATTCAGATAAATGAAAAGGACAAATATAAAAATATATTTGTAATTCCATTTGGCCATTACGAGTGGAATATAATGCTCTTTGGTCTTAAAAATGCCCCAAGTGAGTTTCAAAATATAATGAGTGAAATTTTTAATCAATTTACTGATTTCTCAATTATATACATTGATGATGTTCTCATTTTTTCTAAATCAATAGAACAATATTGGAAATATCTAGAATTGTTTGCAAAGCTAGTAAATCAAAATGGTTTAGTTATCTCTGCAAGTAAAATTAGATCATTTCAATCTAAGGTTAGATTCTTAGGATTTGAAATACACCATTCAATAATTAAACCAATTGATCGAGTAATTCAATTTGCTGACAAACTCCCTGATGAAATCCTAGATAAAACCTAATTACAAAGATTTCTAGGATCTTTAAATTACATATATGATTTTTATGATAAATTAAGGATTGATTGCAAGACTCTCTTTGAAAGGCTTAAAAGGAATCCTCCTCCTTGGACACTTGTCCATACCAATCTGATTATAAAATATAAACATATGTTAAGACACTCCCTTGTCTTAGCATCCCCTCAAATAATTCTTTCAAATTTGTCTAGACTGATGCTTCTGAAATAGGATATGGAGGTATTTTGTCATAGAAAATCTTCCAGAGTCACCTGAACAGATTGTTAGGTTCACATATGAAACGTGGTTCCAATCATAAATTAATTCTAGCACAATTAGAAAGGAAATCTTATCTGCTGTTCTATATATATAAAAATTTTAGGATGACTTGTTAAATAAAAAAATTCCTTTTAAAGATTGACTATAAATCTGTAAAACATGTTCTGGAGAAAGATGTTAAAAATATTGCTTCAAAACAAATTTTTGTTAGTGGTAGTCCATACTTAGTATTTTTTATTTTCAAATTGAATTCCTTAAAGGCATTAATAATTCAGTTCCTGACTTTTTGACTCGTGAATTTTTGTAGGGGTGACAAGATGGGGTCCAGGCCCCAGGCTCGAAGAAAATAATCAAAGGGGAGTCTTCGACTCCATAATTGGCCGTTAAGTTCCAAATCAAAGAGGAGTCTTCTGCTCCAAGAAGTACCCAAATGACAATACTTGGGTCCATCAGGCCCAACTACCAATCTGTCGGTCAATCAATTTGACCCATTTACAGTCTTTAAGCCCTTTGACTCACAATTGATCATCAACCAACCAATCACCAATTATAAAAGGTATTCTCCTTATCACAAGAAGACCCCCCAGTAAGAATCTCTTTTACATTGAACCTTCATTTACCAATTTAAAAAACCCAGTTAAAATAGTAAAAGCTTATTTCCTTCCTGATTCTCATTTTGCCCCTAGGTATAAGGACAAAACCCTCAGTTTCTACAGAGACATTCTCTTGAAAACAAAATCGATAAATATCAAAGCCACTATAAAAGGTGTTCTCACTGTGTGATTGGTGACAAAGCATTGGCTCTTACCCCTAAAGTACCCTGCCCGGATTAGGTTTGGGGATAAGTTGTAGGTCAAAAGTAAAAAGGTCGAGTGGCCCCTGTGTAAAAAGTGGTTTTAGATGGACCGCTGGCGGCCGCTGCCCAACTATACGTTGTAGTGAGAACACGCATTTTGATATCAGAGCCAAACCTGGTGGGAAGATTTACTATTTAAATTAATATATACATAGTTAAACTGTTCATCGCTTGTTATGGCTGGTTGTTGTTATTATTGATTATCAATTACTTACCTAAATATTTGCTTTTATTTAATCTCACTCTCCGCCCAAGTGGTTGGTTATTCTTATAATTGATTATTTCTCTGTATTATTTGTTTATCTAATCTGTGAATCTGATTTATCAAAAGCTGGCGTATCAGTTTCTATTTGGTTAGCTTCAGGTACCACAATAAGACCTATTAAATACATAAATCCCGAGGGTAAGGTAGTTGTATGGGCAAATTGGCGAAGAGAGAACCTGGTAAGAGGTTGTAAAAGTCATAACAGATTAGTAATCAAAATACAGTATGAAATTTTCAATCATAAGAATAATTTAGTTATTTGAGCCATGAGTAGATTATTTAGAAGTAATTCTTCTAGTAATAATAGATCTACAATAACTTGAATTCCTCACATAATAAATGAAAAACACTTTGAATATGTAGCAGATGATCAAATAGATCATAGGGAATGGACTATACATAAAATCCACAATAAAAATATTTATAAATCAACATGTTATGTTGCTTCCTCCAAGTCTCAACATCATGTAAAAATAATTAAAAAAATATATGCTCTTGGGAAAGAGTATGAAACTAGTCAATTACTTTCTTCTAATGAAATTAAACATCACATTCAAGAAGGATATAATTTCTTTCATTTTGGTTTAATCCAGATAAAAGTTAAACCACTCACAAGGAGAGGTCCAAATATCTTTTTCTTGTTAGCCTTGCGTGATGCAAGATTCATAAATTTTAATGATAGTATTTTAGGATTAATTGAAATCTCATTTTGTAATAGTTCAATCCATTTCGATTGTTTGCCATATTTATCTGTTAGTTTAACAGACCCCCATATTTTAAAATCTTTAATTTTGAATATTAAAACTATTGGTTACCAAGTCCTAGAAGGTACCCAACCCTAACTTTAATTTTTTAAAATACATTACAAAGTTACCAAAACCAATATGAATTTTTAAGCCATCAATGGGAGCCCCAAAATTCAAACCTTGTTGATTTAATTTAGCCAAAGTAATGTCAATATTAGAGTTCCTAAAACAATTAGGTGGTCTTATATTACTTTGCCTACAAATTGGCTTTTAACAAATGAAAGTCAGCCAACTCTAATTCAACACCCAATTGAAGATGTAGAATACATCCAGCAGTACATGGATGGTATTGTTAAAATAAACTTCTAACTTCTAGTTCTAATCCTCAAATTAAGGAGTATAGCCAGTCTTGTACCCCTAGGAATTCCTTTCCTAGATCATCCATTAATAATGATCAAGATCTTAGGATTCAACAATTAGAACAGTAATTAAAAAATAAAAAATAAAAAATTTAAGACTTAAAAGAATAATTACAAATTCTCAAGTTAGACAGTCAATCTTTGATAACAAGTCTGAATAATCTGACGAACCAAAGGCACCCACTTAATCACATTTTCAATTCAATCCATAACTCTTAGTCTTAAATTTAGGAACCCTGAACAAGGAATACAAACATGACTGAGAAGGTCTAACCCAAAATAATGATCACCTAGCCAATATAAATAGACGTAATAGGTTCAGAGAAAAATATAATATGGGTCAAAAAAGAATCATACTTGCTGAATGGAAGACATTCATGCAGGAATTTAGAATTGACATGTTTTCCTCAATTATATTGAGGATATATATGAAAAGAATATTAAAGTGATTTCCAAATCCAAATGAGTCAAGAAAGGCTCCAGCGTGGTGAGTGCTAGTCATCCACCACCTGAAAAAATTATAATTAACTATAAAAATTCTTTAATACCTACTTCTCCTTTTAATATTTCAAAAGAAGAAAAACCCAATAAAAAAGTTGTTGAACAACTCAATTAAACCCAATTTCGTGCCTTTTGGCATCAAAGCCACTATGATTGTAACTCCTCGCCTGAGAGGGTGTTAGACTTATGGGGGGTTCTCACTGTGTAATCAGTGATGAAGTACTGGCCCTTACCCCTAGAGTACCCTGCCCGGGTTAGGTCCGAGGATAGGTTGCAGGTCAAAAGTAAAAAGGTCGAGAGGCCCCTGCGTAAAAAGACTAGACTACGGAAAAGTGGAACCTAGAATACTTAATCAAAATTCTTTTAAAATCAAGAAGTTCAATGGTAGACAACCGCTTTTTGATCAAAATTACCATCCATTAATTATTGTCATAATGGATTTGAACATCCAAAGAATGATTGGATGAAATTTTAGAAGATATTGGATTGAAGCATGACTCCAATGCAACATTAATTCAATGGTATGGAAATTGTGGGAAAATAGGTTTTCACAAAAATAATGAAACATGTTATGATAACAGAAAAATTTTAACTGTGAACCTTTTAGGACAATCAATCTTTAAAATTGAATTTTCAAATAAAACAATCAAAGAATTTTTTATACTGGAAGGAACTTTCTTCGTCATGCCTGACAGATTTTAAAAAAGTCATCGATATGCAGTAGAATCCGTAACAAAATGAATCAGTATCAATTCAGAAATCATGTGAGAATGATGAATGGTTCAATAATAGAAGAGTTTTCGACTCAACAATTGGCCTTTAAGACCCAAATCAAATTGGAGTATTATACTCCTAACCAAGCTCAATCAAATACTTGGGTCCATCAGACCCAATCACCAATCAACCATGGTCAACTAATTTGACCCAATTCCTTAATCTTTTAATGCTCAATCTTCCAATCAACCAATTTCAAAATACAAAAAATAATCATTTGATTTTCAAAAAGTGGCCAGTGAAAATCTTTTTCATATTGAGCCTTCATTTGCTCATTTGAAGGATCCTGCTCAAATTGTCAAAGCCCATTTCATTCCTAAATTTCACTATATCCCTGGACTAATAACAAAAATCTTAGTTTCAATAGAAACAGAATCTATAAAAATTAGTCCAATCAGAAATTCTGAAGAAAGATTCATTTACTATTATTTCTCTATCATTAGAATCATAACTATGGAGAATTGGAGATCCATCCTTCAAGCTCCAAAATAGTTTTAAATAAAAAAATAATATAATTATTTTGACTATATTGATTCGTGACACATGATTTTCTTGCATCAAAATAGTGATTTCTCTCACTTTTGGTTTTTAAATTTTGATAACAATTACAAAATTGATTTCCCAAATTAGTTCTTAAAATTGTGGTTCATTCATGATCTTACCTTAGAACTTGTTTCCAACTCTTAACTATTTGAGAGCAAAACTTATTTTGAAAAACAAAACTTTCTTCTTCTCTTCCTTTGTAATCTTCTTCTTCTTTTTCCTTCAACGTTAAATAGTAAGCGGGAGCACTATTTAATTATTGCCAATAAACTTTACTGTTTGTGTAAGTTTTGAATCTTATACCTTAATACAGTTTTTACTATTTTTTGTGCACTCTTGACCCCCAATCTTTAATTTCTTAAAATTATACTTGATTTCGCTCCTGGTATCAGAGCCATTATGATTGTAACTCCTCACCTAAAAGGGTGTCAGACTTATGGGGGTTCTAACTGTATGATTAGTGATGAAACACTGGCTCTTACCCCCATAGTACCCTGCCTGAGTTAGGTCTGAGGATAGGTTGCAGGTCAAAAGTAAAAGGGTCTAGAGGCCCCTGTGTAAAAAGTGGTTTTAGAGGGACCTTTGGCGGCCATTGGCCAACTATACATTGTGGCGAGAACACACATTTTGGTATTAGAGCCAAACTTGGTAGGGAGATTTACTGTTTACCTAATTTATCTACTTGATTAATCTGTTCACCGCCTGTTATGGCTAGTTATTGCTATGCTTAATTATTAGTTTAAATAGTAAATCTCCCCACCCGTTTTGGCTTTGATACCAAAAGGCGCGGAATTGAGTCTAATTTTAAGAAGTTAAAGACTTGGTGTTAAGCGTGCATAAAAAATAGTAAAAACTATATTAAGATATAAGATTCAAAACTTACACAACAATAAAGTTTATTGGCAACAATTAAAATAGTGCTTCCGCTCACTATTTAACATTGAAGGAAAAAGAGAAAGAAGATTACAAAGGAGGAGGAGAAGAAAGCTTTGTTTTCCAAAACAAGTTTTGCTCTCAAATAGATAAGAGTTGAAAACAAGTTTTAAGAAACAAATGGGAGAAAACTACCTATTTATAATCAAGTAAAGTGGAGTTCACTGGGAACCCATCACTTACCTGAACTATTCTATTCTATAAAAGTAAAAATATTTTACATTTATACTTTTGTCTACTTTTGACTAAGAATAGTAAAAAAGTATAAATAATTACCTAATTATTCGACAACTAGTACAATAATTATAAAAAGAGATAAATTACAAAGATTCCCTCGATAATTGTTATCTTGGTCTTCGTGTTTTCATAATTGCTCTATAATGATTGTTGTTGTTGAAAAATCAGTGTGGCTATTGTCGTGCATTGGATTATTTGATAATTGTTATCATAGATTTTTGTGTTTTTATTGTAGAGAAGTCATCACTGTCATCCTTTGATAATTATTATCTTGGATGTTGTGTCTTGACTATTGATTAGAGAAGTCATTATTGTTATTGATAATCTTGAATATCATTATGACCGTTTCATTGTGATGAGATGTCATTATGATATCTCTTTAAAATTACTTGATCTTTTAATTTTGATTATTTCAAACATTGGCATTTTGTCAAGGACAAATTCTTCGATTCATTTTCTGATTGATCTGAATTTATTCATCATTATTGAGATTGATATTATCAAATGAGTCCTTCAATTGCTGAGGAGTAACCTTTTTGGATAATCGGTAACTTGACTCTACGGATGATTTAGAGTCATGTTTGTTATTGTATTCCAAAAGGAGAAGCATTTTTTGGATTAATTCTTTCTGCAATTTGGATCTATGCTTTGTGGCCTTTAGTTTACCCTTTGAAGGGGGTTTGGATTCAGGTTTTGATTTGAGTTTGGAAAAATTCAAATTGTATAGTTTTATTTGTGGAGCTAGATCAATGAGCTCATTAAAATTTAATGGAGTTGTGATAGAAAGACTTGCCAGTCTCATATTGGGATGGATACTCATAAATTCATGGATACAACAATTTTCTGGGTATTCAATTTATCCCACCATTTAACATCATATTCTCTAGTAATGATTTCATTTTCAACCGAGTATTGCCATTTCAAAATCCAAAGTATTTTGTATTTGTTTAAAAAATAAAGTATTTGGGTAAAGGAAGTCTCAATTGGTGAGGGTTGGTAAACCTTTAAAAATAAATTGGAACATTGTTGTAAATCAATTGAAAAACGCTCTAAGGTAAGACCATGAATAGACCATCATTTTAAGAACCAATTTGAAAAATCAATTTTGAAAATGTTATCAAATTTTAAAAACTAGAAGCGAGAATATCTATTTTGATGCAAGAAAATCTTGTTTCATGCATCAATATAGTCAAAATAATTATATTATTTTTTATTCAAAAGTATTTTGAAATTTGAAGGATGGATCTTCTAATCCACTATAGTTATGATCCTAAGGATAGAGAAAAAATGGTAAAAGATTATTTCGTCAGAATTTTTTATTAGGCTAATTTTTATGGATTCTGTTTCTAAGATAATTTCTCTGTAGAAACGAAGGTTTTTGTTATTATTTCTAGGGACATAATGGAATTTAGAAATGAAATGGGCTTTGGCAATTTGAGCAGATTTCTTCAGATGAACAAATAGAGGCCCAATATGAATGAAATTTTTGCAGGCCATTTTTTGAAAATCAATTAATGATTTATTTTATTTTGGAAGTGATTGGGCACCAAAGTATATTGAGAATGAGTCAAATTGGTTGACCAAAGTTGATTGGTGATTGGGTTTGATAGACCGAAGTATAGTTGATTGTGCTTTGTTAGGATTAGAAGACTTCTATTTGATTTGGGCTGTAAGGGCCAATTGTTAAGTTGAAGACTATTTTATTATTGCACCATTCATCATTCTCATATGATTTTTAAAGGTGATATTGATTCGTTTTGTCAAGGCTTCTACAACATCCCTATCACTTTTTTGAAATTCGTCGGGCATGACTAAGAAAGTCTCTTCCAGCATAATTTTTTTTAACTATTTTATTTGAAAATTCAATTTTAAATATTACTTGTCTTAAAATGTTCATAGTTGAAATTTCTCTGTTATCATAACAGATTTCATTATCTTGTGAAAACCTATTTTTCTATCTTTTTTCGTATCATTGAATTAATGTTGCATTGAAGTCATGCTTCAACCCAACATCTTCTAAAATTTCATCCAATTCATTAATCCAGTGGTTTCTTGGATATTCAAATCCGTTATAACCATAATTAATGGATGAGAGTTTTGAGCAAAAAGCGGTTGTCCTGCCATTGAGCTTTTTATTTTAAAAGAATTTTGATTGAGTATTCTAGATTCTACATTTTCATATTCCAGTAGGCGAGACTCCTCAAATTTCTCTATTGCAAAATCTTGGAAAGATGTTCTACATAAATTTACGAAAAAGAAAATTAGGATTTGAAATAATAATATCTCAAATAAATTAAATTTTAAAAATAAATTGTTACCTGGCAAAACTCTGTTTGGAACATGTTTTGCAGATTCGTAATTAATTAAAAGAAATTTTTGATTTTATAAAGAAAATTGTATAATTTGATTTATTGCCTTACTAATGAAATAATAAATTTCAAGTCCTGAAAATCTATCATTTGATTGAAACAATTTTGATTCTTCTTACAAAGATAACTAAACTATTTTGTTTTATTATCTTGGCAAATAATTTAAAATGTTTCCAGTATTGTTTAATAAATTTAGAGAAAATAAGAATATAAACAATTGAGAAATTATTAATTTGATTAAAAAATTCAATCACTATATTCTGAAATTTACTTGAAACAAATTCAAGATCAAATGGCATTGCTTCGACTTATAACAATCAAATGCAATTTTGTATTTATCAATTTTATTTGTCTGGACTTGCCAGAATGTAGTAGAAATGTTAGTACACAGATTTTCAAAGATTTTTTGATGAGTAAGTTCTTCAATCCTTTTCAATTCATCTAGTAGAAAACACAATTGGTTGAACAAATTAATTTATGGATTTGAAAACACAATTTTGTTTCAAAGTTTTCAATTTCTCATTCTGAGGAAAAGAAAGAAATTTGAATTTAACAGGTTCATCTATAAGATAAGTAATTATCCCATCATACTCTGTTGTAAAAGAATACAACAAAGAGATGAATGGTAAACCCAAAATTATTTTATCCGTCATATTTTTTACTAAGACGAATGATGTTTGAAACATACATCATCTTGGCAAATATGAACTTTGGAGATTTTATAATTAATATGCATCCGAGTACTATTTACAGAAGACAATGATTCTTTCGTCTTCTTGAAGTACTTGGTAGGAACGAGTCATTCCTGCATACAATTCAAATCTGCTACTGAATCAACAAGAGCCATTGTAGTGAAATCAAATCATGAATTATAATTTTGACCACTATGTGCCATTTCTTGATTTTGATATGATTAAGAATTTGGATGAAGTTATCATCATTTTGATTATTGATAATAGGTTCTTCAACCTCATTATCAGAATTGAGTTTACTAGGTTCTCCTAGTTTACTAGATTCCTGATTTTTAATTAAACATTCTATTTTTAAAAAGTTTAATTCTTTTGTTATTTTTGAGTTTGAATTTTTTTAATTCTTTTATTTTAATATTTTTAATTTCTTTCTGAAATTCTCATAAGGTAACTTCTTTTTCCTTTTCTTCTAATTATATTAAATTTTTCAAGTGTTTGCGAAAGGCTTGCAGTATTTTTATTATTAGACTTAGTATTTTCTTTCTTTATAATTAATTTCCTAAGTCTCTCTAGATATTCTTGTTTTAATTCTAGATTCTCAATTTTACTAATTAAGTCTAACAAGAGTTTTTATTGTTCTTCTTTTTTATTTAAAACATTTATTTTTTGACAACAACTATCCCGACACCCCATTAATATGTTAGGATAATCATTGTCAGAACTTGAAGAGTTATATTCAAAGGATTCAAGAGATTCAAATTCTCCTAAATCTTCATCACTACTCTCGTAATAATCTATTATTTCTAAGATTCTAAACAATTCTTGTTTGCCTTCTTCAAAGATTTTTAATTGATTAATTTTATTTTTAACTCTATAAGTGTTAGAAAAATGACCATTCAGTTCACATTTAAAACACTTAGTTTTACTCTTATCAAATTTTTTATTAATTATTCTTAGAGAAACGTTCATCAAATTTTTTATTCTTTGAAAAGTATTGGTCAAAGTTTTTATCTTTATGGTAATTTCTCCTATAAGGCTTGTGGGTCGTTCTAGGCTTAAATTAAAAAATTTTCGTATTTTTCTGGGAAGGAGCAATAGTATTTGACAGTTTTATTTTCCTTTTTGATTTGTTTATTGATTTTCACATCAATGCACATTTTCAAACATTCCTTTTGTATTGTAGTAATTATTGTACGATAAATAAGACTATCATAATCTATGTTTCCTAAGTCACTACTAAAGACTGTTTTTATTTTTCTATGAACAAATTGGGTAATCCATTTATAAATTTTTCTTTCCAAAATAGTTGATTACTATCCTCCCTTGTCATTACTTTGGACAAAAATATATTTTAAACCAGTTAAAATCACTTAGGGTTGGACACCTAATATTAGTTAATTGGTCATGGATACGCAAAGTAACATTACTTGACGTTCCAACGAAGTGTTCAATTATTGTGTAAATGAGCGTATTGATGGCATCATGTATTATTTCCTGATCCTCTCCAATAATTGGGTTTCCTTAAGCATCAATCTTTACTGCTGAAAGGATGGTATTTTTAAAATCTTTTGTGAGATGTTTTTCCCACCAGGAATGTAGCATTCCTGTGAATCCTGTGACTAAAAAATTTATTATCTCATTGTGAAGTACATTATGTGTGGTAATGTAGCTGTTAGCTGCCATTGTTATGTGCTGCAATTTATTGAGAACTTCCTACTCAGAAAGTCCATCAATATTCCATTTGTACAAATTTTCTGTAGAAATAGAAAATTGATTAACTAAAGAATTTTCAGTAATTTGAATGTTAGGAGGAATAGGACTTTTATGCCACTTCCTTTCTAATTTATTAATTTCTAAATTTTTGAATGTATATTCAATATTGTTAATATTTGAAGATTCATGGATTGTGGATGACTCATAGGTAGATTCTAACCTATGACTTTCTGATTCCAAATTACTGTCTTCGTTAATAACCTTAACATAAGAAGATGATTCAACAGATTTATTCTTCAAATCTTGAAGCATTTTATTTATCTGTTTGTGAAGGGGAACAATATTCAAAGTAGTTTTATCTGAAAAATTAATTAAAGGTGTTTTTTCAAGGATTCATTAGGTTTACGTTTATGAAGATTATCAACCTTATTTTCAATTTTGTCTAATTGTTTTCCTATTGTAATTAGACTTTGATTGGTGTAATTGAGTTGTTCAACTACCTTTTTATTTTCTTCTTCTTCCTTTGAAATCTTGAAGGGAGAAGCACTGGATGGCTGATAGTCACCACACTGGAGTCTTCCTTGACCCATTTAGATTTAAAAATTACATTGATATTTTTCTCATAAATATCCTCGATATAATCAAGGAAAAATATATCAACTCTAAATTCTTGCATGAATGCCTTCCATTCAATAAGTATGATTCTTTTTTTATCTATATTATATTTTTCTCTAAACCTATTACATCTATTTAGATTGGGTGGGTCATCATTATGTTGGGTTAGACCTTCCGGATCATGTTTGTATTTTTGGTTCAGGGTTCCTAAATTTAGGACTAAGAGTCGTGGATTGACTTGAAAATCTGATTCAGTGGATGCTTCTGGTTCGTCAAATTGTTCAGATTTATTATCAAAGACTGGCTGACTAACTTGAGAATTTGTAGCTATTCCTTTAAGTCTTAAATTTTTAATTTTTAATTCTTGTTCTAATTGTTGAATCCTAAGATCTTGATCATTATTAATGGATGATCCAAAAAGGAATTTCTAAGGATACTAGACTAGCTATACTTTGAGGATTAGAACTAGAAGATTGGAAGTTTATTTTTACATCTTCAATTGGATGGTGAATTGGAGTTGGCTGACTTTCATTTGTTAAAAGCTAATTTGTAGGTAAAGTAATATCAGACAACCTAATTATTTTAGGACTTTAATATTGGCATTACTTTGTCTAGCTTGAATCAACGTGATTTTATTTTTAGTACTCCTATCGATGCCTTGGAAATTCATATTGATTTTGGTAACTTTGTAATGTATTCTAAAAATTAAAGCTAGGGGTTGGGTACCTTCTAGGACTTGGTAACCATTAGTTTTAATCTTCAAAGTTAAAAATTCTAAAATATGAGGGTCTATTAAAATAACAGACAAATCTGAGAAACAATCGAAATGGATTGGACCATTACAAAGTGATGATTCGATTAATCCTAAAATACTATCATTAAAATTTATGAATCTTGCATCACGCAAGGCTAACAAGACTGGGGTATTTAGGCCTCTATTTGTGAGTGGTTCAACTCCAATCTGGACTAAACCAAAATGAAGCAAATTATATCCTTCTTGAATGTGATGTTTAATTTCATTAGAAAAAGTAATTGATAAGTTTCATGCTCTTTCCCAAGATCTTATATTTTTTCAATTATTTTTACATGATACTGAGGCTTAAAGGAAGTAATAGACCATGTTGATTTTTTAATATTTTTATTGGGGATTCATTCCATACCCTATGATCTATTTGATCATCTACTACATATTTAAAGTGCTCTTCATTTATTATGTCTGGTATTGAAGTTATTGTAGATCTATCACTACTAGAAGAATTATTTCTAAATAATCTACTCATGACTCAAATGCCTAAATTATTCTTAGGATTGAAAATTACATACTGTATTTTGATTACTAATCTGCTATGACTTCTACAACCTCCTACCAGGTTCTCTTTTTGCCACTTTGCACCTATAACCACCCTACCCTTGAGATTTACGTATCAAAAGGTCTTATTGTGGTGCCTGAAGCTAACCAAATAAAACTGATACGTCAGCTTCTGATAAATCAGATTCATAAATTAGATAAACAAATAATACAGAGAAATAATCAATTATAAAAATAACCAGCCACTTGGATAAAGAGTGAGATTAGATCAAAGAAATTATTCAGGTAATCAATTGATAAACAATAATAGCAATAACCAGGCATAATAGACGGTGAAGAGTTTAACCATGCAGATATTAATTTAAACAGTAAATCTCTCCACCAGGTTTGGCTTTGATACCAAAAGAAATTATTAAGTATTGGTATCAGAGCCAAACCTGGTGGGGAGATTTACTGTTTAAATTAATATCTGCATAATTAAATTGTTCACTATCTGTTTTGGCTGGTTATTGCTATTGTTGTTTATCAATTGCTTACTTGAATAATTACTTTTATTCAATCTCACTCTCCGCCAAGTGGCTGGTTATTTTTATGGTTGATTATTTCTCTGTAATCTTTGATTATTTAATCTGTGAATCTGAGTTATCATAGGCTGATATATCAATTTTTATTTGGTTAGCTTCAGGCACCACAATAAGACCTCTTAGATACGTAAATCCCGAGGGTAGAGTGGTTGTAGGGGAAAAGTGGTGAAGAGTCGATCTAGTAGGAGGTTGTAGAAGTCATAGCATATTATCAATCAAAATACAGTATGAAACTTTCAATCATAAGAATAATTTAGTGGCAGTATGCTATCGAAGATGAAGTCCTCACCAAACAATACTACGTTAAATGGTGGGACAAGTTCTATACACTAAAAATATCTGCTGCCATAAATGATGAGTTTACAAAAACTCATTCACAACTAAAATTACTTAAACCACCTCTAATGGCCTCCTTAAAAATTAAGGAGCCAGACAACCAAAATCCATAAATAAACTAATCTAAATCATCAAATTCTTCTGAAGAATGAAAGCCTACATCAAAACCTTCCCTAAAAGGAAAGACCAAGGCTACAAAATCAAAAGCAAAACAGGAGTTAATACAAAGGATGCTCCTTCTTCTTGAAGACAATATGGATTCTGACTCTGAATCCTCAATAGAGTCGAATCACCCAATCACACGTTCACACTCTTCCCCAGTGGGTCTATAATCTCTTCAAGGATTCAAAAGACCCATTCGATAACGTGAACCTCAGTGATGACGAATAATCCACCTTTGGCAAAATGCCAATAAATGGAACCAAATAGTTTTGAAGATATATTTTGGTGACACCAGATCACAATGCAAAGGTCATAGTAGTCTTCAATGAATAGTCACAATGCCTTCGTAATAATAAAAAAGAAGTCCAAGATAAAAATTATCAAGGATTATCAACAGTGCCTCCACCAAAACAAAGCAACGACCAAGACACGAAGACCAAGATAGAAATTATCAAAGATCTTTGTAATTTGTCATTTTGTAATAATTGTACTAATTGTTGAAACATAAGGCGAGTGTTTATGCTTTTTACTATTCTTAGTAAAAAATAGAAATGTAAAATGTATTTACTTTTGTAGAATAGAATAGTTCAGGTTAGGATGAGTTCCCGGTGAACTCCACTTTACTTGGCTATAAAATGGTAGCCATCTCCCATATGTTTCTCAAAACTTATTTTCAACTCTTAACTATTTGAGAGTAAAACTTGTTTTGTGAAATAAAACTTTCTTCCTCTCCTTTTTTGTAAATCTCTTTTTCTTCTTTTTCTTTTAACGTTAAATAGTGAGCAGGAGTAATATTTAATTGTTACCAATTAAATTTATGTTTGTGTAAGTATTAAATCTTGCACCTTAATACGGTTTTACTATTTTTGTGTTTATTTACTGCACCCTTAATACCCAGTCTTTAATTCTTTAGTACGCAATTCCACCTCTTTTGGTATTTTATCATCACAGTGAACCCCAGAGTACCTGGGTGGGGAGATTTACTGTTTACTTAATTTATCTGCTTGATTAATCTGTTCACCGCCTGCTATGGTTGATTATTGCTTTTATTGTTGCTCAATTGCTTACCTGAATAATTGCTTTTATTTAATCTCACTCTCCACTCAAGTGGCTGGTTATTTTTATGCATGATTATTACTCTGTAATATTTGTTTATCTAATTTGTGAATCTTCTTTGACAGAGGCTGACATATCAGCTTCTATTTGGTTAGCTTGAGGCACCACAATAAGAACTCTTAGAGATGTAAATCCCGAGGGTAGGGTGGTTGTAGGGGTGAAGAGAGAACCTGGTAGAAGATTGTAGAAGTCACAACAGATTAGTAATCAAATACAGTATGAAGTTTTCAATCATAAGAATAATTTAGTTATTTTTTAGCAATGAGTAGATTATCTAGAAGTAGTTCTTCTAGTAGTATTGGATCTACAATGTCTTCAATATCTGACATAATGGATGAAGAACAGTTTGAATTAACAGATGATCAAGTAGATCATTGGGTGTGGAATATACCCAAAATCCCTAATAAAAATATTTACAAATCTACATGGTCTGATGCTTTCTTCAAGCCTCAGCATTGTGAAAAAATAGTTAAAAATAATAATAGCATCCAGCAGTACGTAAATGGTACTGATAAAGTCAGGGAGTATAGCCAGCCCAGTACCCTTAGGAATTCATCTTCTAAATCTTCTATTAATGATCAAGATCTCAGCATTCAAATAGAGCAAGAATTAAAAAATTTAAAACCTAAAGGAATAAGTTTCCAAGATAGTCAGCCAGACCTTAATAATAAGTCTAAATAATCTGATAAAATTAATTACCAATCTTCTAATCCTCAAATTAGGGAGTATAGCCAGTCTAGTACCTGTAGGAGTTCCTTTGTTGAATCATCTATAATTATAATCAAGATTTTAGGATTCAAAAATTAGAAGAAGAACTAAAAAAAATTAAAATTTTGAATTTAGACACCCTGAGTCAAGAATACAAATCAGATTAAGCAAATCTAAATCAACACAATAATGACCTAGCCAATCAAGATAGACGTAATAGGTTCAGAGATTTATATAATATGGATAAAAGAAAAATCATACTTGTTGAATGTAAGACATTCATGCAAAAAAACAAATTTGACATATTTTTTCTTGATTATATCGAGGATATTTACGAACCAAATAATAGGGTAATTTCCAAACCTAAAGAAGAATCCAATGAACCCTTTAAAATTTATTATGAAAAGATTCTTGATGATAGAATACTTAAAAAATTAAAAAAATTTGAGAGATAGTATCTCAGAATCAGATAGGCATAGATTAGAATCCACCTATGAGACATCTACAATTCAAGAATATTCAAATAACATTGAGGAACCATCCAAAGATTTATAAATTAAATCATTTGTTAAGGTTATTGACCAAAACAATATTTTTAAATTAGATAACCATAGGTTAGAATCTACCTATGAGTCTTCCACAACCAATGAATCTTCAAATATTGATAAATTTGAAGAAACTAATGAATCATCTTATTCTGCTAGGGTTGTTAACAAAGACAATCATTCAGAATTTGAAATTAAACCTGAAAAAATCTTAATTAATCACAAAAAAATATTTAATCACTATTTCTCCTTTCAAGATTTAAAAGGAAGAAGAACCTAATAAAAAAGATGAACAACTTATTTACACCAATCAAAGTCTAATTACAATAGGAAAAAATAGACAAAAATGAGAATAAGGTTGATGATTTTCATGAACCTAAATCTAGTGAATCACTAAAAGAAAAATCTTTAATAAATATTTCAAGTAAAACCACTTTGAATATTGTTTCCATTAAAAAATAGGTTGATAAAATACTTCAAGAATTAAAGAGTGAATATGTACAATCATTTTCTTCTGTTAAGATTGTTAACCAAGACTGTCATTCAGAAATTGAAATTAAATCTGAAAAAATTGATAGAGTACTTCGGGAATCGAAGGTAATTAATCAAGACAATAATTTAGATTCAGAAAACCATAGGTTAGAATCCACCTATAAGTCATCCCAATAAGTGAATATTCAAACATTACTAATATTGAAGAATCATTTAAAAATTTAAAAATTAATAAATTAGAAAGGAAGTGGCCTAAAAAGCCTATTCCTCCTTATATTCAAATTTCTGAAAATTCTTTAGTTAATCAATTTTCTGTCTCTAGAAAAATTATATGAATGGAATATTGATGGTCTTTCTGAAGAGGAAGTCCTCAACAAACTGCAACACATAACAATGGTTGCTAATATCTACATTACCACACACAATTTACTTCACAATGAGGTAATCAATCTCTTAGTCACGGGATTCATAGGAATGCTACATTCCTTGTGGAAAAAATATCTCACAGAAGAATCCAAAAATACCATCCTTTCAGCAATGAAGATTGATACCAAAGAAACCTCAATCATCAATACACTTCTCTATATAATAATTGAACACTTCATAGGAACGTCAAGTAATATTACTTCGCGTATCCATGATCAATTAACCAATCTTAGGAGTTCAACCTTAAGTGAATTCCACTAGTACAAAAATATATTTTTGTCCAGAGTTATGACAAGGGATGATAGTAATCAACCCTTCTGGAAAGAAAAAATTATTAATGGATTACTCAATTTGTTCACAGACAAAATTAGAACAGTCCTTAGTAATGACCTAAGTAATATAGACTATAATAGCCTCACCTATGGTACAATAATTACTAGAATAAAAAAATGAAGGTTTAATAATGTGCATTGATATGAAAATCAATAAACAAATCAAAAAAGAAAATAAAACTGAATTAGATAATTTTTGCAAGCAGTATGGTTTACCCGCTATGGCTTCTTCCAAAAAAAAAAAGAAAAAACTCTAATTTAAGCCCTAGAAGGACCCACAAGCCTTATAAGAGAAATTACCATAAAAATACAAACTTTGACCAATACTTTTCAAAGAATAAAAATTTTGATAAACGTTTCTCTAAAAATAAAAATTATTCTAGAAGAAAAATTAAATTTGATGAGATTAAAATTAAGTATTTTAAATGTGACCAGAATGGTCATTTTTCTAACACTTGTCAAGTTAAAAATAAAATTAATCATTTAAAAATCTCTGAAGAAGATAAACAGGAATTTTTTAGAATCATAGAAAAAATATATTATTACGAAAGTAGTGATAAAGATTTAGAAGAATTTGATTCCCCTGAATCCTCTGAATATAACTCTTCAAGTTCTGAAAGTGATTTTCCTAGCATCTTAATGCAGTGTAGGGATAGTTGTTGTCAAAAATAAATATTTTAAATAAAAATGAAGAACAAGAAAATCTCTTGTTAGACTTAATTAGTAAAATTGAGAATCCAGAATTAAAATAAGAATACCTAGAAAGACTTAAGAAAGTAATTCAAAAGAAAGAAAATTTTAAGTCTCATAATAATAATACCACAAGCCTTTTTCGCAAACCCTTGAAAAATCCAATAAGGTTAAAGGATGTACCTTACATGAGCTTTAGAAAGAAATTAAAAAAATTAAAATTGAAATAAAAGAATTAAAAAATTCAAACTCAGAAATAATAAAAGAATTAAATCTTTTAAAAATAAAATGTTTAATTAAAAAGTCATGAATCCAATGAACTAGGATAACCTAGTAAACTCAATTATGATAATGAGGTTGAAGAATCTATTATCAATAATCAAAATGATGATAACTTCCTCCAAATCCTATTATCAAGATTTTGATTTCACTACAATGACTCTTGTTGATTCAGGAGCAGATTTGAATTGTATGCAGGAAGAACTAGTTCCGACCAAGTACTTCAAGAAGACAAATGAATCCTTGTCATTTACCAATGGTACTCGAATGCATATTAATTATGAAATCCTCAAAGTTCATATTTGTCAAGACAATGTATGTTTCAAAACATCGTTTGTCTTAGTGAATAATATCACGGATAAAATCGTTTTGGATTTACCATTCATTTCTCTGTTGTATCATTTTACCACAGAGTATTATGGGATAATTACTTATCCCATGGATGAAACTGTTAAATTCAAATTTCTTTCTTTTTCTCACAACGAGAAATTGAAGACATTAAAACAAAATTTTGTTTTTAAATCCATAAATTTAATTTATTGTAAAGAAAGACAATTGTGTTTTTCGTAAGACAGAATAAAATTTAAAAGAATTGAAGAACAACTTCAAAATATTACTCTTCAAAAATAAATATAAATCTTTAAAAGGAAAATTTGTGTACTAACATTCTTAATATATTCTGGCAAATCCAGATAAATAAAATTGATGGATACAAAATTACACGTGTTTTTACAAAGACCATCTTTGTCATTTCTCGAGAACTTGCACTTCTTTGGAAATAACAAACAAAATATATAATGTTAATTGAATGAGTGTTTTTCCTATGATGACGCTTCGTTTCCTGTTTTTATTACTTTTTCCAACTGTCGTTGTATTATTTGCTAGTGCAAGTGTTGTCAGTCGTGCCTTTCCAAAAAACATCCCTTCAGATTCTCGATTTTGAAAATTTGTGGTGTACTTTTTATTTTCTTTTTCTAGTCTGCAATCTATTTAAGGAGTCTTTTTCTTCATCTTTTTTCCTATCTTTATTTCCTTGTGGTAAGGTATTTTCCCTCACTATCTTCTTCTTCTTCATTTTCTTCTTAAACTTCTTGTCTAAAATCCCTTCTCCTTCATCTATGGTGCGAGTCAACACTTCCAAGTTTAAGCCCCCGTTACCTTTGGTTAGAAACCAGACCAAGTTAGTGCATTTTTTAGATTTTCACCGTGACGCATTTCCCTCCGACGTAGTGTGTAGTTTAGGTAAAAGTCAAGCCGCAGACCACTCCTATAGTCCTCCATACCAAATAAACTTAAGCCCTATGTACATAGCCTTGGGACTTAATCTTCCTTTCTTCAGTTTCTTTCAAGAATTATTCCATACCTATAAATTAGCTCCGTTATAGGATTTTACTCAGTTTTGAAGCTTTGAATAGGAGGCATGGTTTAGATTTAAGAGTAGATGAACTTAGGGCATTCTACATCATCACGTATTGCGCCGAGTCTGAGTGTTACTAACTGGCCCCTCGCCCCGGTGCGAAGAGAAGGAAGATGATCACCGGGATCTCAAAAGCAGACAAGGGCTAGGAACAGTATGTTGTCCAGATAGGAGGGAATTAGGGCGGTGATGGTCGCTAGACAATTCCCTGTCGATGGGGAGTCTACGGTAAGTCGTCGGAGCTTCAATTCCCATTTCTTTACATTATGTTTTTTTTTTGTAACTTTCTTTTTTTTTCCTTTGTTTTGTAGATAACAAAAGGGAAAAACCTCCATATCTATCCCACGAGTTAAGGGAAAAGATCATTGTTGCGTTTAACATCCACGAACGAGATTGAGATGATCTCTTAGACCCAAGACGGGAAATCAACGTTGCTTCATCCCGGAAGACAACCAAGCTTCATCTTTTCGCACAGTTCATTTGTCCTTAGCGCAACCATCCATGAAGCCATCCACATTGTCTCCTTCATCTTCTCCTGAAATTCCACTAGTTACTCCTACTTCCTGTTCTCCGATTTATGTTTCTAGTACTTCAATTTCTCCTGGGTTTGAACGGGAAGACGCAGAACGGGAGCGTCAGCTTCGTAACTTTTGTAGTGAGCGTTATGTCGAGGCGCACGCATTTGAGGAGTGCTATTGTCGGGGACGTTTCTAAAGGAGAGAGGAACATCCATATGCGGTGCGCGGCTCCGAGTTCTTCCCAAACATTCCTTTCTCCTTCTTCTGACGAGACTTATACTGTCCCTGCTTCATTCTCAGTCATTCCTCCTATTTCAGCTGAGGCTTCCCAGAGGCGTGCCCCCCCCACCCCACCCTTCACCCCTTGCACAACGGGATCTGACTCCCGTTCATCCTTCCGATTCCTAGGGAATGGGCGAAGACCTTTCCTTGTGGAGATTGAAGCATTTTCATGGGGTCTCTCAGGTCCCCGCTTCCGTCAACTTCCTAGGTGACCCCCGTTCAGCTCACATTGTGCTCCATGGCAGTAACTCGTAACATGTCCGTTGGGAACCAGCAATGTTCCCTTAAGCCATGGTTAGATGAAGGTATTCTCTTTCCTCTTTTTCTTGCTTTCTATACTTGTCATCTTTATTTTATTGAATTACGTTTCCTTTTGTGTTTTTTCAGGCCATTATCTTCGACAACAACCTTCAGGAGCACTTCATGGCCAGTGAGCAAACTGTTGCTCATTGGAAGAGGGAGATCGAGAGCAACCGCAGGGTTCTCGAAACTAAGAGGTCTGAAATCGATTGGCTTTCCAAAAGAGAAGTTGAGCTCCAGGGTGATGTTGAAGAGTTGGCCCGCGGGGCAGCAGTCGCGGTGGTAGAGGATTCCAAGCTGGAAGAGTCCTTGAGGGCTGTGAAGGACGCTCTTGAGGAGTCCGAGAGGTGCCAGGCTCTTTCTTTTGAAAATTTAAAGACTGTGGATGAGAAGCTGGCCGCTACTGAAGCTGCTTGGGAGACGGCTGAGCGAAGAGGGGAGGAGACTGGTGATATTTACCAAGCTCTCTTTAACAAGGTCGAGAAGAAGGTTTACCTTGCCGGGTATAAGGACAGAAAGGAGAACCTTCCCCCCGAGGTCCCTCTGGACGGGGCCACTGAAGCTGAGACGGAGGCAACTACTAAGGAGGTTCCTACTTCTAAAGAAGCTGTGATCCCCCCCACATGAAGAAGCTAACATTCTCATCGTGGAGGATGTTGTGGATTCCGCGACTGACCTTCATGCTGTTAAGATCATCCTTGTGGATGAATCTTAGTTTTCTTTTTTCATTCCTGCAATTTGTACTTTCCTTTTCTTTTTCTTTTCTTAAGGCATTTTGTAATTTCCCATTTTATCAATGAAATGTCTTTCTTTTCTTGGCACGCTTCATTAAATTAATATTTTATACTTAGCAAGATTTGAGTAAATAAAGTAGAACTTTAGGAATCTCGTACTTTTAACATTTTTTAACCAAATAATTTTTCAAATGCTTTGAAGAAGAATGATTAAGTAACGTAGCAATTTCTTAGTTCCAAATTATTCCCAATAGCAATTTAGACTTCAGTAATTTTAAAGCACCAAAATATAAAAGATTTTTTTACTTACAGTGAGGCTTCCTGAGTTTGTTTCCTGTTCATTTCGTCCAAAAGAGAAGCTGAGCTCCAGGGTGCTTTCCCGTTTCGATCTTCTTCTGAGTTTTTCTTTTTACCTCGCATTGTGTTTCATCTTTTGCTTTCCATATTTTAGAGAAAATTTTTTCCCGCACTCAATGGCTTATGGTTCTTTTTTCATTTTCGATTTTCTTTGTAGAGAGTAGGCGTTCCCGCTCTCAAGGCTTTAAACTTTTAAACCATCAACCCGATTTTCATTTTAGAGAGTGGTTTTTGTTCCACTCTCGGTAACTTAGGTCTTCAGGCCATGGTTATTACTATTTTTCCACATTTTAGAGAGAAGGTTTTTCCCGCTCTCAAGGGCTTAGACTTCTAGGTCGCCGACCTTTTTTCATATTTTAAGAGAAGGTTTTTCCTACTCTCAAGGCCTTAGGCTTCTAGGTCGTCGACCTTTTTTACATTTTAAAGATAAGGTCTTTCCTGCTCTCAAGGGCTTAGGTTTCTAGGCCGCCGACCTTTTCTTTTAAGGTGACAAAGAAGGAAAGAATTGACACCAGATTTTTACGTGGAAAACCCTTGCAGGAAAAAAACCATGAGAGCAATTGTATATTGTAATAAAATTCAGTGATTTAAATGCAATATTTCTTAAGGTAACTAGCGTTCCAGGGTTTTGCTAATTCTGCTCATTTTTTTGTCATGAGGTTATAGCAGCCGCTTCTGCCCACTGTTTTGACGATGAAAGGGCATTCCTAAGACGGACCAAGCTTTTCTTCTGTTTGGAAGATCTCTTTCAAAACCAAATCTCCTGCCTATAATTCCCATCTTCTAATTCTTTTCTGGAAGTAGGCTTTTCATTTCTGATTGTAATTAGCTATTTACACGAGTGTTGTTCCCTTCTTTCTTCTAACAAATCAAGATTTCCATTCATGAGAACTTCATTTTTCTGTTCAGTTAGATTTGATCTGAGAATCGGGTTTCTCATTTCCACGGGTATAACCGCTTATGTTCCGTAGGCTAAGGCAAATGGTGTTTCACCTATAGTCTCTTTGGGAGTTGTTTGATATGCCCATAGTATTACTGGTAATTCTTCTACCCATTTTTCCTTTGCTGACTCTAGGCGTTTCTTCATGTTGTCAAATATGATTCGGTTTGATCTTTCAGCTTGTTTTTTTCTTGTGGGTAGTAGGGTGTAGAGAATCAGTTGGTGATTTGCAGGTCTTCGTAGAAAGTTCTCACCATCTTTCTAGTCAACTGAAGTCCGTTGTCAGATACTAATACCTGAGGAATTCTGTATCTGCACATTATATACCTCCACAAGAATCCCCTTACTTCTTCTTTACGAATTCTAGTAAAGGCTTCTGGCTCAATCCACTTAGTGAAGTAGTTAGTGGCAACTAGCAAGAAGCATTTTGGGGAGTGGTCCGATGATGTTCAGAGCCAACTGCATGAATGGCCAAGGACTTGTCACTATGTTCAGTTCTCATGTGGCCAATTTTATCGCGGGGGCAAATCGTTGACACTTGTCACACTTTTTTGCATATTGTTTGGCATCTCGGTGCATTTTCAGCCAGTAATACCCTTCATTCAGTATTTTGTGGCCTAGAGATCTGTCCTCGGTATGATTCTCACACACCCCTCCGTGAATTTTTGCTAACACGTATTCGACTTACTTTTCCTTAACGCACTTCACATATGGCCCTGAAAAATGCCGTTTATACAATGAATCGTTAATTATCCAATACTTGACACTCTGTTGTTGAATTTTCCTGTCATGAAGTCTGTCTCGGGGTAGGTCCTCCTTTTAGGCAACATATTAAGTCATCTTGCCAACTTCGTTCCTACCCAGTTTTCACTTCTGCTATTTCTTCGGCTGTGATGCTTGGTCTCTATAGAAATTGAACTGGTATGCTTCTTTTTCGTGGGAGTTGCAGTGAAGACCCCAAATTAGCCAATGCGTCCGCATGCCCATTTTCTACACTAGGGATATGGTGGATTTCAAAAAATTTTAGTTGTTTGAGCAGTCTGTTAGCCTGTTGTAGGTAACTAACCATTCTTTCATCTTTTACTGTGAACTCCCCGTTACCTTCTTTACTACCAACATTGAATCATAAAATATTTTTATTTCATTTACCTATAATTCTCGTAAGGACTCCTATTATTAGGGCTTCGTATTCGGCTTCATTGTTTGAGGCGTTGAATCCAAATGAGATGGAGTGTTTGAGTGTTTCGCCAAATGGAGTTTGTAGCACCACTCCCACTCTGAATCCTTTATTGTTCGAGGCTCTGTCAACGTATAACTCCCACATCCCATTTTTATTACTTATTGTCCATTTTCTGCTTCCTCATTGGCGTCAACTGTAAAGTCTGCCATAAAATTGGCCAAGGCTTACCCTTTGATTGATGTTCTTGGTTCGTAGTGGATCTAGTATTGGCTTAACTCGAGCGCCCACTTTACCGTTTTTCCATTTATTTCAGGTAAATGCAGGAGACTTCTAATTGGTGAATGCGTTAGCACCTTTATAGTGTGTGCCTGAAAGTAGGGTCTTAGCTTCTTTGCGGCTATTACAACGGTTGGTATCATTTTTTCCATCCTTTTGTAACGGGTCTCGGCTGCCACCAGACTTTTGTTGACGATGTATCCCGACTTTGGTTTCCTTTTTTCTTCTCTGACCAGAACAGCACTAACGACGGTCTATGAGATGGCTACATATAAGTATAAAGGTTCACATGGCTTTGGTTTTGATAATAACGTTGTAGTTGTTAGATATTCTTTTATCTTGCTAAGAGCTTCCTCACACTCATCACATCCGTCCGTTGAATTCTTCCTTAGCTTTGCAAAGAATGGTTTACACTAATCGGTTGATCTTGAAATAAATCTATTTAATGTTGCCAACCTTCCCATAAAGCCTTGTATTTCTTTCTAGTTTCGTGAGGATTTCATCTCCATTATGATTTTTACTTGATCTGAGTTAACCTCGATTCCTCACTGCGTAACTAAGTAGTCAAGGAATTTTCCGGCCGCCACTCCGAAGATGTATTTTTCTGGATTCAACTTCATCGAATTTTTCCTCAGGATGAAAAATGCCTCACAAAGGTTTTCAATGTGATCTTTACGCTTTCGACTTTTCACCAGCTTGTCATCTACGTAAAATTCCATGGTTTTCCCAACCTATTCTCGTAAGATTTTATTTACCAACCTTTGGTAGGTTGCACCTGTATTTTTTAAACCAAAAGGCAATACCTTAAATCAAAAAGTACCTTGTTCGGTTATGAAAAATGTTTTCTTTTAGTCAGGTTGGAACATTTTCACTTGGTTGTATCCTAAAAAGGTGTCCATAAAGTTCAGAAGTTCGTGTCTTAAGGTAGCGTCCACCACCTGATCTATTCTGGGTAACGAATATTCATCTTTTAGACAGGCCTTGTTCAAATCTATGAAGTCCACACAAATTCTCCATTTCCCGTTTTTATTTTTTACCATGGCAACGTTAGCGAGTCATTCTGGGTAATCTACTTCATTGATGAAATCTGCTTTTAGTAGTTTGTCAACTTCTTCTTTAATGGCCATGTTTCTTTCTGACGTGAAATGACTTTTTCGCTGCTCACTAGTTTAACAGATGGACCAGTGTTTAGTTTATGACAGATTATATTTTATGGTATACTTGGCATCTCCTGAGCGGTGATTGTAAAAATGTCATTGTTCTTCTGTAGGAAGTCAGTCAACCTTTTCTTTTCTGTTTCCTCCAAGTGGGCCCCAATATTTGTTATTTTTTGTGTTTCTTAATCTAAGCAAATAAGTTCAATTTCTTCTCTTGCTTCGTACCTTGGGCCCACCTGCACATCCTTCTGTGATTATCGTTACTTATCTCGAATTGCCAACTTTTCTTCTGTTTCCTCGTTGATTCCAATGCGGATATTGTGCAGATCCTGTAATAGTTGGGTCCCATTTTATAGTTTCGATTCCTTTAGAGGATGGATATTTCTGCACTTGGTAATAGGTGGATGGCACTGCTTTCATTTTATGTAATCAGGTTTTTCCTAAAACAGCGTTGTAAGGGGACGACGTGTCCAGCACCACAAATTGGGTGAGGTAATTGAATGGTTCTGCGCTAACTAGGTGGTTGATCAGTCCTTCTGAGTAGCTCACATTCCCGTTGAAGCCCACTAGTGGTTATGGCATACCTTATAAATGTCGTTCCGTCATAGACATCTTTTCAAGAGTTGACCGATGGAGAATATTGACGGCACAACCGTCGTCAATCAGCACCCTTCTCAGCAGACAGTTTCCTAGATGTATTGAGATGACAAGGGCGTCGTTATGACGCCCATCATACTCCAAGTCCATGTCACCATAGATGAGCAGTGGATTCCCACTTTCGTTGGTAGAGATTTCCTGTTCCCAGCTTCCTTCCAATAGTTATTTTTTGTACTAAACTTTCCTTTCATTTCTTGTAGTTCCCTCTAGTTCAGTTAAAGCGATGATGGTGTCGAATATTCGAAGCGGCTGCTTCCCGTCATCATTCTTTCCTTCATCATGGGTTTCCCTTTCAGCTTCCCGTTTTGGTTTTTCCCTGTTTGAAATTTGATTAAGGTTTCCTTCTTTTACAAGATTCTCCACATAGTCATTTAGCTAGAAGCACTCCTTTGTAAAATGTCCATTGCTCCTATGGAATGAGCAGTATTTGTCTTTGTGTGCATGGTATGGCTCCCTTATAAGTTGAGTCGGTCTTTTCAGTCAAGGTTTGTCTTTTATCATCTCCAAGACTTAGTTTATTGAGACAGTCAATGGGGTGTAGACTTTGTCTCTATGATAAATGTCATCTGTGGGTCTCCTTCGAGCAATAGTCTTATTCTGCTTGCTGTCTCCCCGCTTATCTTCTTTTTTTGTTCTCTGATTCTGCTTTCTGCATGCACTGGACTCATTAATCTGTCGTCCCGCCTGTTTTAACAAACTTCTCTTTTCTTCTTTCAATGCGATGTATGCTTGTGTTCTTCGAATAGTCTCCACTACGGTCAAAGGCTTTATCTTTGATAAATCCTCAAAGAAGGCTGTTTGCGGATCCAGCTCTCATCTAAAAGCCAGCCTCGCTACTTTGCCATTGCAACTTCCCACCTTAGCCATCTCCTCCTTGAATCTGTGAGTGTATTCCCAAAGTGTTTCTTTTTCTTTCTGGGCGGATATCGTCAGAAGGTAGTCTGAGTCCTCCATTATTGCCTGATAAGTAGATTATTATACCAAAAAGACACTGGACATGATAGTAAAGTTACTAATGGATTGAGCAGGGAGGGAGTGATACTATTTAAGTGTAATCTCGTCTAGACTTGTGGAAAATATCATGAACATCAAAGCGTCTTCATGTTGGTATAATGTCATGACTTACTTGAACCATCAGAGATGATCTACATGGTCAGATTTCCCTTTATAACATTTAAATTTAGGTGCCATGAACTTCCTCGGAATTGGGGCGGCTAAGATTTCTGGACATAATGGAGTTCTGGTGAGTGATTCTAGGTCAGTTTTTCCCGTGTTTCCCAGGCTCCTCAGTTCTATCATCTCCTCCATGACAGCATACATCATGACTTTTGGTTGGCGAATTTCTCCCGCCTCCTCCTTTTTCGTGTTCCTTGGACTGAACTTCCATATCTTCATTCTACACGTTCCTACTATTTTCATTGTTGCCTTCTCATCTGACTTCGTGCCCGTTTCCTTCTTGGTAGTTCCCCCTTCCTTCACAGTTAGTGTGCTTACTGACTTCTGCTTGTGTCTGTGCAAGGTCATGTTGCAATGCATCGATATGTTCCTGCATCGTCTTCCACGCGTTGTGTAGTGTTTCAGCATTTTACTATTCCATTTCCTGCATTCGGCTTAGAATAGTCCAAAACATCTTAGCTGGGGGAGCAGGGCGATTGACTTGTTCATCCCCGTTCCTGTTTCCTCACTGAGGTCAGTGTTCGACCTGGTTCGAGGCATGGTTTGGTTTTCTGGAGGGTATCTTTGAGGTTGTTTTTCTCTTTCTCAATGAAAGTACCAAAATGTAAAGGATTTTCTCTGTTTAGTCAAGGATCAAATGGGGGGATATTGATAACGCCTGATTTATATAAGTATTAATAAAAAGAGAGGGGGTTTAAGAGTAAGAGAATGTAGATAATAAAGGTTCTAAGTTGTGTTTGTTGTTGTATTGAAAAAAAATGTGTCTTTTTCTTTAGTACATTGGTCGTTGTATAGGCTTCCCAAATTTTATGAGTTGATTAAAATAATAATATAAAATAAGGCATTTATTATGCCTAGGGATTACACCCGTACGTGGGGTTACTCTACTGGGTATGGCCTATTTTCCTTTTCTGTCTCACTCAGTCGTCAATCAATCACATCCAGTTGGCGATTTCTTGTTGTTTCAAGTCAATCAGTCACAACCATTTGGTGGTCTGTCAATCTTTCTCATCCAAGTAATTCAGCTTTACTCAATTAATCACTACCGTCTGTCTGTCATTTCATATCCCTTTCGTTTGTTTATGCTCTTCTTCTTATCCTTCATTTCCCATTTCAGCACGGTTCGACACCTTCACGTTCACCGGTGTGTTTTCTCCTGTTCTAATGAGGTTTCCCGTTCTGACGAGGTTCCCGCTTCTATGATCTTTCACGTTCTGACGAGATTTCCCGCTTTTGCGCACTTTCCCGTTCTGACGAGGTTTCATGCTTCTGTGTTTTTTTCAGTTCTGACGAGGTTTCCCGCCTCTGTGCACTTTCCCATTCTGACAAGGTTTCCCGCTTCTATGCTCTTTCCCGTTCTGACTAGGTTTCCTGCTTCTACGCTCTTTCTCGTTTTGATGAGGTTCCCCGCTTCTACGCTCTTTCCCATCCTGATGAGGATTCTCGCTTCTGTGTTCTTTTGCTCACTCCATCATCTGCTTTGTGCCACTTCTATTTTCCCGTCTAGCCTCCAACCTTGTCATGTTCACGGTCCACGAGTCCTCTTAGAATTGATTCTTTCTGTACACGCGTCTTGGGTGTTTTTTCTGTTCAATGATCATTTTAGATTGTGCGAATCAAACGACCACATATATAATAACTTTTTGTAAATTCTCATCTGCCAAAAGTTTTAAGTTTTAGATTCGTATAATTAAGAAAGGGAATCTGATGTTAAACATTATTGTCTTTCCTGAAATCTTATAATAAATATGAGACAATATGGATACTTGTTATTCTCTCATTTAATCATTTTTCATACTCCTGTGACTTTGGTTATCATGATCTTGATAATGCTATCACACAATGATATCTCATGTGACAACATTAGTAAGTAGGAGAAATAGCGTTTTTAACCTAGGTCAATGGTCATGCTATCACACGTGACAACATTAGATTAAAAACTATTGTTAAAAGTAATAATTGAAAGTCACTCAATTGTCTAGATCAGTTAATAAATCATCCGCTTTTCCCTCAAGCAAGGAGAATCATAATTCGCTCATCAATTTTGATTTTTCTATTACGTCATATACATCTACACCTAACAAGACTTAAAATTCCAAGCCAAACTTTAACCCTTCACCAGTTATTCAATGTCAAGTTGTCTTTTTCATTAGAATAAATTCAAATGCTTGCCCATATAGTCATAGGATTTGACAACTGAGTTGAATCTTCCCTCAAAAAACAAAAAGAAATGAGTATTTACCTTCTTAATTATTTTCATTTATCATTTATATCAACTTCATCTTTATCAAAATCAATCATTATTAGTAATAATTTTGTTGAGATAGATCACGGGTTAATTTTACAATTGTTTGATGTGTTACCTCTACAATCACTCGATAATCTATAAAGCTTAAGCCATTAAATTTATCGATTCTTAATTATTCTTTTACTCCCAAACATTATCGTTCATTTGCCCATCAAACTTTAATTTTAATTAAGATACCTACATATTGGATGAACATTTCATTTAAATTATAATAAAATTGTGAAAAGAGGTGATTAATAACTTTTCAAGTGATGTGAAAAGTATATAATGATATAAGGAATGTAAATTTTTTTGTTTGAATTTAACTTTTTAGTTTTACAAAGTGAAGACCGGACATCTAGAAATGTCTCATAAAATCATGTAGTTTTGTACTACAAAATCGATGGCATTTGGGCATATATAAAACTAACAGAAACTTTAATTAAATGATTTCCTACTAACACAAAACTTAATTCATGATCAAAGATCCAATTCTACTGCAAAAAATATAGTACTACTTATATCTATATTATATGGATAATTCATCTTATCATTTTAAAGTTAAAGTAAATTCAATAATTTATTTTGCATATGAACAATAATATTTATCCAGTAACAACATAAATAAATGATTAATTGGATATAAAATAATATTTTAATCATATATCAAATCATACCAATCTATAACCCCAACTCAGCTAGATCAACATCACAAAGCCCTGCAAACATTACCTGTCAAACTTTGGAAGTTTCTTCAACAAACGAAAATAAATATAAAAAATCGAGAGAATAATTATATGAATTTCTCAGTCTTAGTCATCAGAAGAAGAGTTTTAACAACAATTTTCTCTCTATTATTATTTTAGTTCATATTTTAACATTATATTTGTTAAATAATATGACTCAATGATTATTATAGTATTAGGCGTGATTTTTTTTGTCAATAAGAAAGAGGATTTGATAGAGTTGAAACCACTGTATAAGTGAAGAAATTTTTAAGTGACATTAGTTATTAAATTTGAGTACGTAACCATGTATACTAATACATATGTTTCATGATTTACATCAATTTGATAAAAATGAGTTTGATAGGAACTCATAATTGAGGCATGTGGATCAATCATAACACCTAATCGTTTGGTGTCCAACTCTTGTACACCACTTACAAAAATCATTGATTATGGAACCTACATAGGTCCCCATGCTGTTTCTTTGAAAATTTTACCTCATTTACACTAAGTACCAACCATGTTACTATTGTGAAAAGGTAAGAAGGATTGAAGAAGAAGAGAGCTGCTGAGATTTTGGAGAAGTAGTAGTCGAAGAAAGAAGAGAGAAAGAGAAAAAAACTGAATAATACTTTAGATTAATTAAATCTAAAAAGCTAAAGAAGAGTTTAAGTATAATAAAGAGTGAACAAGGAAAAGACTAATCTAACCCTCAACTAATACAAAATAAATCTTAGCCTTTAACACCCCCGCAAACTAATCCACGATTTGTGGATAAGTTTGTCTCTAAGGAAAGTGAACTGAGAAGTAGCAAGAGGTTTCGTAAATAAATTTGCCAACTGATGAGAAGAAGAAACATGATGCACAATGAGATCCTTCTTTATAACTCTCTCGCACATAAAATGATAGTCGATCTCTACATGTTTAGTACGTGCATGAAGAACCGGATTTGAGACAAGAGAGATGGCAGAAGTATTATCACAATAGAGGATATGTGGACGAGGTAGAAAAATGTGAAAGTCACGAAGGATCTGCCTCAGCCAGATTAGTTCAGCCATGGTGTTGGTCAAGGCTTTATATTCAGCTTCGGTTGATGAACGAGCAACCGTGGGCTGTTTCTTGGCACCCCAGGAAACAGGATTTGCTCCAAGAAAGATCACATATCCAGAAGCTTGACCGTCTATCTGAAGGATTACTAGCCCAATTAGCATTACAAAATGCTTGCAAGGAAAGATAATTTGGTTTAAAAACTATACCATGATCTATAGTGCCAAGAACACATCTCAAAAATGCGTTTAACAGTAGCAAAGTGCGTAGTGGTAGGAGAATGCATGAATTGACAAACTATATTAGCAGCAAAACTAATGTCAGGTCTAGTATAAGTCAAATACTAAAGAGAACCAACCAAACTCCTGTAAAGAGTGACATCAGACAAGGGACTACCAGTATGACTATACAGAAGAGATTTAGAGGAACTAGGAGACAAACTAGTTTTAGCATTCATCATACCAACCTTTAAAATAAGGTCTTTAGCATATTTCTATTGGTTAACAAATATACCAGACGAGGTTCTATGTATCTCAAGACCTAAAAAGTAAGTGAGATTACTTAAATCAGTCATGTCAAAAGTATGGTGCAAATTATGTATAATTTTGTCAATGAAAATAGAAGAGGTATAACATCTACGTATAACAAAATATCATCTACGTATAACAAAATATATGTCAGAGAAGTAGATGAAGAATGTATAGAAAGAGACGTGTTAGCATGTGGTGCAACAAAGCCAATAGATATAATATGAGTAGTAAATTTCTCAAATCAGACCCTAGGGGCCTGTTTTAAACCGTAAAGAAATTTGTTTAACCTGCAGACATGATTAGGATGAGATTTATCAATAAAACCTTGAGGTTGAGTCATATAAACCTCTTCAGATAGAGAACCATGCAAGAAAGTATTTTTGACATCTAATTGCCGTAAAGACCAATTATAAGTAACTGCAAGAGAGAACAAAATTAACAAAGTAGGCTTCTTAATAACAGGACTAAAGGTCTCTATGTAATCTAAGCCAGCCTGTTGGTGAAAGCTTTGGCAACAAGCCTTACTTTGTGCCTAGCAATGGTACCATCAGGTTTATATTTAAATTTACAAACCCACTTACAACCGATGACATTCTTATTCGAGGGTAAGGGAACAAAAGACCAAGTATTTTGAGACATGAGAGCATGATATTCATTATGCATAGCCTGACTCCATTCAGGACATTTACTGGCAGCACTAAAGGAAGTGGGCCCAAGCTTAAATGACTTTATAGAACAACTAGATGCAAGAAAGACTTTTTTCTTTGAAATACTAGATTTAGAACGTGTTTGCATAGGGTGTGTGGAGTGCCGAATAGTGTCAGAATTAGGGGGCAGTAAACTGGCAGGAAAATCACTATTTAAACATGTAGAAATATCAGAAACAACAACAAATTCAATAGCATTCAAACCAGAATCAATATGGCCAACAGAAAGCATCATTACGAGGTGAAATATGAGGCAAACTAACATCATTTACAGCAGTAACAAGTATAGATTTAGCAGAACCAGAATGTCCAGAAATATCATATAAACTCGTAGGCAGATCAAAAGATACAACAGGAGAAACAGTAGGCTCAACATTGTTTAACTCAAAAAATATACCAGTGAGCAAACCAGAATTTATATAAGCAGAAGCATGAGATGAAGAACCAGATTTATTATGAGATAAAGAATGAAGAAAGGACAACAAAGAATCATACCTTGGTGCAGAACTACCAGTACTAGTGGAAGGAAAGGTGACAATCTTACCATTGAGACTTGATGCATAAGGAAATGTGGATTCATCAAAGAAGACACTTCTTGAAGTGTAAACTTTTTATTTTCCTTGTCATAGCATATGCACTCCTTTTGCTGTAAGGCATAACTTTAAAAGATGCATTGAATAGATTTTGGATAGAATTTATGCTTCATGTATGGTTTTAAATTAGGGTAACAAGCATAGCCGAAAATATTTAGAAGTTTATAGTCAGGTAATTTGTCAAACAAACGTTCAAAAGGAGATACATTATTAGTGGTAAAACTAGGCATTCGATTAATTAAATATGTAGCAGTAGTAAAAGCAAAATTCCAAAAAATTGTTGGAAGAGAGGCATGATGATGCAAAGTTAAGCCGGTTTCAACAATATGATGATGTTTTCGCTCAGCAACTCCATTTTTTTCTTAGGGGTATAAGCACAAGATCTTTGGTGACTGATGTCATGATCATTCAAGAAATATTGAAAAGAAAAACTTGTATATTCTCCACCACTATCAGTTCTTAAAGTTTTGATCTTGGTAAAGAACAGATTTTCACTTAAAGGCTTAAAACTTTTAAAAATAGTTAGATCCTCAGACTTTTGAGTAATAGGAAAGATCCAAGAATATCGAGAGAAATCATCAATGAAGACAATAAAAATATTTGTGTCCAAGAATAGATATTGTGGGAGAGGGACCCCACATATCATTGTGAACAAGTTCAAGAGGATATTGAGAAATAGAAGTAGAGAAAGGAAAAGGGAAGTTGTGCCATTTTTTCGTAATACAACTAATGTAAACACAAAGATCATTATCAAACAGATTACAAGCGATATGAGCAGTATACAAGATTTTCTGAACTTTAGTGTGAGTGGGCTGTCCTAAACGAAAATGCCAAAGAAGATTAGGAGACTTCGATCCATAACAAGTAACATGAGAGTTAGACAAGCAAGAAGGAATATGGTAGAGGTCATTTATGCTCGGTCCGTTATGCAGAATGGCCCCTGTTGTTTTGTCTTGAATACAGAAAAATAGAGCATAAAAAATAAACAGATAATTGTTCTCTAAACAAAATTGATAAACAGATAAGAGATTTGATGAGATATTGGGAACACAAAGAACTTTAGAAAGATTAAAATACATAGATGTAATATTGAGAGTAGAAGAACCTGTGTGAGAGATTGATAGGGCCTGTCCATTTTGCCTAAAGAAACATTTTCATCTCCAAGATACACGGTAGGTGTGAAAATAGTACTCAAATCAGGAGATAAATGGGTATTACACCTAGAATCCGTGAGCCAAACCAGGTCACTGTGTGAAGAATTAGGAATGGAAGCTGTCATGGCATTGAGATGTAGAGTAGGTGTCTTGCCTTGATAAGAGTAATTTGAGCGATGATAACAGTCAATAGTACTATGACCCATTTTATTGCAAATTTGACATTGGATTTTATTGGGTTGAGGATGAAAAGAAGTTTCAGATGAAAAATTAGCATTTAGTTTGTAATTGGAGGCAGTTGGGGCAGGAGGTGGTCCAAGAACAGAGGGCGTGTTCCAGTTTGGGTTAGAGTTCCAATTTGGGTTCCTACCACCTCTTCCGAAATTGAAAGTTTCTCTATTAAAATTAAATTTGTTACCTCTACCCAAATTGGTTGTTACGGAATCCCCTTTATGTCGAACCTACTCTGTAATTTGAGAAAGACGCCATAAGAGTTGTGTTCTGAAATACCGATTCTTACCCTTTGTGCTGAGACTCCAAGAAACACTCTTCAGACTTAAGAATTGAGTGAAGTTCTTATAGATCAAGTGGCTCTGCCCGTGTTCGAATCGAAGTTCGTAGCATATTGTATTCTGTGGGAAGACTATTGGTTGTGTATATGAGTATATCCTTATCTTCAATATGCACTGAGACAGTCGGCAATTTATCAATAATCTCCTTAATTCTCTGTATGTAGGCATCAATAGTTTCTCATGTCTTATTACTGATGGTCTAAATATCTTATTTTAACTGTAGTATTTTGTTCGGGACACTGAGGCGAATCGATTCCCAGACTTCTTTCAAATTTTTGCAGCCAACAACATATGAGAGAGCAATTTGAGAAAAAGTTGACGAGAGTTAGAAGAGCCTGATCTTGGGCAACCCAAATATTGAATTTAGGGGTCAGCTCCATATCTTCTCTGTTCTTGATAAATCTTAGGGGCATGGAATTGATTCGTCTATGTATCCGAACATCATGTGGGCCTTGAGTATCGTTGAAATCAGGTACTTCCGGGAGCACATAATTTGTTGAATCAAGCCGAACAGAATTTAAATTGCAAATACTTGAAAGCAAGAAAATGGGCGGAGTGAGAGGGATTTTCATAACTTAGAGATGGAGTTGAGATTTGGGTACTGTTATTAAGAATATCTTAAGTCATAGAGGAACATCTTAAGTCATAGAGGAAGAGGGTGTGATTCTGGTGTTGTTTTGCTCATAGATTTGAAACTGATTTTGTGAATAGGTTTGATGACTAATTCCTGTTACTGCAAGTCTGGAATTTCAGAGGATGGGTCTTCTGGATTGTTGGCCATTGATAAAGATGAGGGTTCAATTACAGCTCTGATATCATGTGAAAAGGCAAGAATGATTAAAGAAGAAGAGAGCTACTGAGATTTTGGAGAAGCAGTAGTCGAAGAAAGAAGAAGGAGAACGAAAGAGAAGAAAGTTGAATAATAATTTTGATTAGTTAAAATTAAAAAGTTAAAGAAGAGTTTAAGTATAATAAAGAGACAATAATGAAAAGACTAAACTAGCCCTCAACTAATACAAAATCAATCTTAGGCTTTAATGACTATGACCGTAAATTTCATTACTAATATTTTCACCCACGTGCACAACATACATATACATACATGTACACAATCACACTGTCACAGTAACATAATGTAAATATTTGTTTGTCGTAAAAATTTAAACGAAATAACACATTTGAGTTTTTGCCGTTCAATTTTCTTAATCTAGTCTCTGTAAGTCTAATTTACCCATAGGTCCTTTTGCAATGAAATTCTTTGTTGACCCAAACAACGACGTTTCTTACGTAGTTGATTTCCGGAACACTTGTATATATTGTAATTATAAACGTTAAGTTATAATCAAGAATGTACATGTTTTAATGTTTCAGGCTTTAATGAAATTTTTTATTATATAAGTTGAACTTACAGAAATTAAATTAGGAGTCAAATTAGAAATGAGAGAGAACTTAGAAAACTATTAAATTTTAAATTTTAATTATAAAGAGTCGTTTGATATGAGATTTGTAAGATTACTTTTGGCTAGGAATTTGATTAGTGAGAATGTGATGAAGGAAAAACGAGATGTTTGGATATGTAAAATTACTATGTTTGATGTGCAAAGGAATTTTTGTTATTAATATTTTGATTGTTATGTTTGATATATGAAATGTGTTAATTTTAAAAAATTATATACTTAAAAATTATAAAAAAAAAGTGTTTAGTTGCATTTTTTCTATACAACAAGGGTATTGTCGCTAACCAAATTAGGGATTCGGATTCGCATTCGTATATTGAATATGACATTTACTAATATTTTGATTTGATTCTTATGCTCAATTTGAATTTTAGTAAAAAAAAAAGATTTAGATTAAGCGCTAGACCTACAAATAGTTTTTGGATTAGAGAGGGTTGAATCGGATATTACGAATCTAAGGAGAGCTCGGTTTTCAAATTATGGATTTAGATGAAAACCAGATTGGTATAGAAATGACACCATTATCCCTCGCTTATTAATTAATTACAGAATAACAAAACCACAATCCGGATACTTACTTTCCAATTCCATGCTATCCTTGCATTATTCACTTCAGCATTCTCACAGGCGGCAAGTTGATGATCAAGCTGTTAATTTAATTTTGAGTTTTTGTGGAATATTTTTAGCTAAAATTCAAAAGTCATTGTGGTAAATGATAAAGTTCATGATAAAAGCCATTAGTTTAAACTCAAATTTTAATTGTTGTATGGAGTTTTGAGTTTATGATGCCGTTATATTTTATGTTTTCATTTTCAGAAGAAAAAAATACCTTAAGGTTGATGGAAACTTTGTACCTTATTGAGTTAATGATGATATTCAAATTTCATTGTACATTATTGAGTTAATGATGATATTCAAACCTCACGATTAATCATTTTAATAATCTCATGTAACGATGATATTATAATCTAGCAAATAATGTAAAAAGAAATCATCTTCATTGAAGGGTTGTGTAATAAAATAATATATTCAACCTAATTCAAATCACGATCCACAAAATAATAAACACAAATTTATAAATCTAAATAATGAATCTTACAGTTGATAAATACATATTCTAAATCTTAAATTTAAATCTTGAATTCGAATCTTAAATCTTAATTATAAATCTTAAATTAAAATTTAAATCATTCAAAATAGAATTAACGGTTGAGATCTTACAATATTCTTTGTATGCATTCCCATGGGGATGGGATAAAGCATCCCGAACATGGGAGTTCATTTGGGATTTGGCATTCCTATGATAAAAATGATGAGATAAGAGAGTAACTAATAGTGGGCATTGGGTATGATTCACGCACAACACGTGTGGGCCTGTGAGTGCGCAAAAGGAATTATTAGTTGTTGGCGAATATTGGCCGCCCACGGAACCGACCCTGACGCCTCCGCCTCCCTCCTTTTGTCAAAAGTGACACCGTTTCACATATTCCAAAAATACTTTTTGCATTTGCATTAAGAAAAGTATCCAAACCCAAATTACCGTATTAGCCTTGGGTGGGGTTTTGACAATTTGAAGGTTTCTATTATGTTGTCAAATATTTCTCTCTTTTATATATTATGATTCAACTCACATTCTTATGTGTAGGTGATAAAATAACCGTGTCAAAAAGAAATTTTGGTTTATTGTTAATCACTATTTCAATTCATCTTATCAATTACATATCTTTTTAACTGTGTCATATTCATAATTAAAGTGATATACAGTTATAATTTTATTCATCTACTTCAATTTATATTCAAATTCACTATTCCTTCATTTTTCTCAATAATCTTCTTACATAAAAAATTGCTAACAGTATGTTGACATGAATGTATACAAGTTAATGTGAAAAAATGATGACCAGATGGGGTTCAAAAGCCATTTTCTAAACTAAACTAAAAAAAAAATCAATTTCAAAGATGGACCTTTAAATTTTAAATTTAATTGAATATGGGGATAGAATCACGCTTAATTAATTTATTATATCCTTTTTCAATGCTGATTTTGTTCATTCATCCTATTTTTCAAACATAACTACCTTGACAGAGTCTATTTTTAATGGGTTAGTCTACAAGAATATAGAAAGGCATGTTGTTTTCTAATTTTCTATTTTCTTTTTTAAATTAGTTGGTATCATGTAAAGGTTCAACAACAGAAACAAGAAAAGTAATATAAGAATTATAATTAATCATAATTATGGTCAACTTAACATTGATTTTTATTTTTTTGAAATCTTCTTTTATTTTTATTTTTCCTCCTATCGTATATGCATAAGTATTCCGGTAAACTTCTTACAACATTTCTTGTATTTGATTGCTTTACATTAATACCTATATAAAAGATTAAGGAGAGCTTAAACTAATCCTTGAGAAAATATTTAGTTTATTCGATTATTTTACATTAATACCCGTGTATTTTATTTTTATTAAAAAATTTAAAAAATTAATCACTTACGGTAACTCATATTTTTGCACGATGTAACTGTGTCTTTGATACACATTCTAATGAAGTGAAAATATATTTTTACAGTTTTCTCAGCTACTGATAAAAAACTCTTCAGTTAATTTTTTTTTTAAATTTATAAATCAAGAGATAATGAATAGAGTGATAAATTAGCAAATACAATGAGGTGGAGAGTGGGTAGGTTGGTAATTTTGCAGCACAAACAATCACTCTCGCATAAAGACGAGATCAGAGATTCAGAAGTAGAAATGAAATCTACAGTAAATACCAAAAAGTCAAACCTTATAGAAACCCAATGAAGAACAACTTTGAAATCTTAACCGTAGAGGACAATATCGTCTTTCCGCCTGTTATATTCCAAATTACTATTTCAGAAAATACTGCAACTCCACATCACTCTATTCTTTCCAATTTTTTAAGTTAATATGACAAAAAAGGCAACATTTTTTTAAAGAAATATTAAGATTAAGAAACCCAAATGGTGAATTAATTCATTACCGGTTCTTTTGTCCTTGACAGTTTGCGAAGACTGCATAAAAGCAAAGCAAAGCAAGAGAGAGAGAGAAAAGGAAGCAGCTTTAGAGACAGATAGATGAGAGAGATCTAACATGGGGTGAAAGAGAAGAGAGAAAGCAGCTGCAGCTGTTTTAGTCACAGCTGCTGATCCAAAACCCAAAACCTAGTTTATTTTTTCGATTTCTGTTGATAAGGTCTATTTCATCTGAAAAATCTGTCTATTTCCCTTGTGGCGTTTTGTTTACCAATTTTTAGAAGGATTTTCAGTAATGGGTTGCTTTTTCTTTATTTTTTAAAGTTGCTTTTAATAAGTACAACTTCAAATCCCATCTTCATCTTTAACCAGATTCTAGTTTATCTATGATCAGGCAGTAAAAGTACTGTAAATTTCTGAACAATCAATTCTATGAAGTAAGAGGAAGTGAATTTCGTTTGTGATCAAGTGTTTGTTGGTATCTGATATTTTCCAGCGTGTTCTGTTTTCTTTTGCTTTTGATCAGGTAATCAATCTGAATCTGCAGTCTGCACAATTTCAAAAGGAAGATAAAAGATAATTCTATTGCACAAGAACTTGTTAATTGGTTATTAAATCAGGTACTATTAATACTGTTTCTGATATTTCTGTCCCGTTTTCGACTAGGTACATCCTCATTACTTTGAAAATTATGACCAATTGTTTTGTGTTTTGTTCAGTGATTACGTAGGACTTAGGAGCAGCCAGAGATCACTGATTCATCCTGTTCACAATAACTGAGTGGGGTGCTTGAATCTGATATTTGGATAATTCTGGTTGAATACATCATTTGGGTTTCGTTTTAGATAAAGGACAAATCAAACTCTTAAAAAGAGGAAAGAACAAGAAAAAAAGAAGCTGTGGTGTTCTTAACTGGAGAGATGGCAACCAAATCTCATCCCAATTCGAAGCGTATGTATTCTTGGTGGTGGGACAGCCACATAAGTCCCAAAAATTCTAAATGGCTGCAGGAAAATCTTACGGGTATAGCCTTCTTCCTTTTGGGATTAACTAGTGATTAGATGATAATTGAAAAAAAAAAACAAATCAGAAGGCCATTGTATAGCATATTATTTTCCTCTACACGAAACTTCCACGACAGTTCATACGAGGTTGTGGTGTGGGATTATTGTAGAATCAGTAGCTTTCACTTATTTGAATGTCTTCGAGGCAAATGTTTAGTATTTGTGTGTTTAAGTATTTTGTTAAGATGGCATGAGTTTGATTACTCCATCCTACTTTATCTGATAGCTTTTACTAGATTCAATTGTAAAATTTGGCAAACCATGGGAAGAGTTTCTTCTTCAAAACTTCCATAGCTATGAATATTAAAAACACCAAACCAATGTCAAGGAAATAACTCTCCCGTTGATTTCTATCTCTTAATTCCAGTAAGAAGTTGATATAAATTGTAGTCCTGACTTTGCTTTCATATTTATTTGACAATGTCTGAGGCGTTAGTGCTCACTCCTCTGAGTTAAAATAATTTAGTGTTTCTTTTGCCTGCTTGAGCAGATATGGATTCCAAAGTAAAACAGATGATCAAGCTTCTTGAAGAGGATGCAGATTCCTTCGCAAGGAGGGCAGAGATGTATTACAAGAAACGCCCTGAGCTTATGAAATTGGTCGAGGAGTTTTACAGAGCATACCGTGCATTGGCTGAAAGATATGATCACGCAACAGGCGCACTCCGTCAAGCTCAACGGACCATGTCAGAAGCATTTCCAAACCAAATTTCCTTCTCACTCTCGGATGATTCTCCTGCAAGCTCTGCTACTGACTCTGATCCGCGTACACCCGAGATGCCTCCGCCTATACGTGCATTATTTGATCCTGATGAGTTACAAAAAGATGCTTTGGGATTGTCTTCATCTCATGTTATTACTGGCAAAAGAAATGGAGCTTTTACCGATGACTCTGATTCTCTCACCAGCCGAAAGGGTTTAAAACACTTTGAGTCAGGAGAAGCCATAAACCAATCGAAATTTGCAGATGGGAGAATAAAAAAGGGTCTCAATTTTCAAGATCTCGAGGTGAAAGAACAAGACAGGCAAAACAATGGGAGCCGTGATCTCAAGAACTCAGTCACTTCTGATTCGGAGCGAGTAGATAGAGCGGAGGCAGAAATTGTATCCTTAAAGAAAGCCCTTGCTAAATTAGAAGCTGAAAAGGAGGCCAGTCTACTTCAATATCAACAGAGTCTTGAGAGGCTGTCTAATCTAGAATTAGAAGTATCTCGCGCGCAAGAAGATTCTCAAAAACTTGAAGAACGATCCAATAAAGCTGAAGCTGAAGTTCTGACTTTGAAGGAATATCTCACAAAACTAGAAGCTGAGCGGGAAAACAGTCTTCTACAATACCGTCAATGCTTGGATAAAATATCGATTCTCGAGATCAATATCTTGAATGTCCAAAAGGATGCTGAAGAACTTACCGAACGAGCAAGTAAAGCAGAAACCGAAGCTGAAATCCTTAAGCAAGACCTTTCTAGAGTAGAAACTGAAAAAGAAGCTGGACTTGTTAAATACCAACAGTGTCTAGCCATGATATCAAATCTGGAAGGAAAAATTCTGCACGCGGAAGAGGAGGCCAGGGGGTATAACGAGCGCGCTGAAAAAGCTGAAAGTGAACTGGTAAACCTGAAGCAAGCAATTGCAAAACTGACCGAAGAGAATGAAGCTGCTGCTCTTAGGTATCAGCAGTGCATGGAGAAGATTGCTAGCCTTGAACATATAATCTCTTCTTCCCAGGAGGAGGCTGAAAGGCTGCATACCGAGATCGATAATGGCGTTGCAAAGTTAAAGGATGCTGAGGAGAGATGTCTTCTGTTGGAGAGATCTAATCAGACTCTGCAGTCTGAACTAGAGTCAATGCTGCTGAAAATGGCATCACAGACTCAAGAAATTACAGACAGGCAGCACGAGTTGGGAAAACTTCAGACTTTTATACAGGAGGAGCACTTACGGTATGTAGAGGCTGAAACTGCTTTCCAAATGTTGCAGCAGTTGCATTCTCAATCCGAGGAAGAACTGAGATCATTAGCTGCAGAGCTTCAGAATAGAGCTCAAGTATCAAAAGACATGGAAATCCAAAATCAGGGATTGGAGAATGAAGTCCAAAGGGTAATGGTGGAGAGCAAGCGTTTGAATGAGCTTAATTTGTCTTCAGCTCTGTCAATAAAAAGTTTGCAAGACGAGATCTCAAGCTTGAATGAGACGATAGCAAAAGTTGAGGCTGAACTTGAACTAAGGGTGAATGAAAGAAATGCTCTCCAGCAAGAATTTTACTGTCTAAAAGAAGAGATAAATGATTCGAATAAGAAAAATGCTGCTTTGCTAAAGCAGGTAGAGTCTGTTGGGTTAAATGCCGAATACTTTGGATCATCTGTGAAGGAACTTCAGGATGAGAACTCAAACCTGAAAAAGATGTGTGAAGTGGAGAGAAGTGAAAAAGATGCCCTGTCGGAAAAGTTGAGTGTCATGAAGGAACTTCTTGAAAAAAATGTCTTTTTAGAGAACTCCATTTCAGACATGAATGTTGAGTTGGAAGAGCTCAGAGAGAAGGTGAAGTCTTTAGAAGGATCCTGTCATACTCTCTCGGGAGAGAAAGCCATCCTTGTTTCTGAGCAAATTACCCTGATGTCCCGGTTACATAGTACAGTTGAGGATTTGGGGAAACTCTCAGAGAAAAGTATCCTTCTGGAGAATTCCCTTTCTGATGCAAATGATGAACTTGAAGGGTTGAGGGTCAAATCAAAGTGCTTAGATGAATTATGCTTGTTGCTTGATAAAGAGAAATCTGGTCTCATCGCTGAGAGAGACAAGTTAATCTGTCAACTAGAAATTTCTGAGAAAAAACTGGAGAATCTGATAGAAAAATGTAGAGAACTGGAAGAAACAAAATTGGGCCTGGTTAAAGAAAGAGAAAACGCACTTGGTGAAGTGGAGGAGCTACAAGCCTTCTTAGATGATGAAAGGCAAAAACATGCTAACATTGTGCAGTCGATTGAAACACATTTAGCTCTTATGGAAGAAGCTCAGGCGACGATAATTCTCAAACTCTCTGAAGAGAAGGATTGTCTAGCTAAGGAGGTTGGATGTCTTCAGGAAGCCAATCAGAAATTGGAAGTGGAACTGGGAAACTTGCATAAAAAGGTTGAACAAATCAAAACTGAAGTTCAATCATGGGAGATCCAGGATGATGTGCTTTTTGGTAAGCTGCAAATCTCTTCTGTTCGTGAAGCGTTCTTTGAAGGAAAGATTCATGAGCTCACTGAAGACAAGGATTGTCTAACCAAGGAGACTGTATGTCTTCAGGAAGCCAATCAGAAATTGGAAGTGGAACTCATAAACTTGCATAAAAATGTTGAACAGATCAAAACCGAAGCTCAATCACGGGAGACTCAGGCTGATGTGCTTTTTGGTGAGCTGCAGATCTCTTCTGTCCGTGAAGCGTTCTTTGAAGGAAAGATCAATGAGCTCACTGAAGACAAGGATTGTCTAGCTAAGGAGACTGTATGGCTTCAGGAAGCCAATCAGAAATTGGAGGTGGAACTCATAAACTTTCATAAACAGGTTGAGCAGATCAAAGCTGAAGTTCAATCATGGGAGACTCAGGCTGATGTGCTTTTTTGTAAGCTGCAGATCTCTTCTGTTCGTGAAGTGTTTTTTGAAGGAAAGATTCATGAGTTCACTGAAGACAATCATTGTCTAGCGAAGGAGACTGCATGTCTTCAGGAAGCCAATCAGAAATCGGAAGTGGAACTCGGAAACTTGCATAAACAGGTTGGACAGATAAAAACTGAAGTTCAATTATGGGAGACTCGGGCCGCTGTGCTTTTTGGTGAGCTGCAGATCTCTTCTGTTCGTGAAGCATTCTTTGAAGGAAAGATTCATGAACTCACTGAGGAGAAGGAAGGTCTAGCCAAGGAGATTGGATGCCTTCACAAAGCCAATAAAAAATTAGAAGTGGAACTTGGAGACTTGCATGAACGGGTTGAACAGAACAAAACTGAAGTTCAATCATGGGAGACTCAGGCTGCTACGCTTTTCGGTGAGCTACATGTCTCTTCTGTTCGTGAAGCATTCTTTGAAGGAAGGGTTCATGAGCTCACTGAAGACAATAATTGTCTAGCTAAGGAGATTCAATGCCTTCAAGAAGCCAATGAAAAATTTGAAGTGGAACTCGGGAGCTTTCACGAACAAGTTGAGCAGAACAAAACTGAAGCTCTATTATGGGAGAATCAGGCTGCTGTGCTTTTTGGTGAGCTACAGATCTCTTCTGTTCGTGAAGCATTCTTTGAAGGAAAGATTGATGAGCTTATTGAAGCACTTAAGGACCTTGAAGACAGAAGTAATTCCAAAGACAAAGAGATTGAAATGCTGAAAGATAACAGCAGCAAATTACAAGGAGAAAATGGTGGACTAAGAAATCAATTGTTTTCGTATATTCCAGCTATCATATCCTTGAAGGATTCTATAAATTCTTTGGAGGAGCATACCCTTTTGAGAAATTCTCAAGAGGATAACAAGAAAGGAGAAATGGTACCTTTTTATCTGAGTACTCTTTTGTTCTGCTTATTATAATCTCCATCCCACATAAACTTATTTGCTTTGATTGGTTATATCTACTGCGTTTACAACCCTATAGAAGATTAAATAGACATATTTAACATTTTTTAGCTTTGTAGAACTTTCCGGATAAATCCTCATGCAACATCTTACTTTTCTTGTTTGAACAAGTAACTGATTTCTTGTACCCTTGGTTTCTCTAGCAAAGTATGTTGAAGATTATGTTAGATGTTTTGAAAGTATATTAGGGGTCTAGTTGCCTATAAAGTAAAGTTTAAGGGTGCTTTGTGCATTTTCGCTTGGTTTTGACTCTTCTGATAAGCTTGTGTTTTACTAATAATCTCGTCCGCTCCTTGACATCTTATTGGCATACAAATTGAAGTGTAGTGTTTTTGTTAATCAATTCATGGCTTGTTTTTCACTTTGCAGGATTCCAATCTTGTGACTAGCCAGCATCCAGAAAATTGTGGAGATTTGTGTGATGATCAGATTACAACAGATGCATATGTCGAATTGCAAAGTTTGCAAAAAAGGATCAATGCTATTGAAATGGAAATGGTGGAAATGGAGAGGCTATCAACACTGGAAAAGTCAAACGCAAATGCCAAACTGGAGTCACTGATGGGAGAGATTGAGGAGGTCAAATCTGGAAGTAGCAAAAGCAAGCACACTATTATGCCGTTACAGGGGCAGAAGGATCTTGTTGGTGGGCTGCAAAATCCGAATTCTGAAATCTCCGTAGCAAGTAATGAGGTTTTGACAAAAGACATAGTTCTTGATCAGATATCCGAAGGCTCATCCTATGCAATTAGCAGACGAGATACTGTTGAAGCTGATGATCATATGCTTGAGCTATGGGAATCAACTGATTTAGATAGCAGCATTGACCTTACTGCTGGAAAAACTCAAAAAGTAGGCACTGATTTGGCTGACCACCGATATAGTAAACGTCCTTCAAACGAGTCACTTGTCGAGAAGGAGTTGGGCGTGGATAAGTTGGAGATCTCCAAAAGATTTTCAAAGCACGACCACAAAGGGAACAAGAAGAAGATTCTAGAAGGACTTGACTCTGATGCACAGAAGTTGACAAATCTTCAAACTACGGTCCGCGATTTTAAGAGAAAGATGGATGGCATAGAGCAAAAGAAAAAAGGCAAAGTTACTGAACATGATAATGTAAAGGGGCAACTAGAAGAAGCTGAGGAGACCATTACAAAGTTGTTTGAAGTCCACAGGAGATTGATGAAGAATGTAGAAGATAGTTCCTCAATGGAGTCGAACGAAAACGGTCATATACGAAGCAGGAGAGTTTTAGTACAAGCAAGACGAGTATCTGAAAAAATCGGCAGGTTGCAATTGGAGGTGGAGAGAGTACAGTTTCTATTGCTGAAACTTGACGGTGAAAAACAAAGCATGGAGAAAACGAAGATTATTGATCGGAAACATAGAGTTCTTCTGCGAGATTATCTCTACGGTGGGGTAAGAACCAACCAACAGAGTAAAAAATCAACCTTTTGCGCATGTTTGCAGCCCCCAACTAAGGGAGATTGAAGCAAATTAGTTCTTTCTCAGCATTATATTCAGTACTATATACAAGGGAATGAATGTAAGTTTGAATGTCTGTTGTTTTTCTTTATAGAGATGTTTATATTTAAATGGTTTTAGCTTGTTTTAGTAGGAGGGGATTTCGTCTATTTATCTTCGAGATCCTGTTGTACATTTTTCAGGCTGCAGTGAGAATCAGAGGAAGCTGCTATCCTCTTGAGCTCTTCTTGTACTTTTTTGTCTTGTTGATTTTCTTTGCCATACACATCATTTTTACAGAATTCTGCAAATACAGCTCTTCCTAGGAAACTATTTTCTCCTGGCTGTCCTCTTACATTGTTGTTTTATACAAAGAAATAAATGTCCTAAAATATAACCTCTTCTTTACCGGATTTAATTTTACACAACTCTGTCAACTCATTTTGTCTACTGAATGTCTTCTTTTTACTCATTATTTCACCGGTTGAAGGAAATGTCAATTCAGTTGGTGAGAAAAACCTAAAACTAAGTGATCGCCAACTTCTTTGCCCCACTAAAAATAAAAATCACAGAGATAATACATCTTGATTACTCAAAACACCGAGGAAATAAACTATTTGCTTCTTCTCAAAACTATTCTTTGGACTAATTTGTGATGACTCAGTACTCGCGCATTAAGGTATGATGACTCAAGCAAACAACTTCATAGGTGTACGTGTGAAAGCTAAACAATTTGTGTTCGCTCATCTTGACGGTCAAGAATTACCTGTAACTGAAGCATATCAATCCATGAACTATTAGTTAAATTCAAGTTTTGTTACTACTAGCTAAAGCTTCAGCTTTTTGTTTAGAAGATACTCTTTTAACACCCCACGAGTCTGTTCTGACCTCATTTCTTCATAATGACATGTTTAATCTCAGATCAGAAATGCCAAGGAAAATCAAAATATCAAGCGATTCTTGAAACATAATTTTCTGAGCATACAAATGTTTATATGCAAATGTTCATGCAATATGCCACCAAAAGAATGGCAAACAATATGCTGATATTTACAACAGCTCAGTGAAATTTGCCAGAAAAACATGGTTTTACATGCAACTCATTTTGTTGTGGCCTCGAAGGGTCAAATTCAAGTCCAGTCCCCACCAATGCAGAGAGAGTATCAGATTTTGGACTCAATGTGCAAATTCACTATTTTGGCTATTTCTTTGCACTTGCAAGTGTTTGGCAAGGTTTTCCCTCACAGTTCTTCCCAATGGATCAAAGTGTTTACAACATTGTTCTTCATACCCTAAATCGTGATGACAGGATAAAGCAACATCAAGGCAGAGTTCATCTCCACAGTCGATCATTATATTGTGAAGTAAACAACATACCAATATAATGCTTGGCAATTTCCGCTTGTCCGGTCTCCACATAACCTTGTTAAGGATTCTCCAACTACCCTTTAACTGTGAAAAAGCCCTCACTGCTAGTAGCCTTGCGGCGTTGTGCATACCGTTGAATGTGGTCTCATAAGCCAAATGAACTTTACTTTCGTAAGGAGTTATGAGCCAAGGAAGAAGAGGATAACCAACCCCACCGACTAAATACTCTCTGATTTCTTCTCCTCCCAATATATTTCTTATATTACCGTTCAAACGCTCTCCACCTTCACAGAGTTTAAAAATTCTTGAGCACTTTAACAATCTAAAAACCGTCATGCCTCCAGGCCAACCCGTCACAATATCAAGAAATCTCATTTGATGATCAACGATTCCCTGCAAGAACATGCTATAATTGTTCTCGGGATCACACCAATCGTCTGATGTTTGTACCGCAGGGAGGGTCATAATGATATGTGTGGCATCAATGGCTCCACAGCAATTAGGCAATCCAAACGATGCTTCAACTTCGGACTTGATTTCTTCCATTCTATTGAGATCAGGCCACTTGAGATGGTGCTTTGCGCGTTGCTCTAATGCTTCAATGAATCTCCAAGTCACCTGAGAGACTGTGGATTGGCCAACTCCAAAGGCAGCACCGACAGAAACTTGGGACTCCCCGGATGCCAATCTTCTCATGGCGATTGCCACCTGCTTCTCCACACTTAGAAGTCTTCCCTCTATGTTGATAAGCCCCGATGGTGGCCTCGATATGAGATCTTCTCTGACAAGGGAACAAATATACTCAAACGTTTTCTTTGAAGTTCGAAAGAAATATTTGAATCCTTCTGCCTCATCATTGGGTACTGAAGAACCTGCAAGCACAAGTAAAATTAGTGGGATTAGTTCCAATATTTTATTCCTTTATTGAAACATCAGCATACCAATCTGAAAAGGATGACAATTTACAGCCACAATTCCTTTTCTGCGAAATCCAATTCTTTCAAGAATTCTATCTTTTACATTCTGCTTCTCACGAATTAAACACACTGGTTCTCTACGACCCAATTGGATTCCACCTTTTTGCAAAATTATCAATCAAGAATTACGCCATCAGGGGGATTTTGCACGGCCCAATTGGTTGAAGAGGAAAATGCC